>PXOE01000075.1:0-88959 GCA_003012245.1 Microcyclospora tardicrescens
GGTGCGACCAGCCCCCAATCTCCCGTCTGTAGCAACGGTGTCCTCGCACGCGTGTACGGGCCTGTGACGTTCATGGCAGTAGCATAGCGCACGTTGTATGTCGGGCTGCGCGTGCAGCCGGACGAGAAGAAGAGGAAGTAGACGCCGGAGGCAGAGCGTAAGAGGGCAGGCGCTTCGATCAACGGGCCGTCTTCGCCGGGGATCAGATCTAAGAGTTCGAGGGGTGGCGAGGAGGCGGATGGGGTCGTGCCGTCGGCGTCGAGGCGTTGCAGCATGATGGGCGTGCGTTGCAGGGGCGGCACAGTGTTGCCGCAGTCACCGCCATGACCAAGATTGTTCCCGTCGACCTTGTACACGAGGTAGAGCGCTCCGTCGTGGTCGCGGCAGGCGGTGGGATCAATGGCGCCGCCGAGAGAGATTGGGCAGGCGAGGGACGAGTCCAGTGGAGTAAAGGGGCTGGTGGATGTGGTATCATCAGAGATCGCGGCGCCAATACAGTGGGGTGGCGGATGCGGTTTTCCATCCACGCTGCTGGTATTGTGGTACGCAGCCGAGTAGTACAGGACGTATTTCTTGTCAATGGATCTCTGGATAAGGGCTGGAGCCCAGACATTGGCTTTAGACACGGGCGGCGTGGCGTCTGTGTCGCCTTGCAACGCCCACTTCCCAGTTTCTCGTAGTGGCTGCTGGGCTGGAGAGAGGACTTCCCAATCGACAAAGTTCTTGGAGGTGGCATATTGCAGGTTCGCTACTTTCTCTTGCCCTTCATCGGGAGTACACTGTGGGGCGTCGAGGACACCCGCTGCTTTGTTGGTCGCAAAGGCATGCCAAGTGCCGTTTGCTCTCCAGATGATCGGATCAGGGAAGTTGCTGTCAATAGCGTAATGGATTGGATAGTCGCCGATAGAACGCTTCTGGTCATTGGCAAGGGTTCGACAACCATCTTTCCCCAAGCGATGAGTGGAAAGAGCAATACCCGTAGCGATCACGACCAGTATGAGAGAGATGGTGACGGGCGCAACAAGGGCAGTTGGCCAAGTGAGCAGGAATCGCATAGTCCACGGTAATGGCTTGGGTTTTTTGTTGGAGCCTACACTTTCCTCGTCGATGGTCGCCATTGCTTAGGCAGACTATTACGCGAGAGATATATCCGGGTTGGATGAGTGATATAGGTCAATGGGATAGTTGCAAGGTAGCATAGGATGCTAGGGTACAGTTGCCAGAAAGATAGACATGTCTCTTATATATGTGTTCAGGTGAAGACATTATTGAGGTAAAGACATGTTGAGGTGAAGACATGTACTCAAGAAGCGGTTCACGTACCCTACAGGTGCACTTGTAGCGTGCCGTCCGAGAGGTTCTAGGCAGTGGTCAGCGAAGGTACGCTATGAATCCTGGTAGATACATCAAATTATAAGCATACGCCGGCAGACTGAGAGACAGCATATCTATCCCACGTAGATCTGCTTTCCGTGTAAAGCTGATGTTGCCAAATGCTATCGAGCAAGTCGGCCTCAGCTACGACAATGCATGATGCCATGACAGTTCCATGCACAACTGAATGACCAATACTTTGTGCCTGTCTTTTCGCACAGAAGTCGTCTACGAGGAAACATTGTCGAGATCATTGCAGAATACGTCTTGTGTACGGTAAGTACTCCATAGAATATCCTAGGATGGTGGAGCTGTGATAGGAGAAGTATTCAAACACGTCCGAAACTCGCGCTCACGTGCAAGCTCCGTTCCAAAATAGGAAGGAAGCTGAGTTTGGGAGCTAAATTCCATGGGCATACATGTATACTCAGAGCCTTTCTTCGATTACGTTGTATTGTCACCGCCACATTATGGAGCCCATCACAAGATCTGCGCTACGCTGTGTACGGTCGAGAGCAAGAGGAGTTGCTTCGCCATCTAGTATACGACAGATTTCAAGCATACATCTACCTTCCACTTCTACACAGCACAATGCGGCTCCCCAACGGCATCAGAACACCAGCGCATACATGCCCTTTGTGACCGTCCAGGATGTATGATAATCGTTTCTCCGATCGCTATCGTGGCCATCTCAGCTGACAGACCAGGGAGGCAATTGGCACACATCCGACATCTTTTCTCGCCTGCTGAAAGAACGCATTGTGATGCTGAATGGCGAAGTCGAGGACCAAATATCCGCCTCGATCGTAGCACAGCTCCTCTTCCTCGAGGCCGAGAACTCCCAAAAACCCATTAACCTATACATCAACTCACCGGGCGGCTCTGTGACTGCAGGCTTGGCGATCTACGACACCATGCAATACATCCGATCACCTGTTCACACCATATGCCTGGGACAAGCAGCCAGTATGGGTAGTCTGCTGCTTTGTGGTGGTGAGAAGGGAAACAGGAGCTGTCTACCGCATAGTAGGATAATGGTTCATCAGGTGTCGGGAGGGTACCATGGGCAGGCCTCAGACATTGCTATTCATGCGAAAGAGATACTACGGGTCCGAGAGCAGCTGAACAAGATCTATCAAAAACACTTGACGCCGAAAGAGGGGGGAGAGAAGGACATTGACGAGATTGCCAAGGTCATGGAGCGAGACTTCTTCATGAGCGCAGACGAGGCGAAGGATTGGGGAATCGTGGACAGAGTGTGGGGAGATAGAGATGCATAGACTGTTCGAAGAAAGAGCATGTATGATACAGGAGCGAAGCTTGCGTGGTGGAAACAGCGATGCAGGTGTGAGGCTGAGGTGCGTTGGAAGGCATACATGCTCAAGAAGCCCTGTCCAAGCCGCCACATGCGAGATCAGCATTTGGAACATGGGTCGTACCTCATTCTTGATCGACAACTCGCAATCGGGCATACACCACCACAGTACTGTCTCACCGGAGCCGAAGGACCACGAGAAAGGAAGAACACCGTAGCCGCTCTCGCTTCACGAGTAAGAGGGCCATACACTGTCGCGGTGTGGTCTGGGCAACGTGTTGGGTTGTGTAGCCACACCATTCCACTCACAGGGGTGCATGCACCTACACTCAAAGATCAGAGTGCGATGTGTCATGTTAGAACAACAACCGAGGGCATGACAAAGGTCACGGTACAACAACAAACCCCGTACAGAGTGGCTTATGCTGGATATGCTACGCGGTGGGGGCACTTATTTGGATGACCATGAACGAGGATACTAGCTATTTCTGTATAGGTAACTCGCATGATGAAACAATTCGGTCCCTTGCAGCGTCTACGGGATGTTGATTGTGAGTGCTTGTAAAGCACGCCAGCGGCACAGTCGTAGAGGTCGGCGCTTACGACCATAAGACTCACACATGACCGCGCCGCATTCATGGGAAGTCTGTTTCAGATGTCGTTCGGCGTATCTCGACCAGTTTTTACATATGGACACCTTTGCCATGCAGCGAAGTATGGATGTAAGTAAAGGTTTCCTCCACACCTGCCGATCACATTCCAGAATAAGCCGCAAATCGAGACTCAAAGAAGATCGATAAATCCGCGATATCAGAGGCATATATTAGATGTCGAACCTTCGTAAGTCCAGCAGAACTCTAATCACAACATCTGTTGCTGACGTGAACTCTCCAGGAGGACAATGCATCCCGGATGTCGCGTCTCTACCAGCAACGTTTGTCAACAGCACAAGCCGTCTCTGCGGCTTCTACACAAGCCTTCCAGGCACACATTACGCCTCTGTCACCACCAGACCTGTGACAAGCACCATAGAGCTCTCGAGATGTTGTACCGGAGACATACTCAGTACCACAAACGGAAATGGCTGCGAGTTCACGTACTGCGCTCCGCAGCACCAGGAATCGTTCGCAGTGTGCATTGCACGGCCGCGAGCGTATGCGGCGCCTTTAGGTGGACATTCGCTGTGCAATGATGAGGTCCATCTGCGAGTTGCTGAAGTGACGTATCCGAGACGGTGGCCGAGATTGGTGTTGCTGGTAGTGTGCATGGTGTTCTTACTAGGTGGCCTTGCGGATATATGGGTACCGCATCTTTGAATGCGAGACGTCTATGTGATTATACGACCCACTCTGATGATGCAACACTTCGAAAGCGCTGATGTCTTGTATTGCAGGTGTTGTCGTAGATATCAGAAAAGAGCTTTTGGACATATCGTCATTAGGAAATTCAAACGCTTCCCTAGAGTCGAAAACAGTATAAATGTCGCTGTCGATCATGGCATAAGTACGAATCACTCGCTTTTCTCCGCCTCACCCTGCATGACTCTGAAATTATCACCATCCTGTTTCTCCGCTGCTGAAGTTGAGAGGGCCCCTGCCTCCTCAACTTGCTGCTCCAGGTCTTCTTTCGCACCACCTTTGCGGAATTCGTGCTCCATGAAGACCGGGTTCTTGTTGGCCGCATGCGCTTGAGCAAAGATGGCGTCCAACGTCTCCAGCTTGTACCCGTTGGTCTCCGGGAAGAAGAAGTAGAGGATAGGGATGAAGGCGATGTTGAAACAGAAGAAGACAAAGTACGTCTTCCAGGCGATTTTGTTGATCATGATAGGGGCAAGTTGTACAACCTATAGAGTATGGTCAGCTCAGTCATACTGGTTCCCGATATTTTCCAGACCAAGGATAGAGATAAAAACTCACAGCGTAATTAAAGATCCAGTTGGTCGCAGTGCTGAAGCCCGCAGCTTCTGCTCGGATGCGGATAGGCGTTACCTCTGCCGGGTAAAGCCAGGTAACGCCCAACCAGCCCAAGGCGAAGAAAGTATCGTAGACGAAGATGAAGACTGTTGCGGCAAAAGCCGGACCCTTGTTGTCAGGTGTTGCATATGCCAGACAAGACCCGATGATAACCAAAGAGGTGGCCATGCCGAACGCTCCCCAGATCATCAACCGTCGACGTCCAAGACGATCTACCACGAAAAGCGCCAGAACTGCAGCGAGGAAGTACTCCGTGCCCAGCCATGCCGTCAAAAAGCGTGATAGTACTGGACTGAACTGTAAAGACTTTTCGAACACAGTGGTCGCATAGTACGTCACGAGATTGATCCCTATCTTTGTTAGCGATAGTAACCCAGTTAAGCTTCTTCAATATGCATACCTGAAATTTGTTGCATGGCTTGCGACCCACAGGCTACAGAGAAGCGCCATAAGTTCATTTCCTTCCCGTTGGTAGTAAGCTCTTTCCAAGTAAGCTTCTTCCCTTGGCTCTCGGCATTGAACTCTTCAATCTCCTTGATGTCACCGCGCACAACTTCGTCGTCAGGCGTGGTGTCGTGCATCATTGCCATGATCTCAGCAGCCACTTCGGTTTTGCCATGCTTTAACAGCCAGCGAGGCGATTCGGGGAACGCAAGGACTCCAACGATAAGGATGAAAGCGAACACGGCTTGAAACGCGATCGGAAAGCGCCATTGAAACGAGTCATACTGCGTGACAAACCAGAATCCGTAATTCAGCCAGTAGGAAATCACAATCCCGAGCGTAATGAGCGCGCCTTCGAACAACACCAGGAACCCTCGGATCTTTGGTGGCGCCATCTCTGATTGCCAAACTGGAATGGTGGAAGTGTTCATGCCATTGCCAATCCCAGTTACGATCCTGCCAACGATGATTTGTGCCAGCCCAAAGCTCGACACCTGGATCGCGGTCCCGATGAGCATGATGCAGGCACCAAGAATGACCGCTCGACGCCGTCCGATCCTGTCGCCATATCCGATCATTGCGAGTGCTCCAATGAGGCATCCAATCTCGTAGATTGCCACAACAAGAGCCTGAATTGCACCGGACTTGTTCTCGGGCTGCATCTGCGGGAAGGTTCGTAGGAAGATCGGTTCCGTGATGATCCCACTCATTACACCCTCTCCATGGGAGGTCAGTGAAAGTTCGCAAAGATGTGATGAAGCCAGACGAGAGCACTCACGATCATATCCCAGAAGCAGAAAGCCACTCGAACCTGTGAAACATACTCCAACCTGCAGGGCCCGTCCAGTGAGCTTCCCGTGCAGGAAACCCAAATGTCCCAGCACCATGGCTTCGGTACGCTGGCAGGCTCCAAGGGTGTTGAGTAGATGCAGGTGCTCAACCTTGTGAGGAAAGAAACAGTTTCGTACAATGCGGACTGCCCTGCTAGTAAAAGTAACTGCACGAACTCAATCCCCACCTCGTCTTCCGTCATGTTAACCTTATGGACGGCTCCGTAGAGGCCATATTGGAGCCGTCGCTCGTAGGATCTGTCATTGCATCTCTCATTGGTATGAGCAGACTGCCATCACGGAAGGATCGCGCGTCGAAGTGAGGGGGATCGTCAATGAATGGCTGGGTCACGTCTGGGTTGACATCATTTCGTAAGACTGAGCGGGTGAGGTTCATTTGGCCATCAGACCGAACAAAGCGCTAGTCGTGCACGGCGCAACGATCGTAGAGATGGTTGCCGATAAAGTTCCGTCGTCTGATGCTATCTCCAGAACCTCGCGTCACCCACACAAAAACCAAGGACATTTGATAGGCTTAAGGTCAGATGACGAAGCGACATTATCGCATTTGAAGCGCGTTTTGACACTGCGTACTATCGCCTGTGAAGCCGTCGTGATGGCTCGCATCAGTAATGTTCCTAAGCAAAGCGCTGAACACAAATATACCAACGCACAGCTTCAATAGGTGACTGCACGGCATCTCACCAGAGTCGCCAAAAACCGTCAAGACCGAATCTCCTCCACCAAGCAAACTCGATCGTATGCTAGGCTCAGGCTATACAACTGAGTGTTGCGTGTCTCAATAGTCTCAGTCGACTCGGAGACCGCTTACAAATGCCCAGGCGCAAATACTATGGGAGAATCGTTATATGAGCCGTCTTTCCAACATGAAGCTTCAAGGTAGCCATGCTCCACACGAATGCTTGTAGTGTACTGGTAATAGCAAACAGATCAGCTACGCGAGGTTGTGAAACATTCGACTTACAAAGCGTTCCTAGTTCCAAAACGGCATCCACGTAAAAGGCTGAGTGAGATGATAGAACAAGAGCAAGACGGGAAAGGTAGCATTGCGTAGCCAAGGGTATATAAGGCTGCAATAAATGCCTATTATCTGCGATCCGGTTCTTTTGAGCGCCGCTGGCCTATTCCGCCACAGGTTCCGCCGCGGCATTATTAGTTGCAGGGTAAAAGTTCAGCTTCCCTCCGTCATGCAACACACCGGTTCGATCATACAAACTTCGCGCACGAATGTACTGGTCCAGCCTCCAATAGTTCTCCGCGAGACGTTGCGCCAACGTGACTCTCGACGCATTGACATCTTCACCCTTCACCCAATCCACCGTTGCGGTCTCATACTGCCGCACGAGCTCATCTCTCTCTTTCTGGATCGCATCTCGCGATGCAGTGTCCTCGAATGGTTTGTTCTCGCCGGGAATTGGTTCGACATAACTGTACGACCAATCTTCGTCGCCACCAAGTTCTTTTGGAATTCGGTCTCGTGGAATCCATTCTTCCAAGTCGGAGACGCTGCTAGCGAAGTGGATTTTTGATGCGACAACTGGATCAAGCCAACCCTTGATGATCTTCCACACTCCCTGGAAGATCCACGGTGACTTGTAGACGAGGACCGAACCAAGTGACTCGGGGTAGTTGGCCTCGAAGACCTTGATCATAAATTTCACGGGAGTGTAGTCCATGTTGGCCATTGAGAAATCAGTCATGTCAAAGACGATTGTGGCGGTATCGACGGGCGGTCTCAACAGCATGCGTGACGTCTCGATTGTGTAGACTGTGAAACGCTCCAGGGACTTCACACTTTGTTCGCCCTGTCGGTGCAGGCGTACTCGCACGTAGCAGCACGGTCTGTTCTCCTTGTCTAGCCCGTGTACAAAGGACTTGCCCAGTCGAAGTTGCGCCAGAAAGTCGTCACCTTCTTTCTTCACGTCGGGATCGTCTGATTGCGATTGAGTCACTGCATGGCCTTCTCCATGGAATACGACATCGTCGTCAACGTGGGCTTCTTGACCTCGCCAGTGCATGGTAGATATCATCATGATGGTCGCGGCTTGCACATCCCACTTCCGCGCGCGTAGGAATCGCAACAGAAGGGCATCCGGGTCATCATGCTTGCTCATGCTCCATAGCGAGTCGCGCAACTGCTGCGGAGTCATGGAGGCTAGGGCTTGCTGGTATTCCTTCTTTTGGCCGTGCTTGTCATCATCTGCTGGACTGTCGTCACCAACATCGTCCTTGTCTTTCCTGCCGAAAAGTGAAAGTCTGCCTCTGCGTTTTTTCTTCTCGCCCGAAGCATCAGCTGTTGGGGGCCGTTCTACGTTGGCAGTAACTGGCTTTCCGTCCGCTGTCAAACCAACAAGATCACTCAGCACCGCCCACATCTCCTTCAACTTCGCCTCTTGTTCCGGGGTCAAGTTCCCCGGTCGACCGGGGGGCATCTGACCTGCCATTTCCCAAAATGGTATATTGGTCGGTATTTCGTCCTCGAAGGCTTCCGTTTCTTGTTTAGGACCTAGGGTATTTTTGTCTGCAATATATGTGTTTGCGATAACAGCGAAGCCTACTGAGCAGGCAGCAATAACAGCGAGGGTGTATGCATTGACGACGCTGTGTTTCGGGCCCCGAATAAGATTATGATCGATGCGGGGCGAAGCGGAACATGTGGTGACGCGAGAGTGAGCGCAAAGTCGTCCAGACGCTCTCTTCTGTAGAAAGGATGCTGCGGATCGTCGGTGAAGAGGTAGTAGGGAAGATGAGAGATGGCGGATAGGTGCGAGCATGGGAGTCAGGCGAGGGATTGGTGTCAAACCTCTACAGAAGTAGTGTCGTGTTTGCAGACGGATCTTCCTAGAAGGCTACTGTACTAGCAAGGATTGGACGTTGCCGCGAAGAGCAATGATGTCAGCCAATGCTCACCATCGGCACTATCGCGTCGCAGTAGTGTTTTGCGGGCGTGATGCGGGCGCGTCCACCTCAGCAACACAAATCACATGAGATTTAGGTGTGAAACAGCATTAAGGACAAGGACGCTGTACAACTCAACGATGGCATCGACTACACCCTCCACTGCACCTCCATCTGCCTCAGCACATCAGCGCTCTGGTTCACATTCGCGCACACGATCTGGCACGCTTCCATCCCGCCCAACAACACCGTTGCGCCCGCCATCACGAACCAGTCTTCGCGCATCACAAACGACCCCAAGTGGACATGCCTCAGTCTCAGGAACAGATCCCCTAGCGAATTTGGAGCCTGCTTTTGCGGAGCTAAGCGATGGCATGGCCGACTTAGAGGCCAACTTCATGCATCTGCAGCTCTTGAACGAGAGTCTGGGGCGTTTCAACGAAAACTTTGGCGCATTCCTGTACGGCATGAACATGAGTGCTTTCTGCGTCGATTTCCCTGAGGTCAGTCCTGCGCATCGCCTTTCTGGAGGAATCTACACTCTTTGACAACTGACACGACTACTCTCAGGCTCCAATCCCACAATCGTTCGCGCGGCATCGCCACACGCCGTCTAACATTGGAGAATCACCATTCCGTGATCGTGCGCCGCCTCCAGACGTTGAAGCTACGTTCCTCACGACCGACACCTCTTTCGTCGAGAACCCGCCCACAAGCACGAAGACGTCCAAGTTCAGCGCAACACCATCGACGACCGCGAGCGTACGACAGTCTATGCTGCCTTCAAGAGCTGGCTCGAGGGGAACAAGAGGTAGCGGGATAGGTAGAGGTGGTAGTACTAGAGGATCGACCACAGGAACCGGCCGTGCGGCAGGCGGCGTAGGTCGAGGGAGAGGTAGAGGTAGTGTTCGGTAGAATACCCTAGACACGATCTCCTGCCAGCAAGCGTTGATGTATGCATGACTACGTGAACGGCTGCTCGTATGCAAGCATAGCTAATGTAGTAAGCATTTGGCACTGTGCTTGACGCAAATGTAGTCAGGGCTCGTATGTGTGCCTGCTGCAGCAATCGAAAGTCGCGTGTTCTCGCATACAGTATCTGTGGAAGTTCTCTGCGCGCATGTAAGTGCGTTGCTCGCAAGAAGACTTATTATAGGTCGTTCAAACCATGCACAGTAACCGGTATATGCGCGTCATGTGACGCAATAACATGGCTTCAATTTCAGCCACACCGTGCGCCCTCTTCTTCCACGACGGACCAAAATCTCCAGATAGAGCACATCACGCAGTGACTTAAGCACCTCTCGGTGGATAACAACGATGACCCTCTACACGAGTCGAGAGAAGACTATCGGCATATTCCATCGTACATTATTACTACCAGAAATTGATAACCGGAAAGCCAAGGACTGTTTATGTTCCGCAGGCAAGGCGAAGCGAGTCCGGTTCGTGTCCAGCCACATACGATCAGCACCGCTCATTTGACAGACTTCGGATGCTGGCGGCAAGGCTGGGCAGACTCTGATGTCAAATGTTATTGCCACCATCGCGCACGAGCAGATCAGCGGTGATTCCATCGATGCATCAAATCTATAGGGATCTGGATGAAACTTGAGTGCAAGCCGTCGCTCCAATTTAGCTTCTGATGTTGCCAAATGAGAGGAATCCATAGCGGGAGTTATCCTTCCTATGCCCGGAAACTTGGAACCCACGGCTCAGTACCCATTGGGAAAGTGCAGTTTATCCAGATGGTAGCCGACAACGGTCCCGCCAAAGTGGCTATGCGGACTGGGGATGGATGATCGCGAAGCACATCCCGCATACAGCACGCCACAATGAGTCCATGACCGACATGCGACACGTTGTGAGGTACATAGTATCTCACGAAATGTCCCGCAACAGCCGACGTAGCAGCATGTTCCAAGCGGAAGACGAGCCGCTTGGCTTCTCTTCTCACAGGTGGCTGGGATCGCATCCTCCACTGAACTATTACTGGAAATCGAAGATTCTGGGGTGTTGGTTCTTACGTCAGACCGGGACTTTTCGGCATGCCTCCTGTCTTGTCCATCAGACAGACTGATGCATCAGGAGTGCTGCGCAACCCAAGGCATCAGTAAAATCCATGGCGGTACTATCATGAGGTACTTATAATGCATGCCTGCAGGCGGTGAGAGCTGAGAGCTGTGAAGTAACAGGTGAGGTCGTGCAGCACGTCGATCACCATCATCACGGAAGCTCATGATGGGTCAAAGCTCCCCCACCCAGGCATTTAGTTTGTGGCTTCAAGCATAACGCGATGGAAACTATAAAACTTTGCATCGGGCTTCACTTCGGTCATCCTGAACTTCCGAGGCCGTTGGGGACTTTGTCGGACCATGATTGGTTGGCAGCTGGTGACTGGTCAGGTCATCATACGGGACTATGCCTCTTGCTTACCAAACATGCACATGCCGTCGACATCGTTCTTACATTGGACAAATTCCGTCGTCTGCTTTACCAGAATCGTCAAACTCGTCACAAGGCAACACTCCGGATCTGGTCGGAAATTCCAGCCGATGTCGTTGTCCATGTCCAATAGTGGCACCTCCAGCTGGTAAAGTCCGAACTACCGCACGAGATGCTCTCACTTTACCAGAGTCACAACGACCGTTTTTGCGGTGTTCGGCTTTAGCTTCTCGTCACCAAGACGGCGTGCTTGCTGGTTCCGTGCGCTGTCGGTCTGTGAAGGATCCACGTTCCTGCTGGATCGGTCGCATGTGGACAGCCTCTGACCATCATGCTCAGTCATCGCCGTATCGTAATGCCGGCGAATCCGTGTGATATAATGTCGCGCCTCCGTCTATCCTGCGTGCTTGCTGCGGTCTCCTCTTGCTTTACGTTCTGTTCTGCTTCACCGCATTGCGTCGTTCATTCAGACATCATCGAGCATAAGTGACCGTTGGAGCTCCGTCTACGATTTTAGGAGCTAGCTAACTGAGCTTCTGGTTGATCGCTGCCCCACGGGTGGATTCTGTACAGCAGCGAGAGCAAGCTATGCCAGCAACTCGTGCAATTGTCGCTTTTGCGGCGACTGCGCTCCTCCTGGGAGTGGTCCCAATAGTGGCTGCTCATGGCGATGAGCCTATGGGAACGATGGAATTGGCCCATGGTCAACCACCAGCGACAAATGCGACAGCTGAGCCGGAATACATTCCTCCTCCCAGCTATTTCCGTCACGGCCAGTATACAGGATGGATGATGCTGCACATTATTCTCATGTTATTTGCTTGGGTCGTGGTGTTACCAGTTGCGATCATGCTCAGCATTGCCCGATCAAAATTCAGTCTACCAACCCAACTTGTGTTCCATCTTTGTAGTGGTTTGGCAGTTTTCGGCGGATTCGTGTACAACCATGCGACGCCCGACCTGTACACGAACAACTCACACCATCCGATCGGCTGGGTGCTCGTCGCCTTCACGACAGCATGGACACTGATATCCACGTTTGTTGCGTACGGCGAGCACAAGAGCAAGCAGAACAAGAAGTCGCACGTTCGATCCTTGACCGCCGATACGATCGCCCACTACGATAGTCTCCAGCAAGAGTACAAGGATATGGAAGAAGCTAGGTGGTCAAGAGATTCTGGTCAAGGCACTGAACGGAACTCAGCATCTCTGTTCAGCGGATCACGCCAAAACAGCCAGGAGTCGGTGTTCACAAAAAAGTCGGAGCCGGAATCACCATTACACGAGAACGATCAAGATGATGGCGAGGAACCAGAGAAGAACACACTGCTTGGAGACAACAAAGTTGATCGATTCGTTTCACGCAGCGTCCGACGATTTTCGTCTCCACGTGCGGCAACCATCATCCGCTTTGCCCAGATTGTGACCGAGAAGTTATTGCTTCTTCTTGGTTTCCTGGGCATCACAAGCGGTTTCATCGTCTACGGAGGTCTATTTCGTGACCGAGAGATATTCTCAGGTTTGGCTCATTTCATCAAAGGAGGAATTTTCTTCTGGTATGGATTGCTGACCCTTGGGCGCTGGATGGGAGCCTTCACTGAATTTGGTTGGGCCTGGAACATTCGCCCAGCATACCCTACCGTCTCGCGATGGAAGTCACGAATCCCGTCGGCGGAATTCACGGAGTCGTTCGTCATTTGGCTGTACGGCGCAAGCAATGTCTTCCTCGAGCACCTCAACAACTGGGGAGGCGAGTGGTCACCTACAGACTTCGAGCACATCTCGATCACCGTTCTGTTCTTCGGCGGCGGTCTTCTTGGCATGCTGATCGAATCGCAAAGCGTCCGCGAAATGCTGAACACGACCGTCGAAATGCAAAAAAGCAAGAATCGACAAGCTGAGGTTGCTTCAAGCTCATCCGGGCACGGAGTCGACGCCGGGAATGTCACTACCACCACCACCTCCACCAACAATTCAACCGCAGAATACCCGGAAACATGGCAGGAGCCGCGTTCGGCCACATTGTCACTCAACCCGATGCCCGCACTGGTTATTCTTTTGCTGGGCGCGATGATGTCGTCGCATCACCAAAAGAGCATGGTCAGCACCATGATGCACGCACAATGGGGTACACTCTTCTTCGCCTTCGCCCTGGCGCGTGCGGCAACCTATGTGATCATGTATCTGAAGCCGCCAACTTCACACTTCCCCTCTCGTCCGCCCACCGAGCTTGTCGCTGCCTTCTGTTTGACAGCTGGCGGCCTCATGTTCATGATGAGCGCACACGACATGGTGTGGGCTATCGAGTCAAACGACCTCGATGCCATGACCATTTTCACCGTCACCACTGGATTGACCGGCATGCTCATGGCCTGGGTCGTCATGACATTCGCCATGAAAGGCTGGGCTGTCCGAAGAGAGCGAAAGCTCTCATCATAGGTTCCAGAAAGAAGAGAACACGAGCCTACTCAGCGAACAGGATGAGAACTATGATTTATGTTTCCACGCTTGGAGGAGAACAAGAGTATCACGCCTCGTCACGTCTCGCACCCGGGGAGAAATGCCTTCCACGCTATCCACAGTTACCCAGTGGACTGAGTTGCAACTAATCGACCAGATGATGTTATGAGAACTGTGAAGAGGAAATTTATGAATGTTTGTTGCTATTTTTGCTTTCTAACGATTACCCACCATCTACGGATGACGTTCTGGATTATTATAATGGACCTCGCATACGGGTGTACTGATGGGAGAATTGGAGGGTATGGCGGTTGGAGGGTAGATAGATGCTGGTGTATATACATGATACTACTCACCTCATATGCCACAAGAAGTGCTACTCTGTTCTTGATGAGGAGGAGAATCTGCTTGTCATTCTCGAAGGGATATACCCACCTTTCTCAATCTGTTCTGCCATTCCACTCGATGATGTCGCAAATATTTGATAGTAAAAGGTTCATTGCGTTGTGTTCTCTGAACGAAATACGAGAAGCCTCTTTGACATATAAAGGCTTACCCTGATTTACCAGCAGCCCATGTATTCCCGGCACAAACTCCGTGAACCTCCCTGCAGAACACCTCCAGAACACCACTGCCGCCGCAAATCCCAACCGGCGCAACGTGGCGATACTCCAGCCGCATCGCTTTGATCCCGACACGTGACCCTATGCCTGTCTGCCCATTTCTCCAATCCATCTCATAAGACCCGGGAAAAACTTTCATATTCATATTCATGCTTGGACATTAATGTAGTCGCGGTTCTCGACTGTGACACTTTTTGTCTAAGAGAGGAAGATAAGAGTCAGCAATGCGATCGACGCGAGTGTCTAGTTGATGATAGATGTAGAAATTGAAGGACAGCAAGTGCCAGGATGACTGATTCGAGAACGTTGCAAGGAAGACATACCATGTGATTGACCTTGTACACGCCGACCAGGCGAGACGCCAGCTCGAACATATTGTTGCGCAGCGAGATGACGATGAACTGGGCGTTCTTGGTGCGCTCCTTGATGTAAGCTGCTACGATAGAAACCTGTAAGAGTTGTAGGTTAGCTCTAGTACACCAAAGCGTATATTGTGCAGGTCGCCAGGTACTCACATTTCGGAAGTCAAGCGCTGCATCGATCTCGTCCATCACGTACAAGGGCGTCGGCTTGTAGTGGTGCAGAGCAAAGACTAGAGCCAGTGAGCTCAGAGTCTTCTCTCCTCCGGACAAGTTGGAGATGTTCTTCCAGGATTTCTTCGGTGGCATGACACTGAAATTGACGCCGCCGTCGAAGGGGTCCATGGAGTCTGCCAGCTCGAGTTCGGCGTTGCCACCCATGGTAATCAGCTGGTACATCTCCTTCAACTTGCGAGAGATGATTCCTAGGCCTTCCATGAAACCGTCATGGCGCAGCTCTTGCATTTCTTTCAGACGCTTCTTGACAGTGTCCCGGGCGACGAGGGCAGTGTTGAGGTCGGCAGATTTGTCGTTGAACTCGTTGACACGACGACGATATTCTGCGAGCACAGAAAGTTCGACATGTACGGAAGTCGCTTCCTCGAGCTTGACAATCGCAGCGTTGAGGTCGTCCACGTCCATATCCAGCAGCTCGTCACGGCTGATCTCAGGCACAGGCTCAGGTTCCTTCTCTTCGCCATCGTCACTAATGTTTTGAACAGTGAGCTTGCCTATTTGTTCTTGCCAGTGAGTCTGTTTTCTGCCGATATCTGTTAAGATCTTCTGCTTATCTTCCAGATCATTTCGCAATTCTAACTCGACTCCTCGCATCTCATTTGCTGCCACATTTTGCTCATCAAGCTCGGCCTTGAGAAGGTTTAGCTCTTCTTTCTTCTCCTCTAGTGCTTGCTCTGCATGTTCTGCCTGCTGTCGGGATTCAATAGTGTTTTTGCTCTGGTTGCGGACTTCATCTTCCAAAGACTCAAGCTCGGCATTTACCTTTTCAAGCTCTTTCGAAGCTTCCGCGTTGTCCTTTTGGTGCTTCTTCTGCTGCTTTTGCGCTTTAGCTTTTGAGGTCTCCGCCGAGTTCATCTGCTCGTTGAAAGTGTCAATCTGCTCAGCGAGCCCATCGACCTTGCCCTTTTGCGTGCGTAGCTTGATGCCGCCAACTTCCATGATCTTGTCCTGCAGCGCCTTGATCTCGTCCTCGATACCAGCACTCTCGTTCTGGAGCTTCTCGATCTCTGATCGCATTTTCTCGATGCTCTTCTCGAGGCTGGCCACCTTGTTTCTGTCGGATTTTGATGGCTGCGCTGCTGCGTTCAGCTCTTGAATGCGATTCTGTGCATCGGAAATGTTACGATCGATGCTTTCGAGCTCGAGCGTCAACTTAGATGCTTGCGTCTCAAGCTTTGGTATTTGGCTGACGAGCATGTCCAATTGCGATGTGTGCTCCCTTAGACTTTCCTGCAGCTCATTGTATTCTGCTTCCAGAGCATCGCGATCTACTTCAAGCTTGGCCACTTGCTCTTTAGTGGTATCTGCGGCGAGCTTCGACGACATGCCGCCTTTCGCGACTCGAGTGCCGCCTCCGCTCATGGTACCGGACTTGTCGATGAGCTGGCCATCGAGGGTGACGACCCGCCATCGCTTGGCACCGTATGCAATTCGATTGGCCTGCTCCAGATCTTTGGCAACCAAGGTATTCTGTAGCACGCTGTAGAAAGCTGGTAGGAAGCGATCATGCTTGCTCCTGACTAGATCAAAGAGTCGAGGGACATTCTCGGAAGTCTCGATGGCTGAAAGATCGCGTTGTGGTAGTCGGTCAAGCAAAATAAAGTTTGCACGACCCAGGTTGTTTTTACGAAGGTAGTCAATGCACTGTTGTCCGACCTCAACAGTGTCCACAACCAAGTTGTCAAGCGATGGGCACGCTGTTGAGATCGCCACATCATACTTCTGGTCAATGGCTCCAAGATTACCCAGGCGTCCATGAAAGCCATCAATGCGACCAGACTCTTTTAGCCTGGTCAATCCTGCAAGCACATTGCCCTGGCTTTGAGTGGCCGATAGGCTTGCTCGCGCTTCATCAGCTTTTGACCGGGATGACGACAGCTTCGCCTTGAGTTGCGGCTCCTTTGCAGTCAGACCCTCGACTTGTTTTTCCAGAGTCTTCATTTCTTTCTCCGTTGATCTACGTTGCGTGCTGCAGGATTCCAGCTCTGACTGTTTTTGCTGTCGCTGCTCTTCGAAGCCAGCAATCTTGGCTTCAATGTCTGCTACGGCTAACGCACTTGTATTCTCACGCTCTACAAGCATGTCCAGCTCACTCTGCGCTACAGCCATCGCGGACTGTTTGTCGTTGACCTTGGCGCTCCATGGCTCCAGTTGTTTTTGCTTCGCGGCGATGTCATCGCTCAAGCCTTGTGTTTTGCCTTTCAAGCTCTCCCGCACGTTTACCAACTCTGCCTCCTCCACAGCCTTTTCTCGCTCAAGCTCCGCGATCTCGTTACCGATACGCGCGATATCCTCTTCTGCTTGGCTGTAAAGTGTCTCTGATTCCTGGCTGCCGAACTTAGAACTTTCGAAGGTCTTCCCAAGCTTTTTGGCTTTGTTGTTCAGGTGTTTTCTCTTTTCTTCAAATTTGACGGACTCCTTGTCGTGCTTATCCTGTTCCTTCAGAATGGCCTGGGTCGCCTTCTCAAGCTTCTCGTACTCTTTCGAGCTTGACTTGTATTGCTTCTCGAGTCTTTTGATCTCCTCTTCATTGCCTTGATGTTTCTCGAGCTCTTCGTCTAATTGCGCCTGGGTTCGAGCTCGGGCCTCTTCAGCAACCTGAATGGTGTCGGCACACTGTAGCCACTTCAGTTGCCAAAGTGCCGACTTCCTGAGCACAAGTTCGTTCTCATTTTTGATGAAGGCCAGCGCCTTCGCTCGCTTATCCTCCAGTCCGTTCTTCTCCTTCTCTACGTGCTGCACTCGATTGCTCTTTTCCAGACAGACTTCATTGAGTGATTCTGTCTCTTTCAACGCTTCTTCAATCGGAGCCTTGTACTTAGATGTACCAATGATATCCTCCAAGTACTCCAGAAGGCCATCTTCGTGCTCGTTGGGAGCCTTTGGTTTCATTTGGGCAATTGACTCCACTTCACCCTGCAAGATCAGAAAGCGCTTGTGGTCGAGATCCACACCTTTATCCTTGAGCAGTGTCGTCACTGTGGTAAAGCTTGACTCGCGACCATTCATGTAATATTTGCTGCTGTTGTTTTTGAATGCGCGCCGTGAGATGATGAGCTGTGATCCTGGAATAACCTCGGTGCCTCCAACATCTAGATCTATGACCTCCTGGAAGTGTACTTGAACCTCGCAGTGGTCCAAGTCTGGGAACGCGGCACTGTTGTGAATCAAGGCCGAGATCTTGCCCTGTCTCATTTTGCTTGCTCTGAAACCAAAGACGAACAGTAGAGAGTCGATGACATTGGACTTGCCAGAACCATTTGGACCGACAACCGAGGAGAAAGATGCGTGAAATGGCCCAACCTCTTGACGCCCAGCGTATGATTTAAAGTTGATGAGCACAAGGTATGTGATCGTCATTCTTGGTTTCGCCGCAACATCTTCCTGGACCTGTGCAGCTTCAGCCACGTGTGACCGGATAGCAACTTCCATGGGCTTCCCCAGTGCAACAGGCTGTACACTCTTCTCCTTTTCTTCCGCTTCGACTCCCCGTTTGGGAGTTGTCTCCATCTCTGTCATGCTCTCGTCTGGCTTTGGTGCAGGTTCATTCTCCATCCCTGTCATTTCCACGTCCTCCATCGGAGTCGCATACCTAGCCGTCGCTGTTGGCGTCCGCTCATTTACCGTGGACTCAGTTATGTCTGACAGAGGGGTCCCCGACCGCGCTGTCTGTGGTTCCGGCGAAGCAGTAGCTCGAGGTGTCGGTGGAGCAAGATCTGTAATATCCGATGCTATCGAAACTTGTGAGACCCTACTTTTCCTAACCGTTCGCGCATCTTTAGCACTTCTTCTCTTCGGCACTGCCTTCTTAGTTGGCGACAACGGCTCATCGACAACACTCTCAGGCGGGCTGAATATTTGTGATGGCTCGATTGCTTCGCTTGTTCTGGTCTGTTTTCCTGCTGTAGTCGTCCTCCGGCGCGGCGTATCTGGCTCAGCGGTCGCTTTGCGTCGAGGCGACGCCCTTAAGGCTCGCGTTGGTGCCGGTGTGAAATCCTCCTCCTCGTCCTGAGTGGGTACACTCATGTTGGTGTTTTCAATATCGCTGTCGTTATTGTCGACGACCACCTTTCGTCGCGAAACCGCTCGGCGCGCTGGACGCTGCGGAGACTGCGTAGACATCTTGACAGGTCAAGGGTCGCCGTACAGTTCGATTCGATCGAGCAGACACTTGATGTTCGGTGACTTACAAACATTGATTGATTGTCAATATTGACATCTAACCACATCTGGATAAGTGGAGCTCTTTTGACGCGGAGGTGGATTTGGACGCGACAGCTTTGAACACGTGATCGATCGGGAAGCGTCAATACCTTACCAAGGTATAAAAACCAGTAACAAATAGCATCTCATAGGTGCACCTTGAGATGACTTGCAAAGTCTGATGGAAGATATATTGACTATGTTCATTAGATGAGAATATATCACTACCTTACATGTCATGCTAGAATTTGCATTGTTCTGTTCGCGCTCAGGCGGGCTTTCGCCGACTCCACGACAAGCGCCGCCACATTCTTGCCCATCAACGCGCTCGTCTCCATTGTACTGATGAAACTCTCGATGCCACCCGTATAGAACCATGGCATACCATTCTTGGCTTCGCCGAAAAATTGATCATGCTCACCATCAGCCCAAGGAAACTGGATATCTTCAAAAGTCACCCGGGGAAACTCGTAAGGATAACTATCCCAAATCTTCAAAGCAAACCAGGAAATCATTGATGGTTGTGAACCTGAAGATCCTTCCTGTCCCAGCAGTCTGGTAAGCCATGGCCAAGTTACAGGTTCAGGTGAGAAAATCTTGTATAGATACTCTTGGCCTCCGGTCTTAGGATTGGTAACAGACTGGAGAAGGGAGATTGAAAAGAACTCCGTTGCAGTATCAACGCTATCGTTCGGACTCGACCTTGTGGTCGTCAGTACGACTTTGGGGGCTGCTTCTCCAGGAGAAAGACCAAAGAAAGTAGGCGAAAGGAGGTGAGCCGACGTGAAAAGTGTCACATGGAGACGAACGTATGGTATCATGTCGGGTGCATGAGAGAGCGAGGGCGAGAAACTGAGGTTACTGAACTGAAGCGGAGCAGCCAGTATCACCGTGTCAAAGTTCTGAGTTAGGATGGTTTCAGCCTCTTCGTCTCTAGGGTGAAGAGAGGACGAAAAAGAAAGCGCATAGTGGCCGTGAGGATCCTTTCTGACTTCATTGACCGCTATTCCAAGGACTCTCGTAGCATTCGCGCTTTGAAGCATGTGTTCGAAAATCTGCCAATTTCCTCCCTCTACGGCCATGGCCCCGTCAGTAGCCATACATACCATAGCCTCAAGACCATGTATCCGATTGAGGTTTTGAGCGTAGTTCACTCTTGTGCTTGCCTGCACAACATCGTGCCCGAAGGCACCAGTGATTCCGTTCTCGAACATATACTGCTCGCCTGTGGATGCTGTCGCATCGAGGAGGTCAACATCATAGACGGCTTGCGTGAGCGAAGCGAAGGGAAAGACCGGCGCCTCGTACATATTCAGGAATTTCGCCACAGTAGCTTTCATCAGTCTGATGGTCCGTATTGGTGCGAATCCGTACTTCCACAGCAGCTTGATTCGGTCCAGCCAACTCCCCTCGTTCTTCATGGTAAGTACGAGCTTCTCACCATCCCAGACTGCCAGCGCTGCACCTGGAATCTCCGACTTGGATGCTCTGAAAGCACTTGTAGAAAGGTTGAAACGTTTGACAGCGTCAACGAGGATCTGGTTGACTTCGACAAATATACTCGCGCCCACCTCGACGGGGTAGTTCGGGTCGTCGTAGGCATATGTGGTTGTGGAACGACCACCGATATACTTATTCCGTTCAAAGATGGTGATATTCACAGGAATGCCTGCTTCGGAGGCGTACTTGGACAAGTGGTAAGCAGATGATGACCCTGCTGCTCCAGCACCTGGTAGACTTATCAATATCTATGCAATGTCATCCAAGATCCAGAGTGCGAATCGATCTGGGGGAACTCGTACCAATAATGGCTACGTTGAGCACATTCATGCCCACCTCTATGCCATCTGCGAGAGCAATCTGCTCATCTGCAAAAACGACATGCCCGCATAGCGCTACAAGAGCGGCTGCATATCGTCGTATGTGCATGTTTTGGACTTCTGTTTATCAGCTCGGGGCCGAGCGAGCGAACATTACGCGGTGCCAGAGCGATTGGCACAGCGGCAGGCGAGGAGGTGCGTGGTGTTGTACCGCCGCATGATGTGATGCTGTTGGCTGGCGCCAAGGACCATGGCACCTTACAGTAGCACTCCGCCACCCAAGCGATACATCTTTACTTACATCAAGAACTGATCGCGACTGAACATCTATAATGGCAGATAGTTGGTCAATGTTACCAGCGTAGTCGAAGCACTTCTCAAGTTCCTGATAGCATGCTTGCGTTCATTCAAACATCAGCACCAAGACATTCATAGCAAGATGATTCAGATCGTCAAAGTATCCCATCGCATCATATATCTATCGAACAAGTCTACAAGATCTATTCATATCCCATGCCATAACTCCCAACGCGACTCCAGTAGAATGCTCGATCATTCCTCAAGCCGAATTCTCCCCAGTCATCCGTCATTCGATTATAACTCCAGAAACCCTTCCACGCCAACTTGTTGTTTCGGACTGCCTTTCCAGCATGCGCCAAAGCAAACAACATGCGATAAGTGTACTTTGGTGTGACGCCGGCAGTCTCAATATGCAAATCACCCTCAGTCTCGGTGCTGGAGAATGAGGAAGATGCGGGTCCGGACAGCCGCCAGCGACCGCGAAGAGCGTCCTTCATGACACTGTTAGGAAGCAGACTCGTCGAATTTGCAGGCACATTAAGCAGATTCTCCTTCGTTAGATGATGTACGACATCGACAGGTTCGGAAGTTGTCAACAGAGAGATACAGGTTCCATCGCGGAAGAAACGAAGGTAGCGGAAGTATGTGACCACATGTACCGGGGCTCCCCAGGTAAGAGTATTGGTATTGTTACCTCCAGCACGAGTGTAATTGACGGTGCTAATGTAACAGCCATTGAATCTTATTCGAGGCCGTGAACGGAAAAGAGTCCGGTATGAAGAAGCATAAGTCGAACGCAGGAGCGATTCAGTCAGGGTGGAGAATGCTATCCTCTGCTGTTCAGGCGTAAGCGGGAGAACAATCTCTTCGTCTTCATCCGAAAGAGCGTTCGACAGAACTGCGATGTTGTCGGTGACTGCTAAAGGTTCACCTTCTAGATCGCAGACATAGTCGTACAACATAGCTTCGAAGCCAAAGTTCTTTCCGATTGCGACTCGTTTCCAGATTGATTCCTCAGTCATTACGAGATACGCCAAACGCTTACACACCCTGGATAATCGAGCAAAGGAAGCTACATCAGCCGTCGCGACCTCGTCGAGAATCTGGCTCAATATTTCTTCCGGGAGTTCAGCGAATGGTGATGGTTCTTGTGGAGAGGCATCTGATGGTGGAGCTGCCGCTTCGATACGGAGAGTGGAGAAGTCATCAATCATTTGCTTCAGAGTTAGAGGAATAGAAGGGTTGCCTGGCGGCAAGGATGGAGCGGTTTCAGAGCCTGTCGCAGTGGTGACCGGCAGGCTTTGAGTGCCAGATTTATGCTTGGCGAAGAATGACGGCGGGAAATGCTTCTTCTTGTATGCCTCATGGACACCGTCGTCGAGCTACATAATGTACACACTTTAGTAAAGGGCAACCATAACCAATAAATGGTAGCAAGAGTCAGGAGATCTTCTACCTTGAAAGCCTTTCGATAGTGCCTCATACTGTCACCAAGTTGGCCTTGGGTCTCCTTCTCTACTGCACGCTCGTAATGCTCCAACGCCGAAGTAGGTTCGCGGTGTACATCTCGATCATGGTCCTGACCTTCCTGGCCGAGCCTCAAACGCTCCTCAATATCAGGGAGATCGTGGTAGGCACGAGGCTCTAGGTCCTCGGAGTAGTCGGTAACATCTTTCCGCCGTGCCGTAGATGGTCCAGCACTCGTCTTAGACGGTGGTGGTGCTCTGCCCTGCGCAGGATGTTGTCGTGTGTTATTATGACTTAGGCCAGTTTGACCGTCGATTCTCCTGTTCCTCGCTGTGACCTCCTCGCGCCACTGCTGGCGGAATGCTTCTAATTCAGCCTCTGTTCCTGGGGCGTCGGCGACCATGTTGGCAAAGTTGTGCTGGTACATCAACATTGATCGCAAGGAATTGAGATGCTCCTAAGTACATGTACTGGCTGCCGGGAATGAAAAGCTCGCTGAGACAAAGGCACACCGGGATGCTCACTTCATCCACCGGCCGTTGACACGATCCACTGCATGTGGCTGCGGTGAATGGACCTGCGTCGGCGCTGATCGACGTCACCTTCTAGACCTAACTCCGAGCGCCGGCGATCAGATAACGGGGGATCGACCCGTCATCGAGAACATTTCCAAGGAGGAAACAATCATCACAGCGTGTCAGCTTCGACAACATTCCGTGCTTGCTTCCTGCAGGTCATGTCCTCTAGACAGTACACAGTGCTCTCTATCGACACTTGACGGCCGGACGGCTCACACCTTGTACGGCACGACGCGCCACATTTGCGCAAATCCTGTGTATTGAAAGAGAAGCCGTCAAGAGCGGTTGTTATGGCGGCATTACAGGGACAAAGACACGACAGAATAGCAGACAAGAGACAGAATGCGGAACCATCATCAAGATCTGGTGCGGCGGATCCGTCAAGAACAGGCGACGAGGACATCTCGATAGGTCAAAAAATGCTGTCTGCTGTGGCAGGTAGTTTCTTCACTTCGCTACTGGGTATGTATCGAATATTTGCACGCTTATGGTCCTGAATAGACTGATCTGACTGATTTGGGATCAATAGTAACACCTCTCGACGTCGTGCGAGTGCGATTACAAGCACAACACAGTCCGTCTCCCTCCGCTCGTCTACCCTCCTTCGTCCAACTTCCGCCCGACCTCGGCGTCACAGCATGCTGTCGAGAAGTTTTCTGGGTGCAGAACCAATCACAGTTTTGTGTCGCTGCTCCTTCCGCTGCTGCTGTCATTGATGAGCGGATCATCTCTGACTGTGCGGCAGAAGAAACCCAACGACGAACCATTAATTCTACTCTGGACGGCTTGAAAAAGATCGCTCGAAACGAAGGAATACTCACTTTGTGGAGAGGTCTCAGTCCCACCCTAATGATGGCGGTGCCAGGAAATGTCATCTATTTTGCAGGATACGACTGGCTTCGTACAAGTTCTATGAGTCCGGTGCCTGGTCGTGTTAGCGAAACGTACGCGCCATTAGTTGCAGGCTCCTCAGCACGAGTCGCTGCAGCATTCGTGGTCAGCCCGATCGAGATGTTACGAACCCGGATGCAAGCAAGCTCGTCTGGAGAGAAGAGTCTATTCCGTGCAACGGTCATAGGATTGAAGGAGATGGTAATGAACGAAGGCTACACCTCTTTGTGGCGCGGCATAAGCCTCACACTTTGGCGTGACGTGCCTTTCTCAGCCTTTTACTGGTGGGGCTATGAGTACGGCCGTCGACAACTCAACGCTGCTCGTTTGCACTCTCCTGGCCACGACCCCAGTCAACCGCTCTCTCACTCCGCCCTCTTGACCGACTCATTTCTTGCTGGCGCTGGCGCAGGAGGAATCGCGGCGGTCTTCACCACGCCTTTTGACGTAGGAAAAACACGCCAGCAGACTCTCCTCCACCAACACGGCAAAGCCGGTGCCGCTGCAAACGACATTCCGGAGAACCGCTCAATGCCCCGATTCCTGCTCCACATTTACCGTACAGAAGGATGGGGTGGCCTCTTCCGTGGCTGGGCAGCGAGGACACTGAAAGTGGCGCCAGCATGTGCTATCATGATTTCTAGCTACGAGATCGGCAAGAAGATGGCCGTTCGAGTTAACGAGAAGCGCGAGAATGTCGGATTAGAGGGCACATGAGCTCACACCTGCAGCCACGAAAGATGACCATGATGAAGAGCAATCTTCTTACATTCGACAACCTAATAGCAGCACTATGGCGTAACTGGCGAACGATCGGCATGCATTTGACTTCCGGAGTCTGGAGCGGGCAGAAGCACATAGAGGGATGGGGACGTTGTACTGCATAAGCTGAGCACCATCGGCCCAGAAGAAAACGGAGCGCACACGACGCGCATGGAGACAGCGGTCGGAGCTCAGAGCAGGACATTATGTCCTAAGAGCAGCGTCTGCAGAAAAGCGAAGCGCGCCAAAAAGAGTAATGAGCCTGACAGAGCCTAAAGCGTGAAAGAGGCATCGTCAAGCCCAGCCGCACAGACACAGGTGCGTGCAACGGGAAGGGCAAAAATGCAGAATGCCATGAAGGACGATGTTCCTCCTGCATCGTGCTGCAAAACTGTAATATCATGTATCAATATGTGCTTTAAATCTTTTTCACCTTACCCCTATAGAGATAGCGATACAAATTACCAGATAGCTGGGCTAGAAAGGCAGTAATCACACCCACAGAGATTCTAGGCGTGTGCTCGTAGGCAGAGTCTGAAGGCGGATATATGGCATAGAGCAGAGGTCGAGATGTACATGATACATTGGGTGACTACATGTATCTAGGTGAGCAAAAGACAGGGGCTTGTAGGTGTATAGATATCACGGCTGAAACGCTCACGGCTAGGTACAAGCTTAATCAAGGCAGGGAGCATATGTGAAGCCCAAAAGCAGAATGCGCAGATTAGGAGGCAGAGAACAACGGCATAAAAGGATAAAAAAGAGCAACAACACATCAACTCATTTCACATCCCTCCCATCATAGTTTCCAAGTACCGCGAATTCCGTCAGGAATTTCTGTCAAGTATTGCTAAACCCTGAAGAGTGCACTGACGAAGGAGTGCTTCAGCCCTGCTTTGGAAACTCGCCAGGGACGTGAAGCTTGCTCACGCTGAGGCTGGTGTCATGTCTGATCACGCGAGGGAAGATGCGGCCGGTTTCGTGGGCGCCTTCTGCTTCGTTGCCGCCGAGACTGGTCTCGTTCTGGACAGCGGTGACCGTGGATGGGGTCGCGTCACTGACAGGGCCGGATCCTGTTGAAGGGGAAACAGGACCAGAAGCTGGCACTGGCAAGGCTGCAGCGCTGGGCAAGCCGCTGGGCTGTGCTACTAAGACTGTGTTGCTGTCATCAAGGCTCGTTACGCCACTCGCGGGACCCTCGATAGATGTGGAGGGAACGGCTGTTTCAGGCCCTTGAGCCTCTGCGGTGGTGGAATCCTGCTGCTGTTGGTGCTGCTGATATGCTTCCGCACCTAGAGCTCCAGCCCCAACGCCAGCTACACCTGCAGCAGCTGGTGCCAGCCAATCGCCATATGAACTGTCATGGCGGACCGGAGCTTGGCCCGCAGTCGTAGAAGGTGGCACGATTTGCTGACTTGTCGCTGGAGGTTGCTGCTGGTTAACGGGTTGCTGAGCATCAACCGGTAGGCTGTAAGTCTGCGTTTGCACCGGATCCGTGCTGATATCTCTCTGCTGAACACCACCGGCTGCTCCATCAAAGCCAGCAGGGCCAGCCGCACCAGCGTAGCCTCCATCTGTGTAAGCAGAAGCATTACGCGAGTGAGTACCCGAGGGCACACCCTGAAGGCGGTAGGGATTGTCGTTGTCGTATTGGGATGAGCCGGGCAGCGCAGCAACAGCAGCCACGGCCTCGTCGTCAGAATCATCGGTGGTCGGGCTCGTGGGTGCAATGGTTTGCATCTTAAGGTCAGAGGGGAAGCGACCTGTAGCAGAGAAAGATACACATAAGCACTGTGCATTGCGATCGACGCACGTGTGAGGAACGCGATAAGGGTAGCACTCACTCACCTGGCTGCGGCCTTGAAGGTCTTTGCTCTTGTGGGATCTGCTCAGCCAGGCTCGCCGCATCGGCGGAATAAGGGATAGCATCGGCCTCGTCCTCTTCCATTCCGTCGCTACTAACTGTCGCGCCGTCACTCGTGCCGCTGACGCTGCGTGCGTGTTTCCGGACAAAAGCATTGCGCTTCTCGCCGGTCTCTTCGGTCAAGATACGAATGTCCTCAAACCATGCCTCCATGGTGTCTTGAGTCTCAGCACGGAAGACCCAGTTATGGCCTTTGTGCATGCCTCCACTTTGTCTGCCCTTGAGCATAAACTTTTGACTGGATGATCCAGGGTCGGACTTAGATCCAAGTTTTTGATCGGGGAGGTAGAGCGACATGACTGGCGGCTGAGAGTAGATTTTATCCGCAGACTTGAACTCGTGCAAGTGTGTTGGTGAGAGCACGTACCATCCTGGCGTGTACGACTTGAGGTACTTGCTCTTGCGCTCGAGCATACCTGCGCGAACTTCTGTAGCAGCCGGGTGGTTTCTACCAGGATAATCAATGTCCTCGACGCGACGCAGAGGAATTTCAGGGTCAACAAAGTGTGGATCGCTGACAACGAACTCTTGCCATTCCTGGTCCTTAGGCATTGAAATCGGTCCAGTCCTCAATGCCTCAACTGCTGAATACGCATCGTCTCCCTCACGCCTCAAGATACCAGCAAGCGCGTTGTACGCTTTCTGAATCTCGCCCACGACAATAGATTCCAACTCACGACCCGAGCTCTCGAGGTTGAGATAAGCCTGGGACATTGTTAGCGAATGCTCTGTATCTCGTCAAGACGCTTCAGACTCACTCGATGCAGGTAGTTCTCCTCATCAATCTGTTTTTCGATAGCGCGGTCTACACCAAGACGTACGACGAAGGGGTCACTTTTGCCAATTGCCACGCCATCCTCATGATCGGCGTGCTGCAGTGCTTCTTGAAGTTTCTCGACTTCGCGACGGGTGTTGTCCTTCTCCTTCTCCACGGAGTTTTTGAAGTCGCCGCTGAGACTCTTGATCTCTTTGATCTTCTGGCCGAGATCGCTGCGCAGACCGCTGAGCGCGCCAATGACATCGTTCTCGATTTCGCGAGACTTGTTGGACTCGGCGATAGATCGCTTGTGGTAGTCATCGAGAATACGCGTCGCTTCACCGAGTCCACTGTTGCTAGAGAAAACTGTGGGGTTCACGATGTTGGAAATGGTGTTCTGCACTTTATGGATTGCCTTGGCACGTTGCTCGTAAGAGCTCTGGATCTCGCGGAAATAGGTTATGAGTGACTTTAGCAACTGTCTCCATGCTTGGAAGCGGTTCGCGAGGACTTCAGTAGGCACGCCCTGGGTTGGAATTGGTGTGAAGAACGCGCTGTTGAACTCCTTCTCGTGCCCAGCGGTGTGCGTCCCTTTGATGCTGCCAGCCTTCATGCTCTTACGGCTGCTGCTGCGTTTCAAGCTGCCGGTGCGCCGCACACTTGCCTTCTTCCTCAGCGTATTACTCCGTGACGGCGTCGTAGTATGTACAGCCGTAGACGCTGTCGAAGCCGATCGATTGACTCCTGTAGCATCCCCATGGTCGTCGCCAACAGCAGACTCGGTGTATTCGCGGGCTTGGGCAGATTGGGAAATGGGAGACACTTCCGATTGAGCTCCAGTAGCGAAGTCGTTGACGCCTGAGGTGCCGTAGCCGCGATTGAGGTGGTCGTCAGTCGGTGCTGGCACGGAGCCGTACTGGTCGGACATGATGGGCGGAAGGAGAGCAACGCAGCGGTGAGGGGAGAAGGTGTACTAAAAGCTCGCAGAAAACAAGGAATGGCAGGACAACGCCAAAACGAAAGCGTTACCTCGGAATATAGCGGCGAGACCGTTGATCCGTAGACGGACGGCAGAGGAGGTGTTGAAGTTGGCTGGTGGAAGTAAAACAGTGCGGTGTGGACCGTGGTTGAGGCAGCTGTCGGATATTATCAGTTGGAAAATGGGCCCGGTTCGACTAGGGGGTGACGTCGGCAGAAGCAGACTGCTAGTGCGCTCAGGCTACTGGTCTTCACTCGGTCACGTTGCCGCGGGAAATGAGATTGCGGAGAGCTGGTTCGACCCAAGAACGAGACTATAAAGATGTTGTCTGGATACTACGGATGCCAGAGAGCTTGGATGCTGGGTGATGTCACGATAAACTTCCTGCTCCGACACGCTGCGGATCGATGTCGATGTTTTGTAATTCATGGTTCCAGGCCTGCGAGGCGCTAAACGCACGACGATATCAGATCACAAACCTGTATACAATACGTTATCGCCTAAGCTGGCCCCAATCCTACGAATAAGACATAGGATCAATTGTGCGAGCGAGTGAAGCGCAATTCGGCCCGACGTCATTACCCAGATTCTCCCACAGTGGCCAGGTGTAGTGTTCCAGACGATAGTCATGACACTCTGCCAAGATGCTCAGCTCCAATCCAAGGACGACATCAGAGCGGCATTGCTTGGAGGCATTTATGGCCTGGCAGAATGTTACAGTAGAGTGGTGATTGCGTCGACTGCAGTCGGAGACGCATTGACGAAGAGCGCCAAGTCGACTCGTGGCAATCCTTCAAGCATCGACAACAGCTTCGTCGTCAGTGTGGGTACAGAACCATGACGCCAGATGTTATAGAGGGAGCTGCTAGTATGTTGGTCTATTTCGTGAAGGGATATCCTCTTTGTTCATAGCCTGGAACTACAAGTGTAGCGACAAATCCTGATCGCTAATTGAAACCCGCATCGCTAGCATATCATAATAGGCATGTTCTCATAAAATATGTACACTGATCTCGTCATCCAGCAAAGGCAAACCGTGCAAGGTCAAATTTTGGTCTCAACCGACCATCATCCTCATCCTCACTGCTTGGACTTGCAGGGACTAACAAATCTTCACTCCCTTTGAGGGCTAAATCTCGTACTGGGCTCGGTGTCTGTCGCTTCTGCACATCTAGCGGTGATGAACATGGTACCATGGTCTCTGCTGCATCTTCATTTTCATAGCCACCAGTGTCTGGACTACGTCGTTTTATATGACCTGGCAGTGCAGTTGAAGCACTCGAGATACCATCATTTCGTGACAATGGTGTTTCTACATTGCTCCCCAGTTGAGGCGCAAGCTGTTTTGCACACGAACTGGTCTTTGCTGTGGTCGGCTCATATGTGAAGGCTGATTTCAGCGCCGCAAAACTCGCATTGACGCCATTGCTGAAGATGCTGTGTTGCGACTGACTGTCAAAGGACGTGGCTGGAGTATCACAAGCTGCGTGACTGTCCTCTTGCGACGTGGTGGTCGTCATGGTTGTGGTTTGGGTGTTATCAGCTGAAGACGTGGAAGCAATCTCATTGCCTGACACAGCTTGAGCATCTGTAAACACCTGCAGCTTCTTCCTCTTTTTAGGTAAAGGGGTTGCCGCACTGGGATCATTTTCAGGCAATGCAGTCGTAGTGGCCACTACCGTGGGTGTCGAGTCGTCGGACCACAGACTGAAGTCATCGCGCTTGCGTTGTGCCGACGACTTGCGCAACGATGGACTAGGATCGGTGTTGGGGCGGAAGAACCGGCTGGTCGCCGTTAGACCGACTTTGCCACACATCGAATCTGCCAGATTGTTATCAGAGCACAACCTTTGCCGCTTAGGTGAAGGTCTGACGCGCCCTGCATTCAGCTGGTCCATTACGGTTCGACGCATTGGTTGCGGTGCGGACGAAGGGGGATGTTCGCCATTTCCATCGTATGAAGACGACAGTCTAGCAGGTGGTACCTGTGAAGCAGACCACGAATGTGCTTGTTGGTCTCGAAGCAACTGCTGCTGACTGGGAGACGGGGTGAATGCATTCGGATCAAGCTCTGCCAGTGGTATTCGCTTCGGTTTGAAGAACTCTGTAATTGACTTTCCTTGCTTCTCATCCGGAGTCTGCATGACGTTCCGCCCTGCTGTGTAGTGACGAGGGCGGCTATCAATGATTATACGCTCTTTCGTATTGGGGTCGAGGTCACCAGCTGCAACACCGACTGCGAGCGAAGCATCTACTGCTTTTCCAATATATGGCATGGTATCGATGTCCAGATCCGCGGGAACTGGTGTCAAATTTAGAAGGCATTGCTTCAGTGGACAGAACACCCATTGGTATAGAAAGGTCCGCTCCGCTTTGGTGAAATCTTCGAGATAGCCTTCGGGTACTTTCTTCTTGCCGTCGAACTGGACAGACTTGATCACTCGTTCGATGGTTTTATGCTTTCGGATCAGCCGGTAGGCAGTCTTCACGCCCAGAGTGCTGATGCCGGGAAGATAATCGCAACCACTTAGTATGGCCATCATTCTGAACTCCTCATCGGTCCATCCCACCAGACTGACTTCCCGACATGCTGTGAAGTCGGTACGTCTGACCATTATACACTCACCATATTGATCCAACTTGGTAAGCAGACACTTCGCGCCAAAAACCAAAAGATCAGAATCCTCGCTGACAATGCCGGAGATGATCCCTTGCTTCTCCAGATAGGCGAGTTGGCTGTCTGCTTCGTATGGCGCTACAATGTATGGAACGCCGAGGACTTTCAACTCTTCAATGAGTTCCCTAGCCATGAGTGGAGTGACATCGACTGCTTTCTGGAATTCCGCCTGAGCTTGCCAATCCCTGCCCGTCCGTAGCAGTTCTAGACCGAGTCGCTTGCTTTCTTTCCGTTTTGCAGCCCTCTCTTTCTCTGTGTGCGCTTTACTCGGAAGGTAGTCCCCATCGAAAACAATGTACGGCTTAACTCCGAAATGAATAAGCATACGCACTCTGTTGAGCGCGAAGTCGATGTGTTTCCGAGTCGGCTTTTGCTGCGCCAACTCAGCAGCACATGCGATAATGCCACGATGGAGCCATCCGTATGCATCGACTCCGAGGGTCTGGCCTGCAAAGTTTCGCAAGTGTGTCGGTTTCTGAATGCTCTTGAGCAGCGGCAGGAGGCCTTGGGAGAGTTGTTAATTTGGAGATATTTGGCATGAAATAGACGGGAAGAAAGTCCACAACTCACCCTGAATACCCATGACAGGCCTCGAGCATACAAAGCTCACCCGGACCAAGTTGAGACCAAATGCATAGCGAGATGCTGTTCCGGACAGACTCGACTCACAACGAATGCCCTCAATGAGGTGGGCGCTACAGGACGACGCGCTTGGTAGTCGCGTCGACTTTTCCGAAGCGCTAGCGGATTCGGCGTGCCGCTTTCGATAAATTCTCTGTTAGAATTGATCCATGAGGGACAGAAGGGCACAGTGCATTCATACAGAACCGAACACTCTCGGTCACGACTGCTGTCATGGGTAAGTTGTCTAAAGTCCAGAAGCACGTATCCAAGAAGAAGGGCGCGAAGATTCACTCGTTACACGAGAACAGCCGCGATGCCTTGCGTCTACGTAAAGCTGGGGCTCGCGACGACAAGGTCGCCAGAGGACACAAGCTGAGAAAAGGAGCAAACCGGCAATGGATTGACCGAATCGAATTTTTCCAAGAAAAACTTCCTGACACACTCCATCCTATCGAGCAACCAGAGATTCATCGTCTGATTGAGCAATTTCTACAACGCCACAGTGAAGAAGTGGAACAGCTTAAAGCAGAACGCAGACCTGGACGACCAGCAAGCACAAGACAGACTCTGCTGGAATTGCAAATACAACACGATAACGCAGAATACGAGAGTGGCTTTTGGCTCCCGGATCTTGAGGACGTCGACACACTACAGAAGCTCGACACTTGGGATGGTCGTTGGTTGGGACTTGGCCAGATGAAATTTGTGCGTGCTCACAAAACTGGCACTATCAAAGAGAGTAAATTTCCTCCAAGCGGCGCTTCTTGACAAAAATGCTGCAGTTCAAAGCAGTTAATATGATCAGGCTCGAGAAGAACATCATGACACTGGACTTGCTTTGCAATTTCTAGATGGTCGACCTGCCGCTCGTTCTACAGCCTGCGAGACTCATCCTCGCGTGGCCAGCCACTCATGCAGCTTTTGTGTAGTGTTTTCCCACTCATCGAAATTATGTGCATGCTCTAGCGCGTCGATCTGAGAAAAGCCTGCAAGAAATCAGTACTTGAAGAAGCACACCTGAGGTATTCACCGTACCTTCTGGAGTCTGGCCTGCATCATTGCCCGAGACTCGACTACCGTACTGTACTTTCGTGCCGCGGCCATGACGAACTTCTTGATACAGCTTCAAGCGTTGAGGGACTTCACTCGCTGGGGTGCCTTCTTGCAAGAGGATTGCAAGGCTAACAGCATCCTCGATCGCGATGGCGCCTCCCATGCCCAGGACTGTAATATTGTAAGCACTGATATGTGCTGACAGCGGAGGAGTACTTACAAGGAAGGAATGGATGAGCGGCATCGCCAATCACAGCGAGTCTGTCTTTGTTCCATGCAGGCATTACGTCCATAGTCAACAATGGCCATACTTTGACGTCGTCGCTGTACTCGATTAAGTTTCGTACCCCTTTCGTGAAACTTCCAAATGCTCTCTTCACAACGTCCTTGTTGGTCTCTGTATATGCTGTCAGCAGTGCCCTCTTTCCCATGGGTACAGGGCCAAAAAGGGGGACCACATACCATCGCCTTTTGCTTGCGCTTCAGCATCGGGCACGAAGGCTGCAGCATTCATGACTGTGTTATCCCTACAGGGATATAGTACTATCCTTCTATCAGCCCCTGATATTGCACAGAAATAGCCATCATTCTCGCAGAATTCCTTCGTATCTGGATCGTCCAACAGCGGCTTCCTTGGTGTGAGCCAACGATAACACTGCTTGCCCCAAGGTTCTAACTCCGCCTTAGGGTTGATAACATTCCTCGAGATTGATCTGTTCCCGTCTGCACCAACCACCACATCTCCAGTGAATGTTGTTCCGTCTTCCAACTTGACTATCCCGCTGGGATCAATCTCGATGATCCTCACCCCAAGCAACAACTTGGGTACCGGACCTTTGCCCTCAGGATCCGTGGCCAAACGTTTAAGCTCGTTGTGCACATCGATGCGATTAGCAAAATACCATTTCCCTTTCCAGTGAGCCGTGAATTCCTGCATGTTGAGTTTGTTCTGCAATGATCCGTCTTGCGCAAACTGCACTAGGCCTTCACATGCCACTGCCCCATTCTTCACCAGGTCGAACCCTAGCCGTTCCAGGATACCGGACACATTGGCACCCATATGGATCGCAGCGCCGCTTTCCTGGAGGAACTTCGATTTCTCGAGAAGAGTCACTTGGTGGCCTTGTTGACGGAAGGCAATGGCAGCAGTCAGGCCACCGAGTCCAGCGCCAATGATTACCACTTGAAGCGGTGCCATGACGTCCCGCAGTTATCAATGTTAGAAGATCTGGTCAAGCCGAACTCGCGAGTAGCCAAAATGTTCGATGTCAAAGCGGCATTTATATGTGTATTCCAATCCCAAACCTGAGGGTCAGCGTGCGTTCATTTGCGGCTGAATGCGGATGGAAAATCTCACGACCTCGTGCCTTCGTACGAGGCAGAAGTGCGATTCTCGCTGTCACCCGCGGGACCAGCCAGAATCTGTGGCTTACGACAAGATTCTACTAGTCTAGCATGATCTTTTTATGTCATACCTAGTGTTGTGTGCTCGTGCATATATCTTTACAGTGGGTCACATTGAACCCTCTTTCTGTCACGTGCAGATAGCACCGCTGTCTCGTGCTTCTGATACTCCAAGAGACTCGACTACGCACTCCACGAAGTGTCTGGGATGCCTCGGGACCATGCATGAGGAGAACTGCAGAATCCAAACGCGGGCGATTGGATCTGCCAGTTGAAGCATGGCCATAGAAGATGGCGACGCTATCGACGACGAGCAGAAGTTCTGGTCCGGTATGAACCATGAGACCAAAAGCCTCACAAGCCTTTCCACGTCCGTGGACATGTATTAACAACGCGCTACAGAACTCGATACAATCACATCGATGCCATATGATACACACGAATTGATCGACGACGCTCTTCGCTCCTTCCTAGAAATCACAAAGCAACACAAAGGTACGACCTGTTTCTGAAGACAAACGGGGGAAGCTGGAGAAAGTGCTGATGGTGTTAAGAGTTCTATGCGATATCTGAATACGATACAGCCCGATGCTGCTACAAGCTGCTGGATTCGAGGCTGTTCCTTACGAATCAACAATATGTACGCAGACAGATCGTGTACTCTCTGCTCCAGGTACGCGAACTCCGAGACATTGCCCACCGAATCATTCTGACCATTGAAGGATGAGGATGAGTACAACGATCTGTACTTTGCAGCCGCAGTTCTTCTATTTGATGGCCGGATCAACGAAGATGTTTTCGAGATGATGCAGGCTGAGGACGCGTTCCCTCGACTTGTAAGCTTGATCCGAGACAACACGGACAACACACGATTGCATAGGTTGCTTCTGGAACTTCTGTACAACATGGCTAGAGTTCGGCGACTCGACCGACATGATCTGAGTAAGTGCACTGGGAGAAATTGTGCAATGTCGTGCCGGTGCTGATTATGCATCATACAGTGACTGTGGATGACAACTTCATCACCCTGCTGTTTCGCCTTACAGAGGAATATGCACATGACGCCGAGGATCCATACCATTATCCTATCATCCGCGTGCTATTGGTTTTGAACGAACAGTACATGTGTCTGGCGACTTCACCTTCGTCGCCCATTGGCGGTGGCGCGATCACCAATCGAATCATCAAAGTGCTAGCATTGCAAGGCTTCAAGTATCGGACTTTCGGTGCGAATCTGATTCTCCTGCTGAACCGAGAGTCGTCGCTGGGACCTCAGCTGCTCATATTAAAGTTGTTGTACCTGATTTTCACAACCCCATTAACATGCGAGTACTTCTACAAGAACGATCTGCAGGTTCTCGTCGACGTGATCATGCGCAACCTTTGCGATTTAGATCCTGTCAACGAGATGAGTGATCAAGCAAATGAGAGCGCAGGACTCGACGGGCAAAAGGCATTGCGTCACACATACCTTCGCGTGCTTTATCCACTCTTGAAGAATACTGAACTAAGCCGCGAAGGTGAGCACTACAAACGCGACGAAATTCGTCGGCTGTTGCATCTCTTAGTCAACCACTCATCTGCTCACTTCGAGGAGATGGATCAAACAGTGGTCAGGTTGGTAGGACGATGTAAACAGATTGAATGGCTCAGGCAAGACGGCGATGAGCTGGACGAGGAGGTCGAAAGAAAGCTGTCCGAAATCGCGCCAAAGGAGAGCGATGTCGCAAAAAGATTGTTGGGCATGTCCATACACGAAGCTGCCGATAGCAGCCTTAGTGTGATAGAAGTGACCGCAAACATTACGAAAGAGAGACCGGCGATACCTGCTCCACGCCGCAGAAAGAATAAAAAAGTCGAGAACGTAGAAGTCTCGTCCAACGGTTCTGACGTTGACAAAACCAAGACTCGAGACATGAAAATATCTCCAGCAATGCCTTTAGAGCCTGGTAATGGCGACCAAAGTCCATTTGCTGATGACAAAGGCACATGAGATTATGCTTTTCTGTGCTTCTCATTTTCTCCCATTATTACCGCCATGGTGGTATACTCGGCCCTCGTTTCCAAACACATTTGAGAAGCTAGCTCGACACTATGCTGTTCGAAGGATCATGCTGTGCAAATGCACAGCCGCGACCAGAATGTATGCAAGGTCGAAAATCGGCGTCTGGCAGTATTTCGAACTTCGCGAGATCGTACGGTGGTACGTACTGTCGATATAAACCGCCAGCTCAGCATGGCCAGAAACTTCATGTGGCCAGCTTTCGCCAGAAGGCTTCTGCTTTGAATCTGGTTCGACATCAGAGTAAGACCAGATTCCACCTGTATATACTTTCAACTCATCTAGGCCCTGAGTGCTGTCCCGCAATCACACAGGTGCGACGGTCGATGATGCTATGCTCATGACAAGTGCAACACATCCCAATGAGCATCCGTAGGATCTAGCAGCATTGAATCGTCCACTTCAAAAGAGAAATCGCCGAAAACCACCACGGTGCGCGGCACTGGTCGAACACCGGATCCCACGGCAATGCCTAGCCTGGTATCCAATGTGACACCATGATTCTGACTCCGAGAGCCTCGAAGGTCTGCATGAATAGTGAGAAAAGCACTTCGGCTAGTCCGCAGCTACATCAAAAATTCAGCAAATCTTGGACTTTGACGTTAATACGATTCTGCTCTTTCACCACGACCATTCTATTGGCATTCCCCTCAGGTTGCGAGGAGCTTCATTGGAACACATGACACCAAGCTCCTCACCTACCGGAAAACCTGTGCTTGTCTTCCATCAATGGTCGAATTACAATGAAGTAGCACACCGTTCAGGCACGGTGGCTTGTCAAAATTACTCTCATACACACTCAGCCTGTCCATTTATAGCAGCATGGGGTGGACTCTGTAACGACTAGCGATCCTGTCAACGCCAGGGAACCTGCAGGTCGCCAGGGATGCGAAGTTACACCGTAACACGGCATGCGTTCTCGGAAAAGTGCCACCAGAATATACAACTACCAATGACCAGACTACAACACCAATCTCAGCGATTGAGAGTTTTGACAAAGAGGAATGCTAAGAACGTGGTCGTCGTTGCCAGGTGGTTTCTCATCGTGTTATGAATCAGTATTGCATCTTGTAGCGCAAACCCTCTCAACGCATTCCACATGAGATGACGAAGGACTGCCAAATACTTCAAAACGCCGGCCGGCACGGAACTTCAGATGACCGATGAAATCGACGACTTTGAAACGACCTTGATTCGAATCTCAAATTGCACATCAGGACTGCATAACCCTTGCATCACAACCAGACTGATGGGAGGCTAATACCTGTTCACGCAGGTACTTGTGCACTATCACCGTGTACGAGGTAATCTGGGTGTGGCACACTTGCCTTGGTAATGTCAATGGCTTCCCAATGGCTTGATGGAATCTTGTGTCAGGCACTGTCGCCAAACTTCTCCCCATCAAGTCCAGCTTAAGTGATGTGCAATACGGCTCTAGCTAGGGGCGCACGGTCTGCGCACAGTCTTGAATTGATGGGAGGCAAGGCGCCGAAAGAATTTGAGATTTGTACTCGGCGACTGTATAATAATCGATACTCTCCAATGTTGTCCTTGTGGCTTCCAACATTCGTTCTCGATCAACCGTCACTCGTTGAACTGTCCAGCTTGCTTTTTTTTCGTCCGATTTGATCTGTTTACTAAGATCATTCTAGGCAGATAAGTACTCTTGAGGTCAACATGACAATCCCGATCAAGCTTGTGAGCCTCGGCGCCATTCTCTCGACACTTGCTGTTCTTGTCCGCAGTATGTTAAATACTATCACGCTTGAGCTCCTTGGACATGACGCTGATGCATTTGTAGGCGAGCAGCAAGTGCAGAAGTTGAAGCCACGCAGCCCTGAGCACCCTGGGGGCTATGGTGGGTACCAGCCGGCGCCTTATGGACCACCAACCACAACAGTGTCCATCTCGACGACGTCCTCCTCCATTGACTCGCCTATCTCATCGAGCACATATTCGTCTCTGCAGCTTGGACCCGGACCTGTTACCTCCAGATCGGTGACCGCTTCCATCAGTCTCTCGACCGGCTCAAGTTCTTCTACCGAGATCTATGCTATTACGGGCTCCGAATCTTCGAGCGGGAGCAGCAATTCTGCCACGACAGTACACTCTACAGGCTACATTACGCTCACAAGCATCGTGACCGTGCCAAGCAGCGGCCGCTTTTCGCTGTCTTCGGGCCTATCGTCGAGCTACAGCTATCCTAGCAGTGTTATTTCAAGCACAAGCATCTTATCAAGCTATCAGGGTCCCAGTCCATTCAGCAGTGGTACATTGAGCACAAATTCAGTCGAGGCTTCCGTTGTTCAGAGCAGCACAGGAAACACTACGACCACCATACAGTCTACTGGCTACATCACGCTCACTAGCATCGTGACCGCACCAAGCAGCAGCCACTCTTCCCTGCCTTCAGGTGTGTCATCTGCCTACAGCCATCCTAGCAGTGTCATCCCGAGCACGGGCGTCTTCTCAAGCGGCCAGAGCACTAGACTGTTCAGCAGCGGCACACTGAGCACAAGTTCAGTCCATGCTTCGGGCGTGCAGAGCAGCGCTGGCAACTCGACTAGCACGATACACTCGACTGGCTACATCACTGTAACCTCCGTGGTGACTGCTCCGAGTGGTGGGACCTTGTCACACCCGTCTTCGTCTCTACCGATATATGCCAACTCATCTAGTAGCATATGTTCAAGCGGAACGACAGTGACAGGGACCACAGTCGGGTCTCCGGTCACTGGTACCGCTCTTTCGACATTGCCATCGTCAGGTCACCCACCCTACATCTGTACGAACTCATCTGTCGGATCGCCTAGCGGCTCTATGCCAGCGAGCTCGGCATTAGTCTCACCCGTCACCGGAACCAGTATATCATCAGTACCATCGTCAGGGTTCCTCCCTTATACATGCACGAACTCTACAGCGCCATCTCCCAGCGGCTCTACTCCAGCGAGCTCGTACTTAGTCTCGCCAGTTACTGGTACCAGTATCCCGTCTGCACCATCGTCGGGCTTCTTACCCTACACATGCACAAACTCAACCGGGGTATCGCCTAGCGGCTCTGCACCAGTGTCCTCTTACTCGGTTTCGCCAGTTACCGGTACAAGCATTAGTTCAACATCGTCAGGCTTCTTGCCATACACATGCACAAACTCGACTGCGGGATCTGCTAGCGGCTCCGCGCCAGTGTCCTCATACTTGGTTCCGCCGGTCGCCGGTACCTCTATTGTATCGCAAGGCTCATCCTTCTCGGCAAATGCAACTCAATTGTCGACTGGGCTGCTACCTCCTCGCATTTCGACCACAGGATCCGTGACGGTGATCGCCTCCAGTGGCGCAGCATTATCGAATGTACCGTTGAGCACCGCACCGTACCCTTACTCCTACCAACCATATTCTGCTCCGTCCTCATCAATCGCCAGCACAGGTGGCTCAAGCAGTCAGACAGAAGTGTCGGTGAATCCCGTCAGTGTTCCGGGTACTAGCATCTCGTCGTCGCCATCTGCTTTCCCTAGCAATATTGCGAGTACGGCACAGCTCCCATATCCATACTCCTACCCACCTTACTCCGCGCCTGTGCCGTCCGTTACGAACACAGGTCCATCCAGCAGTCAGACTACCGTGTCTGTCGGGCCTGTCAGTTCCTCAAACCCCAGCTTTCCAGCGGGCCCACCTGTCTTCCAGAGCGGCGATTCCTCTGCATCCAGCACCGGACAAGCTCCGTACCCGTACTCGTACCCCCCGTATGTCCCGCCGTCTTCGACTGCAAGCATCGAAGGGTCGAGCAGTATCAGCAGCAGCAGCAGTACCGCTGTATCTGTCAACCCAGTCAGCGTTCCGGGCACCAGCTTCTCATCCGGTTCACCTGCTTTTTCCACCGGCACCAAGTTATCAAATTCCGCATCGAGCACAAGCGAGGTTCCTTACCCATACTCCTACCAGCCTTACTCGGTCCCTACATCTTCCACCACTAGCACCAGCACTGCCCCATCAAGCAGCAGCAGCACAGCCGTTTCTGTTGGCCCCGTCAGCGTCCCTAGCTCCAGCTTCCCCACTTCTTCATCATCCGCTCTCTCAATCAGTACTGCTCCACCATCTTTATCATCAAGCACAGTCACCGGAAGCAGCACTACCTTAACAACGACATCCAGCAGCGCACTCTCCAGCACTTCCGTGCTGCCCACCACACTCTCTACCGTCCCGCGTACCTCCACGAAGAAGACGACCGAAGCACCCGCGCCCACGGCATACCACTATCCCGACGCATACGACACGACCTCTTCTTCCAGCACCGCCGCTACTTCCACAGCGCTAGCGACGCACAATAAAGTCCACGTCCCTACGAACGGCACCAACTGGTGGTCAGGATGGTTCAGCTGGTAGAAGCCTTGGCTTTCCAAAGCTGCTGGGGCACGGGACTTCACGATGATGGGAAGGAAGATTCACGCATGCAAGAATACATGGGTGGGCTTCTTGCCAGCTCTGCCTTACCCGCCATCAACCAAAATTTCCACCTTCATTTCGAGACCCTTTGCATTTTTGGTTCCTCAAGCGTGCATCTTTTCCCCTTGGCATCTATAATAGAACATGAGCAGTCGTCCCTGTTGGAGGCAGGGCAGGAGCAGGAGCCGGAGTAGTAGTAGTAGTGGTCAAAACCGGGTCCCACGATAGATTTTCCTTACGCAGCAAAGTCAATGGAGTCATATCAATCCTTTTTTTTGTCTCAACATTCTCTTTTGCATTCGTGTTCAGTATCTTTACATGTCATACCAAAAATGTCAGCTCACTGGTGTAAGCAAAGGTACATTGTCTCACGTCGACGGATGTGGCAGGTGTTGCGAAGTTCTGTGATTTCATGGGTGCAATATGTCATTTCATGTCATGTATATATACGGTACTATATATTCTGTCTAAAAAGCTAAGATCATGTACGGACGGTAGAAAGATCATGCACCCTGCGCTCATAAGTCATTGTAGCTCCGACGTATAAACCATTTGCGATGAGGCTAAAAGGGGAGCGATCCGTGATCACTGCGACTCATGTGATGACAACATGGAAGACCTCCATGTAATGACGGAAGTGGCCAAAATCCGACCGAGGAAAGAACGCCAAGAGGAAATGCGTGGGTATCGTTAGAAGCGCATCTATTGCGACGCGACTTCGCGGGTTCGTGAAGGCGAGCACGATGTTTGTAGCTCTCGTGCTACGTCCCTGATTACATCACAGGGACGAAGGTGCTACACGCACCGCATCAGACATCCTCCTTCTCGGTCCGCTCCTTCATAGACGCCGCTTCGCTCTTGAAGACATCTGTGCGAGAGTCGGACGTTGTCGTCTCGTAGCGCTGCATGCCGGCTTCGCCGTCGAGGACGTTCGCGGACGGCTGGGCCATGGCGCGGCGCCGGCAGTAGATGGCCATGGACATGCAGCAGGCGCTGAGGAATAGACAGAGTCCGGCCCAGACCTGGACGGTGAGGTAGTTCTGGTTGTACTCGGAAATGAGGTGGCCGGCGATGACGGGCCCGGTGAGGGCGAAGGCAGCGGCGCAGGTGTACATCATGCCGGTCCACTGGCCGAGCTTGGCCTGCTGCTTGGGGTCGGGGCCGAGGATATAGGCGACCGATGCAGGCGGGAGTCCGATCACGGCGCCGGAGAAGATGCCGAAGAAGGTCACGAAGCAGACGGCGGCGGTGACGGTGTGGGCCATGGTCCACAGCAGCAGGATGAGCAGGGCGCCGACAAAGGTGACGATGGCGTGGATGGGCAGCGCGCCGAAGATGTCGCAGCAGTACGCTGCGCCGATGCGACCGATGGTCGACGCGCCGTTCATGATGCAGAGCAGGTAGAAGGTGCGGATGGCGTCGTCGTGGACTTCGTGCTTCAGCCCGATGCTGGTGGGCGTCTCGTCCTTGTAACCCAGGCCGGCGTTGGCTGCCCACTCTTCGAGGTTGAAGAAGACGGCGTAGAAGCCGAAGAACAGGATGGAGATGGAGGCGCACAGCCAGACGAACGCGGCGTTCTTGAAGGCGTGTACGTCGATGAAGACGCTGAAGGTCCACTTCTCGGGCTTGCGGAAGATCACATCAGGGTTCGGTCGTGCGACCAGAATTGCGGTGATGGCGGTTCCGGTGACTACAGCAGCCATGCATCGGACGGAGTTGTTGAAGCCCATGGTGGTGATGAGGAATTTGGTCATGAGGGGGTAGACCAGGCCAGCGATACTAGCTCCCGAAGCGACGATGCCAATGGCCAGACTCTTTCTCTTCCTGAACCACGTTGCGACGACTGTGAAGAATGTCAGTAAGGTCGACGATGGCATAGCATGGAAGGGATTGACATACCTTGTGACGAAGTAACGAAGAAGCAGGCCATTCCAAGACCACTGACCAGTCCCTGTGTGAGCCAGATCAAGCTGTAGTTGCCCTGGTTGTAATGTCCTTGCCCGTTCGCCAAGCTGAGCATGAATGTGCCGAGACTGATCAAGACAGTCCCGATGATGATGAGGGTGCGAGAGTAGCCAGCGTCCAGGAATCGGCCGACAACGGCTGACAGCGCCAGCACCACGAAACACTGCGTTGACCCGACCAGGTTCAGCTTGAGGATGTCTTGTCCAGGCAGGAGATGCTGCATGTAGTACGAGGCAAAGGTTCCATACGCCTACACGGGGATATCTTAGCGATTGCGAGAGGTGGTGGATCGGCAAGACACTTACGTTCACGATGCCCCAGCTGTTGAACATCAGTAGAAAGCCACCAAACAGACATGCGTAGGGCCGCCATCCACTGGGCCAATTCGGTTCCGCAACAGGTAATGGTGCATCGTAGGTTGTCGACATCGACAACGAGCGCATGGCGTCCGCATGGGGAGGTTCGGCTTGTGCAGTAAAGCTAGACCATCGGGACGGGCGACGCGAAGTCTCGTCTTTGTTGGTGTCGTTTTCGTCTGTTGGAAGACCATAATCGCTACGTCTTCGGGGGCCGTTCGGCGTCTCTATCATGTCGCGTATTCTGCTTGTAGATCGTGATCGATCCGGCGTCGGTCTCTCCAATGTAGCGCGATCTTCGAAGGAGATTGTGGGACGAAGCGTGTGTTCAGCCATTGCAGCGAGCAGGCAGACCGGGGAAACGAGTGAAAACACGGACTGATAGCTCACAAGTATCAAGGACTGGGTGGAAGAGGACAGAGAGATTGGAAAGGAATTGAGCAAGGTCTAGATTTACAGAAAGATGGGGCCGACCTGATATGTGAACTCTCCCCCCAGATACGCACAAGGTGAAGCAGGATCAAGCCAGTTCCACCGCCAAGAAGGGCGCATGGGGATTGTGTATCGCCTGGCATGACATCGCGGCCGACGACGACAGGTACGATGGCCATGACCGCAGCTCTGGGCGTTCACGAATCCGTCAAGTGCATCACATCTCCCAGCGAGCGTGGACACCGTTGAGGGCGCGGAATGGGGGGCAGTGCGAGGTAATACGGCGACAGTGAGAGTCCTTGGGCGTGCCAAGTTGGCGAGGACGCTGCCCAGCCCATGGCGAGGCGTCACTGATGGCCAGCTGCTGCGCGGTGAAAGTGCACTTTGGTTGCACTTGTCATCAACCAAGACCCTTGGCGACGTTGATGCACCAGGAGAGCCAAGTGATCTGCAAGCCAACCGCTTGCGCCCCCGGGAGGAAGGGAGATTGGGGGGCTGGATGGGCGGTCAGCCTGACATCTCTCGGGCCATGGCTGCTGACGGTCAGGTATAAGATACGATGAACAGGAAGAATCTCGAGGTGTAGTCAAGATTAAGAAGATATACGTAGACAGAGTGAGGTAAAGATAGACAAAGGCTGAAGGATCGTGCAAATCATCACACAAGGGTCGCTCCGGCGCTGTGCTCATCCGGCCTGTCGATCCCGTCATCCGCTAGCCATCTTGTGGCCTAGGCACGCTTGGCTCGTCCGCTCGTAGCATTGTCTATTCCAACACTGATAAGACTGTCCGCCAAAACAGGTTAACAGGCCAGGACGCCAATACATCTGATACCGATGTGGTCGGTCCAGATCGATTGCACCTGTAATCTTAGGTGTGTATGGGGCATTGAGTGGGGATAGCAATATTGCGTATGTACACCATACCTAGGTCACCTATGCTGTACAGTGATACTCAACGGAACCGACCCTCTCCTCCTTCCTCTGATCCAACATCTATACTGGCTTCGTCGGTCTGTACCGATACCCTATATATGGCTATAGAAAGCGACTGTGACCCATACGCGTACCACATATGTAACGAGGATCGCTGATCAGCAGGGGAGGGGGCCGCGCCGCCGAGCATCACCGTACGATACATGTCATCGTGGATTACATGGCATCGTATGCTCAGGGCGCAAACACTCCCGGATACGATGACATTCTCAACCTTGTAGCTGAGCAAGCAGTTTGCTCCTTCATGGTGGCTCTACTTAGGATTACACTACGTGGATTGCAAGGTCATGCGGGTCTAGACTGTAGATGGTTGTTTGCTTCATTCATCGTTGATGCCATGTTCCGGGCATAGCGGTCACAGCTCCCGAAGTTAGTCTTGCACAGCTTGCCTTCTGTTATGTCAAGTTGCAGCGACTCTTGGTTGAGAAGTCACTGGAGCTCTTTGCCGAGGGTCGCCAGGACATGTGTGGAGCACAGTCAGCGAGGAGAAGCTGCTAAGTAGCAGGGTCATGCTACATTCACATCCTTGTCACACCGTCTTCACGGAACGACGGAGCTGAATAGTATTGTATCATTGAGTTTGTATTCATTGGAGTATACATGATGGTCTGTCATTTATAGTGCCCCCAAACCGATGCCGGAAGAGTGAAAGCAAAAGGCAATAAACGCATAAACGCCGTCGCTGAGATGGGCCTAAATTGGCCATCGAAAAGAGACATGTGCGCCGGCTTCAGGAAGCAAACCCCACGTAATCGCCGTGATGCCTTGGCCAAGGCCTGCGTACGCACGCATCAGCAGCCCCGACGGCTTCAACTCCGTGTATTACTCGTACGCTGCTGTAGACCCCCGTCTCCTCTAAATGCCCCGAATGGCCACTGTCCGCTCCGACTCGAGCTTCTGCTTGTTTCGGTCCTTCTCTTCCTGCTTGCAATCCTCCAGACCAGGGCACGCATGCGACTCGAGCATGCGGTGCTTGCCGCAGAAATGCCCTTGGCAGAACCCACAATCCCCGACGATGCGCTGTGCCGCATCTTTGCACTCCTTGAAATTGCAGCGGATCTTCTTGGGGCCACCACCACGGAGTGGCAGCGCCAGGTGCAGTGTGCTCTCCCGTGTCACGTTGCAGTCGAGTAGCGACTTGCTGGGTGATAGATGCTTGCCGGCGTGCAAGAGGCGGAAGCCGGTCTCGGGCATGTTGGTGCGCAGGGCCAGGATGGAGCGGAGGGTGCCGACTGTGGTGGATTCAGGGATGGTGATAGGAAAGGCTGGTGGGTATGATCAGCGAGTGATAGCATCAGAAGTCAGACAGAGCAAGCTCACTTTCGCCAGCAAGATCCTTGACGAAGATCTGCATGGTCTCCTCCGCCTCGTGAGATGAGGCTCGCGAGATGGCGGAGGAGATGGATGATATGCTGTTGGAGCGCATGGTGACGATGGCGGTAGTGGTGGAAGATGAGCAGGAAGGACGAAGATGTCGAGATGAATCGGGAGACAGGTCAGATAAGGGTGGTTCTGCTCGCGTGATGAGTCGGCTAGGACGGCTGGATGGTAGTGTGACTTGTTCCGCTGATGACGATCGCAAGCAGTGGTGGCCGGAAATTGTTGGACGGGGAGTTGCTATTAGAGGAGCTCGAGGTCAAGATGGGAGGCTGAAGAGTATGAGGTCCAAGGTGAGAGGGAGAAGTGAGGCTTGGAGACAGCTGGCTGGTGAGTGAGTCGTATGTCGTTGTCCGTTGACCGCAGTATCGCCTTTGCGTGACGCAACGCAACGCCACTCCGAGGTCATCACGTCCCTGTCATTATCACCTCAGGCTTCAAGGCTGAATGCCTTACATTGCTTACACATCACAGTATTATCAAAGCCATATTTCACACATCCGGCGTATTTGTCATCAGCCATCGCTGGCAGTGAATGAAAATACATATCTTCGAGATTGTAAGCGTGGTGAAGGTGACGATGATAGTTGAGAGCAATCATTCCAGCCATGACAGTGACATGACACTCAGGCCATGAACAGCCCGTCGTTGTATTGAGGTCCGCCGAAGACTTCGACATAAAGCAGATGCACTTCACGAACTATCACACCCTTACTTGTGACATGATCCTTAACTTTCGATCCATTCGTGTTCATCAACCAGAGCTGGACCCCTATGGATTGCTTAGTCAAGGCGTCTTGACAGACCCTGAGCTGTTGCTTATCGACCTTACCATGAAATACATACGTGTAGGCAAGCCCGGTACGGTGTAGTTACACACCGACATGTGTTAAGAAGTGCAGTTCTGCCACAGCACTTGTCGTAGTCCCGACAGGATGTTACTCATTGCTATCGCAAAGCTCAACAAGATTTTAGACATGATGCAATGTCCATCGCTGTAGATCATGAGGTCAGTCAAGGGGTATGGCTGGCTTCGATGACAGCATGAATGGCGATGAGCCGACGGCATCAAGGCTGGGGATATACGCAAGGTGAGAGGCGCTGCATAAATCGGGAAGTAGATATGTCGAAGGTGGAGTTATGTCGACCACGAAGAACAAGATCGTAGGCAGTTGTTACAATGGGATGACAGCAGGAAGATTACAGACGAGAATGGAAGAAAGGCTCTGGCGACAATGTCTCGTTACATTTCGTATTCGTAGCAACAAAGGTCATTTTATCGATCAAATCATCATTCGCGCTTTTGACGTCCTCTCAAAGTCATCATCGTTGACACAACATCTACGAAGCGTTATTGGTGCCGAGAGAGTAGTTGCCGGGCTTTTGGGTGGTGACCGGCACACTATGAAGCGGATTAGTACAGATTCTGCTTAAGACGATAGCATACGGTGAGGACTTACCCAATGAGCTCCAATGGGGCGGGGACGTTACAGGTGACTGGAAGGGTCAGGACGGTCTTGCCGGTGTTGTCGACGAGGGCGACGGAGGCGTTGGCCGTTCCAATGGCAATGCCGGCGATGGTGCCAGCTGTGCCGGCAGTGATTGGACCAACGTTGGGGAGGTAGCCGGATGCTGGGATGGGGATGACGAAGTCGCTGGTGCTGGATGCACCGGTCACATCGATGCTTGACTTGATCGGGGTCTTGGCCGCGTTGAACGTAGCAGGGCTGGCGTTGGTGAACAGGAGGTTGAACACAGACACGGTGGTGTCGAAAGACTTGAGGTTGGGGTAGGCTTGCTTGGCCAACTTGACGAGCGAGGCAGGGACGCGGAGGAAGGAGTTAGAGTAGGTCAGGGAGAACTGCTGGCCAGGAGCGAAGTAGGTTGGGACCTCGCCGCCGATGATGAGATCGAGGTTCTGCTGACCAAGAGCCTATCACGGTGTGTCAGCATTGAGTTTGTGCAGAGGAACGTCTGCGTGAAAACTTACACCAAAGTTGCAGTTGTATGGGAAGCGGAAAGAACCAGACTCGTAGTTCAATGGCGTGGGCGGGAAGCTTGGCACGTAGCCAACGGCCGGGGCGAGGGCAGAGCCGGAGGAGCTGTCGACGTTCACGGAACCGATGACGAAGTCAATGTTCTGCTGGCCGCATTTCTGGGTGGGAGTCAGTCAACGATCCTCCAGACTCATGTGCAGCTGGACTTACGACAGGGATGGGTCCAAGGACGCCCTTGCCGGTGCTGTCTTGGAGCTCGATGGAGACATCGACTTCGCCGAGGAAGATGCGGTGGGCGGTGTTGGCCTTGCCCTACATTGGTGAAGTCAAAGTCAGCATAAGCGTCCAACAGGTCCTTCACGCATGTTGAAAAGGAGATGAGATACCAAGGTGACCGGGCCAAGCTTTGGCAGAGTTCCAGTGCCTGGGGGAATGCGGATGGTAGCATCGGATCCGGCGGCGAACTTGATGTTGTTCAAGGTCGCCTTGTACGCCTGTAAGTTGGCTGGCGAAGCGTTGACCAGGTTGAGGTTGGCAGTCACGTTCGCTTGAGCCTGGGTCGCACCAACCAGAGGAGCGAGGTTGGTGAGGCTTGAGGGGACGTCAATGGTACCGACAACATCCGTGTAGTAGATCTGTTGACCACTGCCGCCGTAAACAGGGGCGGTGGCTGTGAAGATGGTGTTGAAGGTCTGGTTGAGGAAACCGTAGACGACACAAGTCACCGGGAAGTTGAGCTTGCCAATCTGCGCATCCAGTGGGACTGGAGGAGGCGTGTTGGCGGCCAGGACAGCAGAGGCCGAAACCAGGGTGGTGAGGACAGAGGTGCGAAGCATGGTTGCGGTATTGATGGATGCTTTTTGGCTGGACTTGTTCTGGGAGACGCTGGGGGAGAGGAAAGAGGTGTGGATGGACTTCAGGTCGATGTTATATTTGAGATCAGTCGATCATCCTGATCATCGCAGCATGGACTCATCCTGTGGGCTTGATTCAGATTCATCCAGATCTCGGAACCTCGGCGTCGTTGCTCCAACGCTGTCGGCGGATGTTTCAGACGATCGAAATTGCAAAGCAAGAAGTCTAGCTAACCCCAGACTATCATATGCACGTCGGCGGGCTTGACCTGGGGAGACACTAACCACGATTCGATATGGTCAGATGACAGTGCAGGGACATCCTGTCAAAGAACTTTAACCGAACGTGCCAGGCCTATCAGCATAGACGTTGCAACTGCCATGGATCATGACATTCGAAACACAGCTGGAACCAGATCATGTCGCCATGGTGTGTACAGCACTGAAGACATGTATTTGCTGCTTCCCCACGCTCCTCGGCGTGTAAATGTGGTACGTTTGGCGTTCACCGTTGGACGACTGCCACGAGATCCTTGCTAGACGTTCAGTCGCGCTGTGGGATGAAGAAGCTTTGCGCGTGAACCAGGGCAGCTCTACGATTGGCAGGCTGTGAGGCCGGGTCGTGGATCAGCACGAATCAAAAGCTTGAACAGATGAATTGAAGCGTCAACGCGCTGGGGTCAAGTGCAGTGCTCGGTGGATATGAACATCCCCACAGCGGAAGGCGGCCCCGGGCGGCACTCTAAATCAGCCACACCGAGAGTGCCGAGATGTAGGCACCAGGAACCAAGATCCAAAGCTGCAGTGCATGCGACTACCAGAAAGGAATGGGGTGCGGGGAACCTGGCCCGATTTCACTCGTTTACCCTCTCGTGTGATCTGTGCCACATATCGTCCAAAGCTTACTGCGCTTCAGAGAACATCTGTGCCCGCATCTAGTTAGACGTTCCGCCCGCAGCTCGCATCGTGCTTCTTCGCGCCTGTTCCTACCCCAGATATGGTCCACGAGGTGGAGTCTGCGGTCGTCGGCGAGCAGGATGAGCAGACTTGCTGTACTGTACTTTGCGTCCGACGGTGGACTAGCAGGCATACATGAGTAACATGACATCGCCGGATCGCGTTGTGCAGTCAACGTGCATATATGTCGCTCGTTCAACCTCATCAGCTGGATCAAATCATGATCCAGCACACCGGGCAGAACCTTTCCCCACCGCGCACGATCGTCATAATGGCCTGCCGTCTCTGTCGATCACCTCATACACTCACGCCATATTCGGCGAATCCTTTGATGTATATGCGTCGAACCAAGCAGCGCATCTTGTCCTGACGAATAACAAGGAGAGATATAGCCAACGCACCAGACACACCAGCTTGCGGCCTCGGTCGGGCGAGATATTCGCTGAGCATGAATTTCTTTCGTGACGAAAGACAGGCATAACCTGCTCGAACGGCGTGCTAGAGCGTTTCTTGCTTTTGTTCGATTGCATGATTCAGTTTCGAGACCGCCACATTGTGCCACCAAAGTGATGGCCATTCCGCAGCCCTGCAACTAGTTAGTCCAAGAGCTTTCGTTCAAGACTGAAAGCAGTTACACTAGTAGGTTGGGCTGCGAAACCGACTTGGTGCCACCAAAGCCATGTACAGTATGCACTCCTTGCAATCTCAAATCCGCTGGCATCATGAGTCTACGCCACGAAGTTCTGGATGGTCTATGAAACGTCAGTGCTGAGCAATGTCAGCCACACAGTCGGAAGCACGAAAATTTGCGTAGTGTCATGATTTCGGGCGCGGCCGAGGTTTCGAGACACCTAGAGTAGACACACAGCATAACTCCTTACTAACGCTTTCGTTCAGGAACCTAGGAGTCCACCACAACAGCTGAAGATCCTTGATCACGCCAATCGAGTGTCCCAATCGTCCGCGAACTTGCCGACTTCTAGTTGCACCGCCCGTGTGATCTGTCGCTTGTGCTCGTTGCTGTGAATCAGCATCCTCTGTTCTAAAGCCTGTTCCTGCGCAGCTGACAAGTACCCTCGTTCCACATCGCTGAGTTCCGCTTTGACAGATTTATCCATCTGCTCCTCAAGCGCAGCCAGAGCACGTCGCTTTGTGGCTTCTATCTCATGTCGTTCCTGTTCTGCTGACCGAATGCGTGCTAGCTTTGTGGCGCGCTGGGTCTCCTCCTGTTGTGCTGACCATAGTTTTCGTTTCTTCTCGAGCGCTTCCTTACGACGCGCCTTTTCTGCAGTGTAACGCACACTGTGGCCCCCAAGCTTCGACGTCTTTGGATCTGAATCTATGGTACCAACGGGCGGTGCAGTGAAGAACAATATCCGCCCTAAAGCATCCCGCTGATACTCTTCACGAATCTCCAACGGGATGGAAAGATTGGCTTGGTCAGGAAGAATATACACCTCAATTGGAGGCGGATCACGATAGCTGGTGCTAGAACGTGCTGCAAAGGTAGATGGGTTGGGAGGTAGTGACGATGTCTGCTGATACGTCGAGGCTGGCGCTACGTTTCGAGGTGTCTGCGCAGAATGGATCTGCGGCGTTTGCGGCGTGTACCCATGTGGCTGTACTTGCGTTGGTCGTTGCATTACCGGCGATGGAGCATAGCCAGAGGGATGTGACGCTGTATATGAAGGCGGCCGGGCTATCGTTGATGGCGGTCTTGCGGCTTGCTGCTGCCCAAGTGCTGGTGACTGGAAAGAACGTTGGGCTGCGATGGCCGGACGCGGTGGTGGTGTTGGCTGTTTCGGTGGAGGAGGTGGAGTAGGCTCTGGTGGTGGTGAATCTTTTTCACCACGAGGTCGCCGGTGCACAGCACCAATCTTGGGAGGCGCGCCATCTGCCCCCCACTGAACCTTCGGAAGTTCGTCAGTCTCCTTCTGCTCGTCCTTGAGGAGATAAGCGATCGGCGAAGGGTGCTTTTTCATCGGTCGTGGACGATCGAACAGGTCCATCTCGTAATCTTTATCTCTCACTTCATCTGGTTGACAGCTCGCCCATGTCTTGATCTTGTTGAATTGATGCTGCGTTTCATTATACCGAGCCTCGCATACATATATGTCCATACCTTGTGGCAAACCACGCGGCCGACCTTTGAAAAAGCGTGTAGTGAACATGATGAAGCATTTTCCTTCCACCTCCTCAATATTGTGGTCACGATACCGTCCAGTCTTGACAACCTCGTTCGACAAGAAGTGCTTGTCGAAACGATGGACGGTTTGCTCTGGTCGATAGTACCAACAGACGTTAACCATGTTGCCGCCACCTAGAGCTTTGTATGTTCGATATACTTGAGCAGGTATAGGTTTCGTCAAGTCGTTAGGGTTCTGGATGTGTACCCAATCACCGACTTTGTATAGTTCGCCATTGTGTAAGATACCGTTCGGCAAAGGAATTTTACCATCTTCGTCGGCGAAGACGTCGTCTGGCTTAGCCCGTTCTGCGTCGTACAACTTTCCAGCCTCAACCTGGAGAGAGACCGCTTCTTTGTAAATTTGGGAATCGTCCTTGTTGTATTGTTTGGCATTGTTGAACATCAAATTGACGTCTGCCATGAATTCTTCAACGGTCTTGTACTTCTTGCGTTTCACCTTCTTCTTCAGCATGTCATATGCAACAGGATTCTTGACTTCCGCGTAATACTCTGGCATCTGTTGTTTATCGGGCAGACGATCGAAACTTTTGATCATGAGTTGTCCCCGCTGGTTCTTTGGCTTCCGCATGCCTTTTAAGATGGCAAGGATACGAGACTCCATGGGGGTCAGAAGTTTTGGAGGCCGTCCACGGACACGTTTTCCGCTCTCACCACCTTCTTCCGCTGCATCACGTTTCGCTATGGTAGACCCACGCGGTCGTCCACGCTTCTTACGCTTTCCACCTTCTTCCTCCTCATCCTCGTCCTCGTCTTCCTCGCCTTCTTCATCAGATTCATCTTCGTCCTCTTGCTCAGCCTCTGCATCCTCCATTGGTACATCTTCATAAGTAGGAATCTCGCCCAGGTCTGGTAGAGTAGCCACTTCCTGTGTGATTACGCCATCCGTGACCACTTGCTGCAAGTGAGATTCCAGCTGCTCTTTGATCACTAGCGCATCCTGAAATGCGCCGCTGTCGGGTCGGTTGAAGACTTGTGCATTGTGAGGAATGAGTGCAAAGTCGCGTACGAATTCTGAGAATGAGCCATATGCTTTTGTGTGTATCTTGGCTTTGATCGTGGACAGAGCCACTGGCTCCTTAATAGTCTCGTAGTATTCCGGAATCACGCGTTTGTTGACCTTTTTATGGAAGAGCTTGGAAGGATCGAATCCATCAGCGGTCCGGTAGTCGTAGATAGCGTTCAGGATCTTGGACATGGCAGCCCATTGCGGTGCAGGGAGATGTGTTCCATCACTCTTCGCCGCGGCCTCGGTAGAGGGCACAGGCGTAGTACTTGGACTCCGCTCACTCTTCCGAGGTGGCATCGCGGGTCGAATAAGATGCGCGACCTGATTGGGGATGGTGTTCGTGAATGCGACAAACAGTACACGCAATGTGAGTGTACCAATTATTGTAGGAGACGCGACTGCTGCAGATGAACGCTAATGCCTGGAAGCACAGCCACTCTAGTGTGGCGCAACACGATACGCACGTCATGTGCTGCTTACATGATCTTCGCACATTGAACCAGGACAATGGCTGCAATGTATCAACGATAAGACCATTCTGTGACTCGAGCTCTTCCCAGGCAGGTAGTCATTCGTGGCAGAAAATCCTTTGGCGGACTGCCTGTTCGTCGGCATTGATTCCACAAGAGTCACTGGGAGCCAGAGCAGCGATATCTGAACCATGCGTGTACGAATACGCGGGCCCCAGGGTGTCGTACCCCTTGAGATTGATGATGATGCTTCGTGGCAGGATTTACGAAAGGAGATATCTGCTAAAACTGGGGTCCCTGACTTTGACCTGAAGTATGGATATCCGCCTCAACCTATCAACATGGACTCATTCGACGGCGCGACCAAGTTATCAGACTTGTCTATCAAGCTCAACGGTGAACAGCTCATAGTGATGCCGAGATCACTGCAGCAGAATCTAAATGCCCCATTAGCCGGAACTCAACCGGCGCCAGAAAAGATCAAGTCTCTTCCTCCACAAACCAGCACACCTGCGATCGTACATCAGCCCGGTGATTCCCCTGATCAGAAACTCAATCTCACTTGCAAGTCTCGGACAGGGGCCGACACAGAATCGCCTGAGATCCCGGTACCGCTCCTAGATGGCGTTATGGTGCTTCGTGTAATGCCAGATGACAACTCTTGTATGTTCCGCGCGCTCTCTTCTGCGGTGCTTGGCTCAGCACTCGATGGTATGAACGAACTTCGATCTGTGGTAGCACAGGTGATCCAGAGTAAGCCTGAATTATACACTGAAGGCATGCTCGATAAGGAGCCAACGGCGTATTGCCGCTGGATTCAACGTGAGGATTGCTGGGGCGGAGGAATTGAACTATCGATCCTGAGCGAGCATTTTGATGTCGAGATCTGCAGCATCAATGTGCAAGACTTGCGCGTCGATAAGTTCAACGAAGGTCGTCCGACGAGGTGCGTACTGGTATATTCTGGTATCCACTACGATGTTTGCGCCGTGACTCCGTTCAGTGGAGCAGATCCAGAATTTGATCGCAAAGTCTTTGACGTGGTACGGACAGGCGACGAGGAAATGGATGGTGGAGCACTGGAGGCCGCCCGTGAGCTGTGCAAAGAACTACAGAGCCAACACTATTTTACAGACACGCATGGCTTTGACGTCAAATGCAACACTTGCGGTCAACAAGGCAAAGGTCAAATGTGGGCAGTCGGCCATGCACGGGAGACTGGGCACAGCGACTTTGGCGAAGGATGATACGAAAATTTGATACACTAGCTCGAGCACTATCTCAACGATCATCCTTTCAAAGGCTATGGGTGATGACATCGCGTACTGCTTGCGAATTGTACAATGAATTCGACACGGTATTCGACAAATTGCTGGACTAGCAGCATGACGGCTTGACTAACTGTGTATCGTACTAAGTCCCTTGCTCCTCAATACGGCGAGCCCTCTCCTCAATTTTTGCTTTGAGAGCATCAATTACCTCATCGCCGATCCATCGCAATGCCTCATCGCCATTATCTCTTGCTTGCTCCGCCCAGCTGAACAACAAACGAAGATTCCACAGTGCGTTCCTGTTAGCACTGCCGGCAACTTTACTGAGCATCAATCTATCGTCGATCACAGTCCTACGTTCATCTGTGTGGACAGCGCTGTGTACATCTGACGGCAGCACCAGCTCCACATCTGCCTTGTTGAAATCGCTCAAAGCTGGGAGGTTGAAGACGGTGTGCCACAATTGTGTGCTCGCAGCCTTTGTACGCTGTCCATCGTTCAGTGCGGCAAGCATCGTGCTGAAGGTAGAAGTGTGTCCCTCCGCGGCTGGACAGCGGCGGACAAAAATTCTTTGGTTCTGCCTGAATGCTACAAGGTGCTTGGAATTCGAAGCAAAGTCAAGCGTGATCCGCCAGAATGCTGGATCCGTGGTTTGTATTGTGGCGATTGTGGACAGCTCAGGGAGAATGCACGGCGCCTGCAGTTGTTTGACATCACCATCATGTAATGTAACACATATCGGCATGGCGACCGGTCGTCGCGTGTCGACATCCTCGATCACAAGGCATCGTGCTTCGGCTGCAAAAACCCAAAAGTGTCGAAAAGCCTGCAAATGAACTCGATTGTCATGCACGTCTGTAGGAAACAGAGGATAGAAAGCGCTGATCAAGGACGCAATTGCAAGATTGGAGGTGCCTAAAGTGTATGTTCCTCCCCCGAGAAAGAGTACACCAATGCCGAGATGTGCTGCCATGTGTGAGCCGTACGGCGTCTCAGCATCGGTACGTCCATGCAAGCGACGCAGGTAACGGAATGTCTTGAGATCGCCAGTCCCTGCCATAACTGTCGCTGCCGAAAGTGCGAGCACATCTATGCAGCGGCGGATGATGGAACGGGCGAGCTTAGCATCGTAGTAGTAAACTTCACTGCCCTTCACAGCATTGAAGATGTCGAGAACTGCCAGTATCTCGTCGCGAGCATGCTCATTGGCACTGCCAGCATATCTGAGACTGAGTGCCCAGGCGAGACCAGTAGCGATGTTGTAAAAGGGCACGTCCAGGGTTGTCAATGCAACACGGCCAGGTTGGGCTGCCATGTCTCGGAATTTGTTTCTGTAGCACAAAGGTAGGTTGTTCTTGATCCACATCGGCTCTCGGGAGTCTTGCCCCTTAGTGACCTTGACAGATTCCCAGAGGATGAGGTGCTTTGCCATGGCGCGTAACACTAACATATCAGGTCGCACATGATCATACTGAGCCTCTGTATCTGGAATGTCAAGTTTTCGAGCGATCGCCTGGTCTCCAGTCTTCATGTATATCAAGACTAAAGCAACGATGGCGCCAGCAGTGGCTCTGTCGAACACGTGCACTGCAGTGACTGGCCGTGGGCCCACAGCGATAGCAAGTAGACGCTCTGGGAGCTGTAGGCCATGGAGGCCGCGTAGCACTCTGCCCTTTCCGACATTGATGAAACCGAGAGCCAGACCAGCGGCAAGCCTATATGATTCATCGCGTAGTTGATCCGGTCCGCCATCAGGGTCATCAACTTCAAGATGCTCGATCTCGGAGACCATGATCTCACTCATACGACGATGCTGCGTGTTGAAGTAAAGTAAGCCAATGCCCATAAGGCCTGCTGTTTGAGTGACCGGGGAGACGTTGAGCTCTGCAGCACCCACTGGCAACATCCGAGTGATATGGACCGAGAGCATTCGCGTGATCAGGCTATCCATAGTCCCCATGTAGGATGCGGATAGCCCAAGGAGCAGTCCTACCGAGGTCATATTGTGCTTCGGGGTCAGATACTTGAAGGATAGCCACTTCGCCAAGCTCCGCAAATGTCCATTTAAGCCTAAAGCCAGAAGTAGACCAGCATATCTGTTCGTAAGCTCGGTGGGTTTGTTGAATGCTATCCATGATGTATCAATTCCTTTGACATTTCGCGAGATTCGTAAGCCCGCCGCAACACCGGCATGGAAGTATGCCCAATTGACCTTTTCTTCTGTGAGCCCAGTGCGCTCAGTAGTCAAAGTATGACCCATGGGCTGCATTAGACATGAGGAATTAAAACCAGGCAGATGATACTTCTCGGTCAGTAAAGGAGATTGGCTGTCGAAGTGGATCAGCCCGTCTCCGACCGGTAGAGCTATCATCCGAAGCGTGACGAACTGCATGACCTTTCGCTGCTGTTCAAAATGTGTAGCATCACTCCAATGTGGTTGTTTCGGACACTCCGCGGTCTGTATGCCGTTGAAGTGCATCAGATTGAAGGCATCGACAAGTCGCCGATCTTCGCTGAAGATGAGCTGGGACACGGCATGTCTGCCCGCCTCTTTGGTTTTGCCCAGTTGCGCTTGATGCTCTAGAGCGCCACAGACTGTAAGCAGATCTCGTGGGCTTGCTGTCATCGCTGTATGAGCTCTCAACCCTGGTGGCACATCCTGTTTGCCTCCGATGTCCAGGTCCTCACGTCCTATCAATTGATGCAGACTTTTCGACCAGGTCGTTGGTGGTGCACGCTCGCATCGGGCAATGGCTTCCTTGAATGGTGCAGCGAATGCATCAGACAGGATTTGCAGCATTTCTGCCTGCATGCCATGCTTCGACATTGCTTCGACTGTCACTTCCGGTCTTGCCAACAAGCCCTTTGTAGCGGCGAGGACATCTGAGAGTGCCTCCAGTTGAGGAGCGTCACCTGTAATTGCACTTTGAAAGGCCACTTTTGACATAGGACTACTCAAAAAGCTAGCGATGTTCGCTAAAGAAGGATAACGTTGGCATACGTTTTGCTTCAGAGCGAGCTCGAGCCATGGAAACACTTCTTCAGGTTCATCTGTGAAGTTGGTTGGTGGCGTATACTGCGCTTGAGTCTTCACATAAGCCCATGGCTCAGAATCTGTGTTGTTGTGCTTAGAGTCGTTATTGAGTTCAGAACTCCAAGCTTGTAAACCCAGCCAATGGCCAAGTTGAGCAATGACTGGACCCAAACTCTCACTGGTGTTGTCGTGAAGGGAGAAAGTAGACAATTTAGCTTCTTCGCGTCTGACATGGAGACCAAGCATCAGCTTCAGAGGCGTTTGAGATGAGCCGTCTGCCGAAAATGCATTCACAAATGCAGGACTCAGGAGCTCATTAGCTATAGCTGCTGCGATGGGGAGTAGTTGGTCCTTTCGCCGTTCTTGTCGGCCTCTGTTGTTTCTGGTTTGGGCTGGGGGGCTAAAGGATTGCATAAAATGCGGCAAATTTGTAGATGTCCATACTGAAGTCAAGCGGTGCCGCCGCCTGATGTGCCACGCAGTACTTCCCGGATGCTGCTTCCCTGCCCCACTCTCCAATCTGGAAACCGTGAGATTTGTGAGTTTGAGAGCTGCCCGAGCTTTCGGGTCTACTAGATGCATGCCATGCACCAGGACGGTAGACACGAATGCTACCCATTCAGTACCACAGGTTGTTCCGGCCAGGCTTTCAGGATGCTGGAGCAGCCAGACATGTGCAGCACACCATAACCTACGTATTGTGGATGCTTGCGTTCGTGGTAGAACGTACTGGCAGACTCGAAGCAGGTCATCAACACGTGAGCTGAATGGTCGGAGCTGTATTCGTCTTCGATGATGTGTGCCGTCGCTTCCAACCACATCAAAGCTTCCACGAAGTCCAGCGTGCAAGAGTGACACCGGCTTATCCGGTCCGTCTAACGTTCTGTTCCTACCGATGTCTTTATTGATCATGATGTGTGGTGACAGAATGCTTAGCGGGTCATATGCTCGGTAAGCCTCATTTAGAACGAGAGGCAGCGGATCGTTGTTGTCGATGGACAATAGTACCCCACGACCTTGGAGTAGTACCGCCGCAACATCTCCATCAATCAACTTGACGATGTCGCTACATTTCCCAAGGTTGTGCTCTGCAATAACTACTGGGACAGCCATTTGCGTTGACGTTGGCATGTCAGATGAGCGTGGGCGCTGCTTGACAAGGAGCTGTAAGCAGGTCAAGTCTTGAAATCTTGGTTCATGTATGTACACATTCAGCCTTATCCCTTTGCTACTAGCGGTTTGCTCTGTTTGTTTCAGTGTCACTACTCGAGGAAGTGGGTCACGAGGCTCACTAGCTGCTCGTCGAGAGCCCATCGATAGCGTGTGAAGCTGCTCGACCAGCAACTCACGCTTGAAAATGTCGTCGGCGCAGCCGAATACGTTGTCAGTGCCAATAGCATTGTTTGCTGCTCGCATGTGTCTGAGGGCTTCATCAACGTCTTCGTCGCTGTTGTCACCCAAGGCATTGTCGATTTCCATTGCATCGTCCGTTGGACCTACACTGCGGGCGTAGGCACTGCCAGGGGTGGAAGCTCGACTTTTACGGCTGCTCAAGCTGCGCCGCTCGTTGTGGCCGCCAAATGATGTATGCCGTCGGTTGCTGGTGATGGTGAAGCTAGACCCCATGATGTTTTGAGTGCTTCTGAGCTCAGTATTCATGGAACTAATCCTACGACTCTCTCTCAATGGTTGCTGAGACGAAAGACGTGCGTAGTCGGGGTCCATTTGCGAAGCCATTGTCTCCTCCTCGTCCTTCCGGCTACGTTGGCGGGACACAGCTCCTGCGGGTTGTGATGTCGCTAGCTCACCGGCGAGTCTTCTTGCTCCAGCCGGAAGGCTCTCGCGTACTTGATCACGTTGACGGATTAAGGGTGTCGTGGCACCAGTTCCTATACTTGCACTGAGGAAGGAACTTTTCCGTCTAAGCTTCGCTGCTTTACTTGCGGCGCGTTGCTTCATCAACGAGGTCAGGGTCCGTTCTTGGATGTACCATGCATGCCATACTGTCAGTACTTGCAAGTCGTCGTTCAGGGTCACCAATAACATCAGCGAACCGTGCGATCTCTCATGTCGACTGTATATCTCGTCTACTGGAGATGCATAGACAATTCGCTCCCCAGCTGGCAGAGGCTCAAACTCGAGGTCATTTGTAATTGATCCTTTACTGGACATACGAGGTTTTGGATTCTGAATGGTTGATGAAACCACTCCGAGGTCTGAGAACGGGTCCGTAAGAGAATAGAGCAGTGGGTCATCGGATTCTTCTACTTCGGATGTTGAGTGCACAATGCCTTTGTACAGGGCTTCAAGTTGTGTATTGATGCCTCCTAATAGGCTCGGTTTGGACGGCAGGGTGCTTGTGTAGCTTCTGGAAACGGTAGGCGAGAACAAGTACGCGGAGCCTGGCTGGGACTGTGTCGAGAAAAAGGAGTTTGGTGGTACCACAGGGATTTGAGGCGTCGGAGGAACGATCACAGGTGTTGGAGCTTTCCGCTCAAGAATGATGCCCTTCAGAGTTGGGTATACCGCCGTGACTTCGAAAGGGAGGTCGACGATATGCCACAAGCCATTGATGAAATAGATGTGAGCCTTTGTTCTCATAAGAACAACTAGAGCACGTTCCAGGATCGCATCCGTGCTTGCTTCTGCTGTGTTTGGCATTACATTTTCCCGGGCCTGGCCAACAGGCCAAGTTGATATTCTTCGGGGAAGTCCATCAGTACCTGCGGGCTCCTCTCTGTGTCGTGACTCGGAACTGAAGTTTCTGGAGGGGATGGGAAAGCTCGTAAGGACTGCGTCGGCCACTTCCTCTCCTTCCAAATGAAAGCGGTAGATGTTGCGGATGAAGCTGCCCTGTGACCAGGCGACGGCACTCTTAGTAACTAGAATCTCTTCCTCCAATGCTTCATCTCGATCACTGAAAATGTAAGTCTTCCATCTATACAGGTCTCGTCTAGGTTCAAGGGGCAAGATGCCCTCGCGGATGAGGTAGGGGAGTGATACTGGCGTGTGAACGCCCAGCGACTCGACCCGTGCCATAATTCGCTATGCTGGAAATCTCAACCCCGAGCATTTTCATAAACTCTTCTTTTGAACGTTTGATAACTATTACTGAACGTAGCGTTACCATCAGCTCAATTTGTGTTCTGCTGTCAATGAATGTGCGAAGGTGAAGTCGTGTGGTGGGGCGAACAGAGCGCCAACGCGTTCAGATTTAGAACAGAAGTCGCGTTTAGAACGCAAACAGCGGCACGTCACTCTTAAGTCTTAACTGTGCTTTTCCGTCCATCGTATATGTACCATACCTGAATCAGGGATCACCACTATGACCGTTGCTTTGTGATCTTTATATCCGCTCTGGACCAACAACATCGAATATGGATATTCCGCGGGTGACCAAGCGAGAGAAGAAGCTCTATCTCACGTAAGTATCTCTACGCTCGTTCAATTTAGTGCTTTCGAGCTGATTTATCACCTTGAGATACGAGCTCAATCATCGCGTCAACTGCTTAGCAGTATGCCCTACCATCTCTCCAAATGGGTCCACACTGTTGCTCTACGGGCACCACCGCGGTTTGCGGATATTATGGAAGGGGGGCAAGCGACCTAAAGAGCCGGCAGAATCGCAGCGAAATGGTACTTATGCACAAGATCTGGTGGCTATTGATGTCGAAAGTGAGGAAGCAGTTTCCGGGGAGACAGAATACGAGGACGAGGAAGACGAGCTTGATCCTGATTGTCCATACCCGAGCATCGTCCAGGATATGAACATTGATCTGGGTGCAGAAGTGATCGAGCTGGCCATTCCCTCACTACCACCCTTCCCGCTTGCACCTCGACTACTGAGATATCACGCATTGGTGCTTGTCACGTTTGCGAATGGCGGTAGCTCAATACTCTTGCTACCACTTCTACCCCCCTCCACAGCGAGCAAGGAGCATTTCGCGCATACAGTGATACCTTTGGACAGTGTTACACATCCTGTACGAAGACTCACAACTGCCAAGATTTTTGGAGTAGATCTTGATCAGTCTGCGCAAGTCCGCAAGCGCGACGACCGCGAGTATGTTTATGGCACCTTACTTGTGGCCACTGCTACAGATCGTCTTCGGCTGCGAAAGTTTGACGTGCTTGAGACTAGGCTTGACGCAGCTGAAGGATCTGAGGTCGGAACATGGCCAATCCCTTCGTCAGCCACAGGGCTGGACTTTCATCCATCACCAGATGCTTCAACCCTCCTCATAACCGACCGATCAGGCACATCACGAATATTCGATCCCTTGGCCACAACGTTTCTCCAGCGAAGACCATCATCTCAGGATTCTCAAAGACACAACGCTGGTCTGTCGTCTTCTGAAGCTAGTGCCGGTAGATGGATCGTAGCTTTCTATGCTCCCTATACCGCCACACCACCTGCTCCTGTCCGACGAAAACAGATACTTGCTGCACGATGGGCTCTCAACGGACGTGTAATCTTAGCGCTGCTCGAAGATGGTGAGTGGGGCATGTGGGACGTTACGGGTTCTGTTCAAGGTGGCAAGGACTTTGGACAATTCGTGTTGCATGGATTTTTGGGACCGGCCACGTCTTCCGAAACGAGTGCCTCGCTCAACAAAGGGGTCGCTAAGCTCGCGCCGATGACACCTAACACGCGAAAATCTAAAGCAGTCAATCTATTTACTGGTCCTCCAAAACTTTCTGGACTTGCACCGCACGGTGGCATTTCGGTAGCCACCAGTGTTAGTCGCGGAGCTCAGCTTGACGAAAGTGTCCTAATATGGCATAACAGCGAGGTGTATGCAATACAAAGCTTATTGACATTCTGGCAGCGAAGTACGACGGGTGACAGCGCTGGGTTTGGATCACTACATTCGCCAGGGCTCACACATATCAACGACATCAAACTCGCCAATGCGCGTATCACATCACTTACGCAGCTTGCATTGAAAGCAAATGATGCCAATCTCGGCCGGATCAACACACAACGTGATTATGTGCTCTCCAACGAGCACCAAATCATCATTTCTCAAAATCTCGTTGCGACAAGCAGTGCTCGGATGCTGTTTCAGCAGCCGACCCCACCGTCTGGACCAAGAGATAACGACATCAAGATGTTAGAAAGTGGCGACCTTGACATTGGAGGCATGGATCGCTTGCTAGACAGCATGGCAAATGCGGAACCACGGACAAGAAAAGTCGGTTTCGTTCAATGAAGTATTACTGGAAGCTACATGAGAATGAAACTACACGGACATGACACCAATACAACCATATTGGGCGGCGCTTCGTGGAAGTATGCCACACTGGTTGATGTTGCGCTGGCCACTCGTGTCATTCCCCAGAAGTATCGAAATTGCCCGTGATCTTCTGTACTACTGCTCGAAGGCAATGGTGCGACGTCGATCTCATGTTTTGCTTCTAAATCTTGTGTGTGGGTTCTTCCTGCTTCCAAGCCTGTATTCCCGTCTCTTCTCTTTTCTTCTGACACAAATTTCCTTTACTCTGTCCCTCCGCCTCCGGTATGATTGCTTCACCCTCATTCCTGATCCCATAAAACAGCATAACTACCTACTCGCGTATTCAGGTGGAGCGTCTCTTCTCAAGGTTCATGAGATTTGCTCAGTATTACACGCGACAGATTGATGTTGAGCCCCATCTCTGCTGACGCTGATATCCGCAAGGACTTGGTCGTCGACGAGAACCCCAATCTACTCGACTACGGTGAGGTAGACTATGAGGAGCGGGCTTGGCAGAGCGATGAACATTCGTCAACCTACTGTGTCACGCGCTACGTGCGCTGCTCGTCCCCCTTTCACAGGAGCGTGAGGATGCAGTGGACGACAAATGTCGATCGCTACATACATATTTGCACGCGAAGAATGCAAAAAGGGTCCTATGTTTTCAGCACCAATACAATGATATGTGCTTCTCTATGATCAAAGCTTGTTACATGCTCATTGTCATGTCTCATCCAAATGTTGCCGTGATTCTGCCAACGAAACCTTCCAACCCAGCCACCCCTTTCTCCCCACGTTCATGTCCACCATACAGTCCAGGCCCACCACCGGGCATCACCAACACCTGGTCGCCAATTACGACATACTCCTTCGAAGCATCAAAACTGAAGGTGACCAGCAAATGCGATGCCGTGATTGTGCCAGCAACCTTGCTCGAGTCGAGCTGTTGTCCTGCAGCGTCATCAAGCGCCTCAGCCACATCGTCGAGACGAAAAGGATCTTGTCCTGCAGAGTCGTGCTTGAGCTCATTGGGTGAAACATCGGAGCCCTCGACAGGCGAATCTGGCGCTCGTGCAGAGATAATCTTGACAGAAGCACGCACGCTCGCTGTGTAAACAACAACATGGTTGCCGACGGCGAGAGTATCAAGGTCTTCGCGTGCGAACTCGGCTACAAAGATTCGTACAGCGGCGGGCTGGACCGATACGAGGACCATGCCTTTCCGGATGCGAGACAGTATGCTGCTCGGTGGTGCTGCGAGCGAATTGGCTTCGGGTACCAGAGCGATAGTGCCGACCTGATCTGGCATGAGCGTGTGCACGGGCAGTCGTAAATTGCGAATACTTGTTGCTTTCACGCGTCGCCACTCTTGATCTGGCAACGCAAAGTAGCGGGGTGTCAGGTGGGGAAGTGCGCCCGGAAATGATCGCGAAGTCGGCATTTGGTTCGAGCTACGCCGCCGGACAGGGCGTTCATCCGAGTCCTCGGAGTCGTCAAGCTGGTCGTGGGTGGAGAAAGGGCCAAGCACGAGCATGTCTCCAACAGAAATCTGCCCTGATCGCAGACGTCCCGAGATGATGATGCCGGGCACTTCGGCAGTCTTGTTGTAGACATCTTCGATGTGGAAGATGACGTCCGATCTCTTACCGGTACCAACAATGGCTTCAGGGATAGGAAGCTCATGCAGCAAAGCATGAAGACTACCGATGCCCGTTCCGTTCAGCGCGCTCGTAAGTACAATAGGCACTGTCCCGTGGGGGTCGTTCATAAGCTCGATGCACGTGTCGCAAGCGCTGTCGACCAGTGATCCCGATACGTCTTGCAAGTCTTCCTCATAAATAGCGCCAGTAGCATTGGGAAAGATTGCCGGTCTTTTAGCTGCAGCTTTGAGTGCATCCAATACTTTTGACAAGGTCCGTTTGAGGCCGGTGCGTGACGCTAGATCAAGCTTTGTGATTACGATGACAAGCGGTAAGTTCAGACGCAAGCACAACGAGAGTTGAGCCCCTGACAGATCTAAGTCCGACACCGCAGTACCAAGCTGCTGTTGGGTTTCAGTGGTGCTCCCACTCTGGCCAGCAGTATCTTCAGTATCGTCTGCTGGCACACAAAGCAGTGTCCAGTGCGGTGCCCAACCGACCAGGCCTCGTATAGTGGTCCGACGGTAACGAGGATGGCCTGCCGAGTCTGAAAGAAACACTAACCGGCTGCCAGACCCTGCAACATGGGCATCAATCCATGAGGCTACGTTGTCCGTGGCATAGTTAATCATCCTGAGACTGCCGTTCCCGACATCCTGATACCCAAGCAATTCCTGCGTGACGGAGCTCGTAATTCCAGAAGTTATTTCGTGTCTGTGCTTCAACATGCTCAGTCGACTTTTTCCACGGCCATTATCCAGCGTCGAGGTGGTCAAAGTGCCAAGGAGGGTAGACTTTCCCGACATCGTAGGGCCTGTCAGGGTGACGCGGAGCTGCTCCGTAGCAGTCTGCAACAACTCGGAACGAGGTGTTGCGATTGAAGCGCCATGTCTAACATGCAAAGGTTCTTTTGCGGCAAGAGGGGGACTGTTCATTTGTAGATACGGCTTTATCAGAGCCTCAGCTACCACTAGGTCACCGGTACGACGAATAGGGCGGCCTTTCGTAGCCGAGGTTGCCTCTTCAATCCATTCGCACTCCCCAACAACCTCTTCTCGAAGCACTTCGATCGTGCAGCCTAGGCAGGCAGCCATGGCTCGAAGATTGTTCAAACTCTCACGCAACTCGTCCTCAGCAAGCCCAACAAGAGTGCCATCATCCGATACGCCAATCTCATAAAGCGCTCCTTGGCTTTCCTCCAAACCGTGTAAAAGCTTAGCCGGCTGTTGTGGGGCTTGCAATTCTGGAAGTGCTTCTGGTAGTGATGGTAGGATGATATTAGTTGCGGAAGAAGTATGATGGGGGGAGGATTGTTGGAGTCTCCATAACAGCTGTGTGGTCAACTGCTGCAAACGATGCTGTCTAGTCTGTTGTGTCAGGCCGGGAGAGCCACTTGACGAGCCATGAACGGATGGTGTCTCGGCTAGAGGGTCTAAGGGGACTCGCGCCGACGACCCGGAAAGACCAAACTTGGAGTGTCGCGAGCCTGAGATGCTGGATCCTGTGCTTGTTGACAAAAACTTCCGTCTCGGGCGCAGTAAAAGGTGTAACTTATACTCCACTGGTCCTTCCTGAGGTTCTGCTTGCAGCCTAGTAACTCTTCGCGCGGCGTCACCTCCATCTGACGATGCGGCTGGCTCGTATGCATCTGACAGTCCAAAAGCATCGTCGGATGTGTTGTTTGGTACCATGCCCTCTTCACGCTGGCCAATGTCTTGAACCCAAGGAGATGCAACGCGGGGAGTGTCTGGCTCCCACGTGAAGATCGACGCCATGAGAACGAATCGCTTATGTTTGAAATGCAAGCAATGAGGTTTGATTTCATCCAGCGTCAGGAGTATTCCCCTTGCACTAAACTACAAATCCGCTTCCCCAACGTATGATAGCCAATGTCCGGACCTCTTAAAGTCTATAGAGGTTTGGCAGTCTAATTTTTCAGCACCTTGACGCGCCAGAGTCTCTCAAGTATGTTCTAAAGACTGTATATGCCGTATGTTTCTTAAATAACGAGTGTTGGTGTGCGAGTGGTGTATCCGGTATAGCATCGATAATGTTCGGGACATTGTTGCAAGCTGGTTGTAGATTGGAATGGAATGGGTGGTGATCGTCGTGGCGCGGCGAAGGATCATACAACAAGGAAGCTCATCTTTTTTATTGCATTGTTCTGGCTCGATGGGGCCTGTATAATGATACTGTAATGCTCGAGTCACCCGATACAGCAAGTGAGGTTGGTGGGATGGGACGTGCGAGACCACGTGATGTTACAACGATGGAGTTCCGCCTGCGGAACTGGATCTGTACGTGTATGAGGAAGTGCACACCAACCTCAGTTCTGCAACAATGCGTGTCTCTGCACTTGTACGCTGCTTTTACGCCACTGGCGATGGTCAGCGTCTTTTTCGGATACATCAATGGGCTAATTCCGATGCGCGGTGATCATGGTTGTTGGTGCAGAGCAAACAGCCTTACAACCACTCCAACGTCTTCCATGCTCCCAAGTGAGCTTGAATGGATGGATTGTATCCTACTGGTCAACAATGTTCTGCCAGCTTCAGATCTCTCAGCTTGCCGATGACCCGCTTGGCAAATGTTCAGATGAGATTACGAGCATGTGCCTATCTATGAGACAAAGCTGCTGACACTTCCGACATGTTTGCGTGCTTACCATGACTGACCTCAATTATGCAACAATTGCAGGCTTGGCCCCGATAAGCTGACATGCTACCATCTGACCCTCCAGCAGAACGTGTAAGATTTCACATCCCACGAGGACCGAAGGCAGGGTGCGCATGATTCGACCATGTATTGTGTGCTCAGATTCTGGGGCCGAGAACAAGATACACTGGTATTCCTAGCACCCTGCTGGCTGTCGAGTCTCTGTGTCATAGATCAAGCAATGGTCAAACACCTATTCATTTATCATCAACAAGAACGGCATCAGCACCAACACCAGCGTCAGCATAATGTAGAATCCGGATCATCGGGAGTTTCCTTCACGATTCTGCCGCTTCTAGAGAACAAATATGCCTTTGAATTGACAGTGGCGTGGAGGGGAGCATTCTGAGTGAGGTACGCATGAGTACGCGGAATGTTTCAACAACGTCCTGCGCAATCATATCAACACCTAAGATCTGCCTGTCGAAGAGGCATCACCTGTTAAGGCAGACATCTGCGGAGAACTCACATCGATATGTCATTGCACATGTATCACCACGGTACCCTTGCTGCCGACAATAAGTCCATCAATCATGTCATGTACTGTGTGTATTCTTGCAGCTTCCAGGCTGCAGCATTGGGTCTTCAAACACCTCGAATCTCCGCTCTGAACCAAGGTCCAGGGTTGTGGGCCGAGAAGATGCGAGCAGACGAATATGTTCTGTAAGATAATCTACTTGTTGGCCGATTGGCCAAAGCACAGAATAAGAGACAACAGCCACAACCTACGACAACCACAGCTCGTCGACAGCATGGATAATTGTCACCGGTCCCACTTCATGAGACCATTGCCCAACTATTGGTCCTTGAAAGGGGCTGGCAACGCGAATGATGCATTGCGTCCAGAGTCGTAAAGATTTAACCTCTGATGTGCATCAATGTTCTTTCAAGCGCACACCATCAGACACCGCATTCTACAGCATAACTTTCCACTCTATGTGACTCGCGGCCTCGCTCAACGAATGAACCTGGCTCAAGACACACTCGCATACATGTGTTCATATCATTGTAGGAGAACATTCCACGTCTTCGTCAGAACTTGAGTTTTGGCCAACGAGACGACCTCAGTTCTGAAACTCCAGCCCCGTATCAGTGACTAGAGCAACGATTCAGCCGCAAAATTGGAAGCTAATCTCAGCCCCAGCCAAATTACACCAAACTTTACAGCGCAAGAGATCGACAATGCATCGGAACACAATGTATTGAGCAAGCATTCTTCTTCTGATGAGTGCACATTGGGTGAATCTCATGCTATCAAGGATAATGTAAGCCAGAAGAGAACCCGCGAGTTGCGTTTTCTACCAAGATGTACAGTCGTCGATTCTCGCCTTGACGCCACGTGGCAGTAGACGGTGAGCTTTCTGCGACCAAGCCCAGAAGGGTAACATTCACCGCTGCTGTAAAAACGAGGGTATCCATGCACAAATATACCAGTTCTCCACAAACCAAACGCCGCAAAGACCTCATGCCAGACATGATTTCGAATCTGTCCGCATTTTAAAACGCAGCCGCAGTCGCAGTAACATCATCTATCATTTGTGGTCTTCGTCCTCTGATGGCCGACGCTGCTTTGTACATTTATCGTGTGCCAGGTGACCGTTTCGTGCTGTGGTGCGAGTGAACTCTGTTCAATGCGTTAGTCTCAGCTGCGATAAAAAAAGAAAGGTTCAAAGGATGCGGGAGGAACTGACCTGCACCACAACGCGGGCAGTACGACTTAGATGCTGTACCGGACTTTTCTCGTTGGTGACGCAGTAAGTTACTGAAGGTGGAGAATTGTCGCCCATTGCAGCCATGCTCCCAACATTGCGGCCTCGGTCGCTGGTTCAATACTGGGATGGATGCTGGGTCGTTACCAGCGGCTTTTGGTGGCACTGAGCTCACGTTGTTGTTCATGCCCGCCGCTTGGTAATTCATACTCTGTGCAGATGGTTCATACATCTGTGCGGATGGCGGTGCCGTCGAGTATGCGTGGCCGTACATGTTTGGATCGTATGTGCTTGGTGATCTACACAAGTCAGCGAGAGCTCTACAGCATGTCGCGGTGTGGAAACATACCTGACTGGATTGTGCGACATCGCAGGTGATCCAGCTGAAGAAGCCATCGAAGGACTTTGAGTGAGACCACTGATCGATGGGATGTTCTGACTTGGAGCCAAGGAATATGCACCGGTTGGGGCTTGCACTGCATATGGTGAGCTTATCCGCCGATACGCGTCATTGTAAGACGGGTTCACACCACTTCGGGACATCTCTGAGTGACGTCTGGCATCCGGTCTGCTCTGGTAAAGAGCTGGGTTTGATGAACTGGTCGGGCCATACGCTGATGGAGCGCCGGTCGTTGGAGCCTGTGACACCCGCATCGGAGGGATGTAGTTTTGGTCCATGGTGTAATCTGTGACGATGTCAATGAGTGCCGATAAGCAGGAGCAGCATGGATGCTGCACGTACTGCCTTGCTCAGATTCGTAGCCTCCAGGTCCGTACTGCGAAGGAAGTAGAAATTCCAACGAACTGCTTGGTCGTCAGCGTTGACTGTATCGAGCGAGGAAAGGCATATCGATGGCAATACATACCTCATTTCAGATGCGGTAGTGGTTGGGGTCGCGAATGAGAAATCCTGCGAACTACAAGTGACGGGCTCGTCGTTGGCGTCGATCGGGACTGAAGGCACACCCGAGTCGGATCGAGGAGGAGTCGGCACGGTCCAATTCGTGAACGGTTCGACAGATGAGTCGAAGATACTGTTGCGATGCTGAGGCGAATGCTGAGGGGTCCAATTGTAAGGCGCCGACGTTGTGGAGTAAGGCTGAGGATCGGCCTGATCGAAAGCGAGCTGGTGTAGACGGCGAGCCTGCGAGGCCGAAACGGAGCGGTCTCGTGGTTGACTTTTTCGTTTTTGAATAGCACCGTGCTGGTCGACGGCAGTGAGGGCAGAGATGTTGCTGTTGGTGCGTGGACGATGGTGAGAAAGAGGAGAAGACTGGAGAAGAGGTGAGTCCATGATCGGTAGGCGAGTGGCACAGTCAAGAGAGTGACGACCTTGCGGGACAATGCGAAGCCAACCAGCAACAGTGGGAAGGAATCCTTACTTTTTTCACGTCTTTGGGGAGAGGATCATGATATACACGGGAGGAATAAAACGTGAGATGGGTGAAGTACTTCCTGTGAGCAGCAGTGCTCGAGATTGATCGCTTTTAGCAACACTTCCTTTGCGCCTTGGGACCAGCAGCAGCATATAACTGGACCTTGACTTCCAACACACGACTATCCTAAACAGTGCTAGGCGGCCGGTGCTTAGTTGCAGGAAGGATCCTGCGGATTCGTGCCCCTACCACTCCCAGACCACTACCAGACCTGGGCTAAGCCGCCTGGCATCCGAGCCGTTGCTCTCTCATGGATCCCATGTGGCGGGCGGATGAGCAAGTTCCCATCACTCCAAAACTGCCAGCGCTGCACACGACATCCGGTGTGCGAACTCGTCTTACCGTCCTTCGTATATCTGGGAAGATCGTTCTGGCGTCCATCCGGATCGCGTTTGACCACACTGGGAGCTGATCCGCACGGTACACCCTGCCAGGCCTGCGATCCACCCCCCGACGGCATTGCATGTCTGGACCGACGGCATCGATGGGTTGTATCTACGATGCGGTGTGTCTCGGCCGGTTTTTTCGCAAACTCCGCGCGCGCACGATACTTCTCGACGAGCCTCGCATCGGAGGTTACGGGGACGAGCGTACAGGGTGAGACGAAGCATCGACCAATCGCGTCGCTATCCTCTGATGTCAGCTTCGTCGATAATTAACAGGGACCTGTATGATGCTACGCTATGTATCCCCCAGTACGGCGTAGTGACTTGCTCGCTCGGGAGGCCACGCCAGGTCATCTGGCAGTTGGGTGGAATTGCATAGGGCGATCGTTGCGAGATATAGGCGTAGCGTGCTGCTGGATTTGGCACGTTGGCGTGCCATGCGACAATCTTAATTCTTGGTTCATGCAAGCAGCTACAACAACATCACATCTCGCTATGCCCATTCTCGCCATGGCCCGGCCAACATCAATAAGCAACGTCTGTCGAGCAACTCCATGTTCCATGCTTCGCTCCTGTATATACACCCGAAACATTCCCGTTGCGCCAACCAAAAATTGAGTTGGCCGGTCGGGGTCAGGTGTCGACGCTGCGGCTGAGCAGCAAAAGCGGTGCTTAAGTTTTTGGCCTTGCTGCTTATACTCTAGCTACTGGTGACAGGACATCCCGCGCGCTGCACGCGTGTCGCATTTGCATGCAAGGACTGTTGTCCTGCTTGTTCGCCCAGGTTGTTGTCCGGTCGAATCTGATTAGCTTCCCTGCAAGCTGCTGCGGTGCTAGATTGTCGAGACAGTGCATGCAGCCTGGAGCACAGCAAGCCACAAGCCGCCCGGGACAGTGCAGCGATCCCTTGTAGCGTGGCACCGTGGTCAGCGATTCCTGCTGGCTTGCCACGCGGCACCTACACGCCGGCTCACTCTGTTGGCGATCTTCGCACCACATCCACATTTTGGGTCAAGCGAGTCTGATCACAACCTTCCTAACCATCCCGGGTATGCCGGAGCCTTGGCCTCTGCATGTTCAGTCCAGGAAGTACCACCGTCCTCAAATAGACCCCACGATTACAGGATCAACGGAGCACGCATCGGAGCAGCTGTCGAGTCTTTGATCGTTCTAAGCGCCCTTCTTGAAGCTGCTGCAGGACAGACGCACGACACTCTCGTGGTACGGCAGGGCAAGCCTAGATACCCATAACACTGGGACCTTACTCCAACTCTTATGACTTCAGACACGAACTGGTCCCCGGTATGCTATAGCGTGATGGCATATACTCTGCACTAGTAGCAACCACTGCTTCATGATTACCTGCGGCCCTGCAAGGTTGTTCATGGTCCGCTGGCTCCTGAGATTGAGTGCGTCAAGCACACTGCCTGACCTGACTTGTGGCCGTCATGATTGATCGCCATATCAAACGCTTCACCGTATTGCTCACGCTTATACTGTTTCGTTTCGAACCTTGATACTTGGGGTCCATAGGACATTCTTGATTACGACATGTAAGGAGCAATTTGTTAGGTCGAGCGATCATGGATCAAAACGGTCCGGGCTTGCCATCCAGAAGAATGCCATGGTATCTATGGACAATCATGACCGACAAAACACCTCTGACCACTTCGAGACGAAGCCGTGAGATCTACACATGTCTTTCCACAATGGATAGAGGGAGCGCAACAGGCGCAGATCACTCTCGGAGCGGCCGATACAATCAGAATGGTCGCCAAGAGATCGTAGCCTGTTCTGTTCCCGGTTGATTCATCATGACCCCACTTCTGCCGAACCATCAGTGTTAACAGTACTCCTCTCATGTCATAAGATGCAAGCGGAGATTCCCAGAGAGCACGCGTTCGAGTCCTGGAGATCTGCCGTTGACTGTAATCATCCTATAGCGTGTCTGGGTCGACAGACTCGAACACGACCTGACACGACCACTGTTCCTGGTCTATCACGACCTAAGTACTACTCATAACGTCCTATGAAGAACGTACTGCTCTGTAACAGGAAGACCTTGCGAGGATGTACGTACACTACTAAGTTGGCGATCAACCCACGTGCTTCGGTGTGAGAATGCATACAGCCATGCATACAAGTTACAGACGATCCATCTGTCCCGAGCCTCCTCCGAAACCCTGCGAGAGACACGACTTTCGACATTTGGGACACCGGCCAGGAATAGGATCGAGTGTCTCATACAAAGTTCTTCCCGCCCTTCCGGATGGTCAACGTGGTCAGCCGTTTCAAGGCCAACTGCGGAAGGTTCCATAACGTCAATACTACAGAACTTTACACAGTATGCGACACGGGGCTTAGGACGCTCAGGGCTGACCAACACCTCGTGTTTTGATTATCAAGCTTTTAGTGAGCAACACGAAGACGAATGCTGTCGACAGATCGTAACGAGGTGTGGCTGTCGCTGATGCATGATGGGCCAGCCGCCGTCGCTAAGAATAGCCGAAACGCGGTGCTCAATCTCAATGCATCAAGATGTACATGTGGCTATCGAACAGAGCAGCCAATGTATGGTGTGATGGGCCACGCCCTTTGACCACGCGACGCTGACGGCAGGCTCCCAACACGTGTTTGACATGCGGATATGGGGCCGCCCAACCTCATCTCATGCACGTTCCCTCTCCCAGCACCATACAAAGCGTTCGGCTCCGAATCCTTGGCTACAGATCCGGGGGCATACAGCCGCACAGGATTCGCCTTCCAACCACCTAGCCAGGCATTGCATCCTCCGGTTCCCATGCACTCCTCTGCACATCAATCTTGCGCCTTCTCGCTCACGTACCCCGTCCGCCCAGGCAGGAGGCCGTGATCGACCCGGCCAACCTTAAATACGATCTCTTACTGCTCCTTGCTCCTACTCTCGATGATGATCATCACGATACGGGGGGCCACAAGCGTGTCTGTATGGTAGTGTATCACACGAGCCATGCGTTCTCCACTGCATCTGGCTAAGACGGCCGCCCTGGCTTGCGCCTATTTGCGCACGAATCGTGTCCACCGCAATCCTGCAGGTTTCGGGCTCGACCCTTGGGCCAACACCGGCCGGCCTCGCGATTGGTAATGCAAGGTATTTGGGGAAACATCACCAACAATGCTCTGGAAATGGCATCCTTGACCTCGGAACATTTTGGTACTCTAACCCTGCACGTACGCACGCACCTGGTGCGCCAGCTTTGGGAAAACGCATGTCGTTCATACCATGATGACAGATGAAACACTGCTCTACCTCGTCGTCATGATCATCAGTCGCGCGCGGTTTCTAGGCTTCCACCCTTTCCCTACTTGACTACATTGGTCCTCACCAGGACTTATCGTCGGTAACTTCCAGTTGATCCCCTAAGTCCGCACAGCGCAGGCATACCGTTGGCATTCACCCCGTCTCTCCAATACGAAAATTGGCCCCCGAGCGTAAGTCGGCAGACCTGCAAAATTCGACCAGTCGTGCAATGCAGAGCATCGGGTTTAAAAAGTGGTATGCCAATCACAGCAGTCGTACACACAAAAACAATCCTTTGCCTACCAACAAAAACCACATCTTGGCATGGTCAAACGCTCGCATATGACACTCTCCGCTCATTTGGTGATCTCTCGTGTGGCTGGGCGGCTCCGACACGCTCGCCCTGGTACAGCGGGCATCGTCGTGGGAAAGGATGTTGGGAGCTGACTGATGAGCTGATGCTAGAGGGATCGTCCGGATGCAGCAGGATCGAATTGGAGGGATGGCCACGCGCCCAGCGAGGTGCAGTAGCCTGCTGCCTGCCACGCCCCGACGATTCCGTTCCCACATGTGCTGATCGGCTCCACCACGATCCACGTGGAGCTGATAGGAACCATGGACAGAGTGCTGACGCCTGCGTTCCGATGGCGATGAGCGCTTATTGTTCCGCAGCGTTACGTTGGCATGCAATGTAACATGGATCATCACGAGCTCCAAGCCTAGAACATTCGGTATGTCCCGTGGGAGTCTTGCTGCTGCAGTGCTTTCTACATGAAGGCAGGCAGGTGCCAGGGACAGGGGGTCGTTAGCAGCGTGGCTGCAAGGGTGGGGACGGGACGGAGCTTCAGTCAGAGATCCTGAAGCGCTGAGAGAGACAGGAGACAGCGGGGAAAATGGCAAGCAGAGTTGGGAACTAGTCATGCACTTGGTTCTCAAGCAAGTAGAACTCTGCTCGATCGTGATGTAATTCTTGTCATGAACTTTGCTACAAAAGTTTGCGCAGCATGGAGCTGCAGACCGCTCATCTGCCCTCACAAGTCCGGCACGAGCACTGCCCGACGATCGTCTTCTGCTGGATAAGAGTCCGGAACATGCCAGGCATCTGCGGATCACTGTATGATGACATGACGTGTCTCAAGCAACGCTTCCCATGTTCCGCCCGCATGATAACACTAACCACCGCATGGTGAAACATGTTGGTCAATATGGTTTCGTCACTCGGAGGGCAGATGAGTTGTCTTGATACGATTGGACAAGATCGGAGATCGATGTGCACGCACAGCTACGTGGTGATCACGCACATGTGCGCGCGGCTCATCATGAATCACCGAACAGATCCGCCAGTCCCTCGAGACCCATCTCTCCCCCGTCCGCAACAGTGGGCTGCTGCTCAACCTCCATGTATTGAGCTGCTTTGCCCGACAGGCCTTTCTTTGCAGAAGAAGGTGCGGTCGGCGGCGGCCTCGCGATCTTGCCGGCTTCGTAGATACTGACGCCCCTGACCCCTTCCAGCAGCTCAAGCACCAGACTGCGCTGCGTCCGCTCGTTTGCCGTCTTGGCGAGCTTAGCCAACGTCTTGTTCAGCTTGTTCAATGATATACTCGGGAGAGAACTGATCACGTCGCGTGGCGTCTGGCTCTCCGGGCTGTATAGGACGAGGATCTGCGCGATAAGGGCTGCGAGGTCTTTCTGCATGTCCGCGAAATACGGCTCGTGTAGGGACGTGATGCATGCCTTGAGAACTTCGGAACAGATGTACTCACGAACATGCGCTGCGGCGGCAGTGGAGCTTGCAGAGGGTATGAAATGTGGAATTATGCCTCGGAACACTCGGCAAATAGTCTGACAGCAGCGAGTATCTCGCATGCGGAGTGCATGTGTGCAGAAGAGGATCATGGGCTCTAAGACCGTCTCGTCGTTGAGCATGATTTGACTCATCGATGGGGCTGGATTATGGCTATTGCCATTAGTCTGCGATCGTGGGGGCGCAATCTTGTCATGGTCGAGCAAGAAAGGCACAAATGAAACCATGGAGTATGTGAGCTGTCGGAGTACGCTTTCAACCCGCATCTCGTCGGACAGCTCTTCGCCGTCGGTACTGCGCTGCATGGCCTGATCTATGATGCCCCACTCGTTACTGATCTTGGAGTCTAGCTTGGTAAACAATCCTTTCAGTAAGGGAGGGAGAAAATGTGCACGATGATGTGGCGGACAGCGCTGCACCAAACCTGTCGTCAAGTTGATGATGGGGTGTAGATGATTTGCAGGTAGCGAATCTGCATCTGAGAAGAGTGCCTCTGCCAGCGGTTGCGCAAGATCAGCAAGACCATAGAACTGTTCGTCAAACTTTGTCATCAAGTAAATGATGTGGTAGCCTTGTTCGCGAATGTTTCGCATCGATCCTCTTACTACAGATGCGAAACCTTCGTAGCTCGTTCTTGAGCCATTGATACGTGCATAGAACTCATCCTTACTTTCGCTCGAGATGCCTGATTGCCAGAATCGGTCCTGTAACGTTCGTTTGATCACCTCTTGGATAGCGGCCGGTAGATCTGACCAGTTCGCTAGGTTGTGAAATGCTTGTGCATGGCGGAGCATTTGTAGCAGGTTAGGCAAGACCACAGGCAGCAGATCTGACCAGAGTGCACACGCTGTGTTGTACTCTTCTGTGCCTGGTTTGAGCTTCTCGGTCGAAGCCAGACCCATCGACTTGGTCATTCGCAGTGGTAGCGCATCCACTTTATCCTTGATCGCCGTCTGACGTGCTTGACCTGTCTGATCCAGTTGCTGAGCGGTCCAGTCTTGCGTCCGATCAAACCGATACTCTGTGTAGAAATTCGCGATATCTCCCAAACTCAAGTATCTGCAAAAGCTAGTGAAATCTTTCATGCCTGCTACGAGCGTTTCCTCTTGCCACGACTCGAAAATTGGCTTCAGCATTTGTTGCAGTCTAGTCATCTTGATGTCCTGCGACAAATTCGTCGCACGGTGAAGGATCATGAAGAGGAAAGCTTTGTATCCCCAGACCAGTCTTGCATCGTTGCTGTGTGTCTGCACCAGGTCATTGACTCGAGGCTCAAGCTCTTGGTAGACTGCTAATAACTCATTCGAGTACGCAATCGCCAGTTTCTGCAGTTCCACAATCCGCAGTCCTTCGAAGGTTTTCACCGCGTCAGAGAACCCTGCATGTGCAGCGTTGTCGCTCACGCGCATAGTTATGAGATGCTGCACGATTTGCAAAACGAAATCACCCCCAGGTTTGATTGTCTTCAGGATCATGACCAGGATGGACAGAACCTGCCCCGCGACCTCTGGGTCGTCGATAGGGATATTGATGACTGCACGGCTCCAATCTTGGAGCGAGTTATACGCATTACGCTTGTCTGCCTCCGCCTTCGCGTGGAGAGGTTCTTCAGGTACCAGACTAGCAGTGTCAACGCACCAAAGTGAGAACCCTTTTAGCACGCTTGCGACCACGTTGAATTGCGCGTCAAAGCGAAGGACGGCGAGTGCTTGTCTCGTATACGTGGCCGCCTGCAATCCGTTGGTGAAGGTATATGGTCCTTCCTGCAGCATCTGCTGCATTTGTCCTAAGACATGCTGCAGCGCCTCCATTGGTCTTGATCTAGCTATTGCTTGAATGATGGTAACACAATAGCGTCTGTAGTTTCCCAGAAAAGCATGCCGCTCTGGCACTGTATCGAAGTCCTCATTCAGATACTCCACAATCTCATCATCAGCATCTTCGGGTATGTTCTCGTACCGCATCAACCGGTCGCTGCAAGTCTGAATTAACACGCCCAATGCTTGCAAGACAAGATCGATTATGGCACCCTCCTGAACACTCATGAGTCTGCTCCAGCTATGTAGCACAGGAATAGACACGACAAGGCTTTTTTGCTGCAGAACGTTCAGCAGAAGATCGAACAGTGCAGGAATGTCGAGCCCACTGTTCAAGTCTCCGCTTGTTGCAAGCTTCGGATAGTGCGTGATAGCATCTGCTAGTAGGGATATCATCTCGGACAACTTCTTTTGTAGAGTGTGTTTAGTGTCGTCCTCACCGGGGGTGGAGGCTGCGCTGGCGAACGCCTGTGATATCAAAGCAACACGATCTGCTCGCAATGCTTGTTGGTTTAGCGAAATCCAAGACTCCCGGTATTGCGGACTATATGGTCGAGCCAATAGACTATACAGAACCTCTGTAGCTGCGATTTGCAACTCCATATCCTCTGTGTAGAACGACAGGAACAATGCATCCACAGAGCCCACCTCCACCGCCGCTTTCAGACTCACCCAGGCCATGGTCGGCCGCAAGGCATGCAATGCTTTCAGCGCACAGACTTGCATACTACGCCTCACGTCTTCGCCGCCTCCAACCCGAATCTGCTTCACACATTCAGAGAAGAAACCACATAGTCTTGCCAACCATCCCTCTCCCTCTGCTCGTACCCCTCCTCTTTCTCCGCGTACATGCTCCATTTCCGCGTACATCCCGGCAGGCACCATGATCTCGTTCAGCGCATGACCCAGAACGTCGATCCTAAGTCCCGCTACCGGATCTTCCAGGTTTATGATGTCCTCGCTGAGCGTTTCGAGGATATACATGCACAAAATCTTCCCTGCGGCTCCTTTCTCATGCCAGGGTTTATCCCATAGATTGACGAGAAGATCATCCATGTCCATCCACTCATCATCTCCCCACCAACGCTTCACAACTTCCACCCATAGTTGCCCAATCTTGCGTCCGATGTAGCCAGCCGATCCACCACCAGCTCCCACACCAACGTCCTGATCACGGATTCCTCCTGCCAGACATTGCGTCCATCGTTTCACCTGCTCTTGCTGGTCAGAGCTGTAGGTGCTCCACTTGTATCGCACAGAGTATTCCAACAACTGAAGGCCATAATAACGGACCGCGGCATCTTGCGCCCAGTCATCTGCGAGGAGGAAACCGTTGTGGGGCGCATCTGGCAGTTGTTTGACACTTTCTAGGTGCTCAAGTGCTTGCTGCCGGATCGAGTTTGGTACTCGGGGATCAAGAGTGGCAGTGAGCGCCTGGATGATGGTTTCGACATGACTTGACGTGGATGTGGTGAGGTTCTCATCGTTGTTCATCGTTGGAGAAATGTAGAGAGATGGTAGTGAGGTGAGGAGAATGATAAGACTCGGCAGCGTTGCATGAGTATCAACTCCTCATTGTGCTGTTGCTAATTGAAGTGCTCGGGCAGTCATGCGATTGGAGCCTTAGCTAGGTGGGAAGTGAAGGACTATTGCACGAGACTCTACGAGTGCCACTTTGTTTCGGAGGACTAGGGATTGAGGAGAAAGGATTTCAACTTGAACGTTGAAGAAGACTGTGTCCTTGTGACAGCGCATGTGTTGGTCAACTGACTCTCCGATAGTGGGCTAGTTATGAAGCAGCGTAGTAAACGAAATGGCTCTATCGATAGCGGACACTGCAAGCTTGAGGATCACGCGTTTAATTTTAATGAGACGCGCGGGACGCGACGGGACATAATCGATACGAGGGACATTTCCAACCTCATGCTTGACCGAGCTCAAGTTCTTACCAAACGCCAATACTCCTGCTAATAATGCAATGCAACACAATGGTCTAGAATGGGAAGCCGCCGGGAAACTGGAATCCTCCGCCACCTGCCTGAAACTTGAATCCTCCTCCACCACCGCCGCCTGCACGCTGCTGAAAGAAGATTGGCTGTCCTCCAGGTCCGTGGCCGAATGGGCTTCCCTGATGAGAATGTCCGCCACTTTGTGGATCGTTAGGGTCATCTCCGCGATCGAAACGCTCTTTCAGTTCAGGTGTAGAAAGTACTTCGTGCGCTTCGTTGATTGCTGCCATCTTCTTTTGTGCTTCTTCCGGTGTAATGCCGTTCAAGTGTGCTTTGTCCGGGTGATTTTGCACGGACAGCCTTCGGTATGCGCGCTTGATCTCTCGCTCGTCCGCGTCGCGCGAAACACCAAGAACTTTGTAGTAGTCTTTTTGCTTGCTTCGCTTCAGAAGTGTGTGTGCCTTGTTCATAAGCTCGTTTATTCTTGACGTCTTGCCGTGGGCTTCCTCGGCCGCGGTGAGCGTGTTAATGGCCTGCTCGAACTCGTCAGCGTCGATTTGTCGCGTGGCTTTGCTGATGAGTCCAGGAAGAGATTCAGGGTTGTGTTGTAAAGCTTCATCGCAGTAAAGTTGTGCTTTCTTGCCGTTATTCATCTCGGTGTAAGCTTCGCAAGTCTTTTCGACGAGCTGGGCGTAAAGAGACTCCCCTGCCTTTGGATGAATGTATCCTGCGTCCCTATAAGTCTTGATGTCTTCCTTGACCTCCTCGAGAAGACCTGGCTCGTCGTCACTAATCTTGACGAGAAGTTTGACAGCCGAGGCGTATTGTCTCTTTTCAAGAAGCTTGTTGAGTTTCTTCATTGTCTTGTCGATGGCTTTTTCTGATTTCCGCAGCTTCGAGCAAGCTTTGCTGTCCGGATCGTTTTGAAGACACTTTGAGGCCGCCATGATACCTTTATCCGTCTCACCTATCGAGTAGAAAGTCATGGCTGAAATCTGTAAATGGGGTTCTGATAGTCCACTGTTAATTTGTAGTGCATGATTCAGATCTGCCAAGGCTTCCATGATCTCCCCCTTCTCAAGCCTACACCGTGCTCTTCTTTGTCGTAGATCCAAAGCTGTGCCCGCTACTAAGATAGCCGTGCCAGCATGTGTGACACATCCCTCCCAATCTCCAGACGTTTCCGCGTCTGCTGATAGCTTCTCAGCACCCTCTGCCTCGTCTAGGTCTGCAAAATCTTGCGACTCTTGCTTTCCCGCAGTGATATAATCTTTCCTCGCGCCTGCCCAATCCGCATTTCGACTCTTGATCTTTGCTCGTTGGGTAAGAGCGCCCTCGAAGCCAGGCTTCAGGGTCAAGACATGATCGAAGTCCTTGCTGGCTTGCACGGTGCGACCCATGGACAGGTATGTTGCGCCTCGCTTGAAGATGGCCAGGTAATTGCTGGGGTCTTTCTGAATCGCAATGTCGAAGTACATGAGAGCATCTTGAGCATTACCCTGGGCCAGGTTGGTATTGGCACTCGCCAGCAATTGCGACAATGGCGTGTCTGCTGGTACATCAGAAGCCGAAAGTGCTGCAGAAAAGGGCACAGTTGATAGGCACAATGCGCCTAGCGCGATGGATGGTAGCCGTATGATCATGACGTTGCGGCCAATGGTGTGTAAAAAGTGTGGCCAGATTGAAGTTCGAAGGTGGAGGAACGAGTGTCAGTGACAGGCTCGCAGACTTGAGAAAATGAGGACACCCAACGAGTTGACTGGTAAAGCAAAGTGTCATCTGTGTCTGGATCCGGAGATCCTGGCGCCACTACATTCCAGTAGTGTAACCACACGCCGCGCCACAGACGCCGACATAAGGTTGCATGACTAAGGCGCATCCGACAAGCGCAGCCACATCACGCGTGGCAGACGGCTTTGATGACGGCATTGCTCGCATGAGCTCGAACCACACATGCAAGAGATATCACTATCATATGGGTGATAGTTTCATACTGTTTAACAAACCTATCCTCCATCCCCACACCCACAGCGTAGTACGCTTCTCATGAGAAAGAATCGGGCGATACTTCCTAACGACCATTTTGAGCACCCAATGGCCACGACCACATCCGTATCTTCCTCGCAATCGTAATCGCTCCTCCAGGCACCAGGGAGTAAAGATCACAACCTCAGATACCCTCACCTCTAGATGTCTTCTCTTCGTCTACGCATCGACGGCGCCTCGTTCCGCGACCGTTCGAATCGCGAAGTCACATTACACGGAATTAACATCGCTGGAGATACCAAACTACCCGCACATCCGGAGGTCTCGTCGCATATCAAGGAGAATTTCTTCGACGACAAGGTATCATTCGTTGATCGTCCATTCAGCGTTCAAGATGCACACACCCATTTCTCACGACTGAAGCGATGGGGCTTCAACACAATTCGATACATTTTCACGTGGGAAGCATTGGAGCATGAGGGTCCTGGCATATACGACGATGAGTTTGTGGAACACACCATAAAGCTGCTCCGCATAGCAAAAGAGTATGAGTTTTACGTGTTCATGGATCCCCATCAGGACGTGTGGTCAAGGTTTACTGGTGGATCAGGAGCGCCGATGTGGACCATATATGCCTGTGGGCTAGATCCCCAAAAATTCGCTATCACAGAAGCATCGCTTGTACAGAATACATGGCCTAATCCTGCCGAGTATCCGAAAATGGTGTGGGCCACAAACTACTACCGACTGGCCTGCCAAACAATATTTACATTTTTCTTCTCTGGGCGGGATTTTGCGCCCAAGTGCGTGATAGACGGCAAAAACATCCAGGACTGGTTGCAAGATCATTTCATAGCGGCATGCCAGCATCTCGCGCAGAAAATCCACGATGCAGGGGACCTTGAGGGAGAAGTAGTAATCGGATACGAGAGTGTCAATGAGCCCAACAAGGGCTACCTCGGCCACCCGAACCTGGCGGCGATCCCGAAAGAACAGAACCTGCGAAAGGGAACGACTCCGACCGCATTCCAGGCAATGCTTACAGGCTCCGGTCGGGCAATAGAAGTGGATACGTGGGATTTCGGAAGCTTTGGGCCGTTCAAAAGCGGAGTGCAGCTTATCGATCCCAAGGGCGAGTCAGCATGGCTTGACCCCAAAACTTGGGATGACACTAAGTACGGTTGGAAACGTGCCGAGAGCTGGAAGCTTGGTGTTGATATATGGGCTCAACATGGCGTTTGGGATCCAGAGACCGACGAGTTGAAGCTGCCACAATACTTTACGAAACATCCAAAATCTGGTGTTGAGCTGGATCAAGATCATTGGACGAACAACAACTTCCTCGATTACTATCGGAAGTATAAGCATGCCATACGTAGTGTATGGCCAGATGCGATGATGCTGATGCAACCAAGCCCGTTCGAGATCCCGCCGCGGATCAAAGGCACAAAAGACGACGATCCCAACATGATCTTTGCATCTCATTTCTACGATGGCATAACTCTAATCACTAAGAAATGGAACAAGCTTTGGAATGTTGATGTGCTTGGGGTGCTCCGCGGTCGATACTCGAGTCCAGCATTTGCAATCAAGATTGGAGAATCAGCAATTCGGAACTGCTTTAAAGACCAGCTTGGCGAAATTCGCCGAGAAGGTACTGATTATATGGGTGAACATCCGTGTATCTACACCGAGATTGGAATCCCCTACGACATGGATGAGAAGCGGGCATACCAGACCGGCGATTATGGCTCACAGGTCGCTGCCATTGACGCCAACCTTTTTGCCGTTGAAGGTGCCAGAGTTGCTGGTTTCACTTGGTGGGTGTACACAGCAAGTAATTCTCATTACTGGGGCGATAACTGGAATGGTGAAGATCTCAGTATCTTCTCCTCGGAGGACAGACCGTTGCCACCCTCGACGTATACAACTGCGCGTGGCACATCTTCTGTCGATGCTTCGAATCCTAATTACTCAAGAAGCCAGAGTGGAAGCAATGTTCCTGTGTCTCCCGATAGCCTCCACAAGACCCTTTCTGTCGAAGACATGAGTTCCACCCAATCACGGCATATGCAAGCGAATGACACGCCCGGCTACCGTGCAGCTGAAGCTTACGTTCGTCCTACACCTACAGCTACCCACGGGTCAATAACGTCCTTTGGCTTCGATCTCAAGAATTGTACCTTTACGCTTGCTCTGAATGCTGCTACAGCAACACCTCAGGAAACGCCTACGGAGATCTTTATCCCTGACTTCCATTTCCCGCAAGGACAGACGAGTGTGGAAGTCACAGGCGGGAAATGGACGATACAGACCGATGAGGTTGTTGAAGGATCACCACAGCAAATCCTAAGATGGTGGCATGGTGAAGGCGAGCAGAAGATTGCTGTCAAGGGCGTCAAACGCAAGAGAGGCACGCTCGCAGTCAGGGAGGAAGAAGAAGGGTATCTGGAGGCTTACTGGCAGATGGGCAAGAATTGCACCGTCATGTGAAGAATCAATAGCGGTGAAATAAAGGACGATGGAGATTCCTCTGCTGGTAAGATCCTACTGCTATCCTACCATGTGTGCATTTTTCGCTGTTATGTGTTATGAGTGGGGAAAGTCCATCGAGTCTCTGACACCCTCGTCAAAAGTTCAGGCTCAGTCCTTTCTTCGCTAGATAGTGGCACCAGAAATTTGCATGTGAAGGTCGACAATGGCCGCTTCACTTGGCTTCCCGCTTCAATTGAAACAAACGACGAGTCATTCATCTTTTCATAATCCTTACTTGCCATCAGTATTTCATCGCTTTGTTCTACACTCATTTCCTTGACAGGCATGTATCGTCCATTGAAACACAACATACTTCTCATCATCGAACTAATGCCTGCTACAGTCATATGAAGCACCGAGTTACCTTTACTACATACTTTAGTATCCTCCTGGACCGTCAGGATCACTTCACCATTCAACCTGGTCTTGAATAGCATAGTCGCACAGCTACAAGACGTGAGGACTCTCACGCGATATGCCCTCGACCAAGACAATGCAAGACTATATGCAATCCCGGAAGCGAGTTGCATCTCCCATCGAGCCAATGTGGCTGCGCTCGAATAAGAAGCAGAAGGTGCGTGCCAGCAGTCCCATCACCAAAACTCGACTGGCGGAGTACATACCCCACAGTGAGGTCCCAAGGAGCAAAGTCTACACCCCATCCGAAGTCTCCGGCCGTGATGTGAGAGGACGCCAGCTCGAGGGCAAACGCTTCGAGTTGTTCTACAAAGGTCCAAACAACACGATTGACCGTCTGCGCTGCCGTATGAACGTCTCCATCGGCTGCCACAGCCACGCCATCGATTTCCGTCTGGTAGAAGGGCAGGCCAAGGTGATGAAGTACGAAGACAGGCTGAAGACGGAAGTGGTCATCACAGAAATCCTTGGAGAAGACGACACGACCTATCACTGCGATACCGAGGCCAGGGTGTTCGGCGCAGTCTGGTATGCAAAGGTCAACTTCGATAAAGCTTTCGTCGAGGAGCCCGTTGTGATGCGGTGGTTGGCGAGCCAGGGAGAGATCAGCGAGATTCGGGAGATGATCGAGCAACGCCCATCGCCCCACTTCGAGGCGGCATACTCCTACTTCCGCACCATCAGCGTGCTAAAAAGGCTGCAGAAAGGGTGCAAAGGGTCAACTTACCACTTACTCGTGGACAGCTGGGATGGCTTGACTTCCAGGGAGGTCGAGGGTACACTCATCGAGAGCGCGGTAGTGTATCGTGGGGATGAAAAGGAGAAGCGTATGTGGCTGAAATTGAGGTTGCACATTCTGCTGGGACAGGCGTCTGCTTGCTTCATCGACGTATCTGGGGACGTTGAGTCGGAGGCGTGGGTTCATGGGCGCTTCAGAGACGATTACCCAGGAGAATTGCTTAGGGAGTGAGATCAGTTGTGGGCTTCTAGTCAGATGGAATCTTTCTGACGCCTGGGAAAGGATAGCATCGGCGCAGACCATAGGCTTGTACGACTATGATCGATTGAGTAATCAAAATATCGCAATCAACGAGGCGCGTTCATTCTTAGCATATTAAGTGAAGCTATGGTATGAGCTCCAGCTTTTGAGCGACTGGCATGAAGTCTAAAGGTCGCACAGATCACCGTTTCAGACAAAAAATACAATGTCCGTAGACAAGCATGAGCAATGATACATAATCCGGCCTTTGCAGCAATCTCACACTGGTCATGTGTGAATCAAGATGTGCTCACGGAGTCTCGTGGAGATAAGCTTACATCAACCAGACACCATTATTTAGAGAATTCTAGCAAGATTAAGCAAGATCAATCAAGATAAGGATCTGGTCAGCTTCACCAGACCAACACACCTTTGATGACAGTCCCTGTCTCCATAGCCTCTCTTGCCGCCTGGTAATCGTGCACTGGATAGTTCTTCAACAGCTTATCCACCGGCAAGATTCCATCCTTGCACCATTGAACAAGCTCGGGTAATGCTTCAGCAGGATCTCGGTCGCCTTCAATGACACCACAGAGTCTCCGGCCATGAACCATATGTGTCAAGAGATCCAGCTCCAGCTTCGCACCCACAGGTTTGACGCCGACTTGCAGCAGCGTTCCATTGTTTTGCAGCGCTTCCAAACATGCGCTTAGGACTGCGACTGACGGGCTCGTGTCGAGGATATGGCTACACCCTAGCTCCTCCGGTGTCAGCGCTTTGAGAGCGGATTGCAAGTCTTCGAAACCAGCCTTGTTGAGTGCTTCGGGAGAAGACTCGAGACCATGGGTTGCGCCCATAGTCTTGGCAAGTTCAATCCGGGATGAAAGGAGATCTGCAGCGATGATGGTCCTGACACCTCTGTACTTCGCAGCAGCGATGCCGGCCAATCCCACTCCACCCAGCCCGACTACAGCGACTACATCGTCTGGCCCACACTTCCCAACATGTGTGATGGCACCAGCTCCGGTCATGATCCCACAGCCAAGAGGTGCATAGAGCTTCAATTCCTCGGCATCCTTAATCATCTTGGTGACATTCGATGCACACGACCACTTGACAGGAGTGGGAGAGGCGAAGGTGGACTGGCCGAAATACCCACCACCAATGACCTTACTTTTGTCCGAAGCAAGAACGAACACAGGCTCGTTCGCACGAAGCGTCACGGCAGCGTGATTACTGCAATACGCTGGATGACCTGTCCGACAGTAATGACATGCTTGACAAGATGCAGCAGAGAGGATCACCAGATCGCCAGGTCTGAATTTCTCCTCTACAGCTTTGCTACCGGCTCGGATAACACGACCGGCACCTGTCCCATACTTAGCTCCTCCTCGCGATGAGATTGTGAGGTGGCAAACCTTCATGGCCAAGCACGCGTGGGTAGATCCCGCCATATCCTGTAATATCAGTATGGCACACGCCTGTTGCTATCACATCGATCAGAAACTCGTCCTCGGCAGGTTCGCGGGTGAACAAATCCTCAAACTTCCAGTCAAGTTCAGAATAGGCGACGATGCCTTTGCTTGGTATTGTGTAATGAGACATTAGCTGTTTTGTATGGTAGGAGCTAATGATCAGTATCGATCACAACGATCAACGATCATTCTTAAATCAGCGTAGGAATGGCACTCTTTTACCCTTACATCATACAGAGTGAACAAGTCCAGCTCGAGTGAGGAGACGACAATCTTAGAAAATCCGTTCATCCGAAGCGGAGGCGCTGCATGTCATATGGCGATCAGATCGACAGGCTGTTGGTCACTGGTGAGTGCCATGTGCAGAGACATAGATCTGAACATGCGACAAGACGGGACTGCCATACCGCTCAAGATGCTCATGTGAACTTTTCTCATGCCAGCTAGCACTACTGTGATGATGGCTGTGGACAGGAGACTGGGCTGTGGTGTTGGTCGTGACAGCGGAGAACGTGCTGCAAGTTCCGACGTCACCTCATGCTACGAATGAAACGTCCGATCCTGTGCAACAACACGATGAGATATATTTTCGTATAATTTCCGCTTGGATTCAATATCTGAATAAGTACTCAATCCCGTGCATGGTAATGATATGCATGATGACTGCCAAGGTCGAGGTTGCGGCCTCTTCTGCTCTGAGCAAAGCAGATACGGAATCTTGCCTGTCTTGTCTGATGCTGCGAACCAGCAACTGCAACTCGCCCTTAAGACGCCAAAGGCAACCAGTTATGAAGTTGGTCAGGTCGTCTGACCCGAAACTTCGAATGACTTATGCCTCCAGCGTGAGATGAACAACATATCATATTCTCCGCATTTTAGCCGAAGAAATATATGATCTCTCCGTCCTCAATACAACTCGTGCTGTACGAATGAAAGTAACGGTACAATTGGCCTACCCCACGATATACGTGTAAGAAAACGGCAACCGACGTGTGTGTCGACGTGCTGCATGACTGGACGCGTGTTGCATGTGACAAACCTAAAAAAACACATCCTCGTTATTTGTGTGCACAGCTGTGCAGTGCCGTTGTGTTGGATAGAACGAACACTCAATAGGGATCCTTCATTTTGCTGTGCGAGTCGCATATGTTGAGAAGTCTTGACAGAGTTATCTTATCCAGTATACCTGTGTCAGTAGATCGTAAGAACATTGTTGCTCATTTTCTTCACTAAGGTGATATCTTCACTTTCACATGCTAAGAGAGGACCTTCATCTAGGATACACCCGTCCCAAAACTGCATCTGACGAAATCAAACAGCAAGTTACTTGTGATGGCCCCGCTTCACCAACGACATCTTTTCCAACCAAGTTCACTATAACCACCACAGTTCATCTCGTCTCCGCTTCCACCAGACCCCACCAACCCTATCTCCCTACAACAACAAAGTCAATCAACGCAAGGCAGCGAATGCCATCGTACCAGCATCACCAACGGTTTCACTCAATCTACCTCATCGACCCACGAGAAGATCCAACAAAACCCAGAATCTCATCCACCTAACCCACAAGAACCATGCCTCTCTCCGCCAAACAACTCGAGTACCTTGCCATCGCCTGGGAATGTTTCGAGACCGAGCCGAAGGTACTACTTCTCCCTTCCCCCTATCTCTCCAATATCATACCTCCTTCACTCACTCACTCACTCACCCACCACCACTATCTCACCAAACCCCTAGCCCCTTCCCTTGAAC
>PXOE01000076.1:0-215268 GCA_003012245.1 Microcyclospora tardicrescens
ATGTGGGGGAGGCGAGGTTCATGCTCCAATGTTTGACGGATGCGATGAGTCCGACCTGTGAGTGCGGAGTGCCGGTCTCAGGCCGAGCTGCGCCGTAAGCGGAGTTTGGTGTAGGTGTATGAGGTGGGAGCTGCGCAAGCTCAATCTGGGATCGTTCACGAACGAATCTCCAGAAGAGGAAGCTGCCTTTGAAAGTGCCGTCGGCGCCTGGTATATGTCGCCAGGGCTTTTCACGCCAGGAAAACACCAGAACGTCAGCACATCCCAAAAAGCATTGACAGAAAAAGTTGAGGATAGAGATGGCGAAAACCGGATGTTGCGCGAAGTGATCACTGTAGCTGAGACAGTGAGAGATGAATGGAAATATCCAGATGAAGATGTACACCACAGGGTAGATGAAGAGAATGCGGAGCTGGCGTTGGATAGCACTGCGACGACTTTGGATAAGGTTTAAGGCAGTCTTCTGGGCGTTGACAAGCTCTGCGCGCGCTGACAAGCGAGCGTCTGGTAGGATCTTGCCGAACGAGCCCCCTGCCGCATGTGACGGATATTCAGGAGATCGTAGGGAAGCCAAGGTAGTTACTGAGTTACGACGAGTAGGGTCGTACGTCGCAAGGGGCACAGCAGGCTTGTCTGACAATAAGGCCAGTCTGGTGAGCTCCTCCATTTGAACTTGGCGACTCCCTCGGCGTGAGCTAGGCAAGCTTCGTGCAAGAGGTTCAGCACGAGGGGTAGAGAAATCAGTCCAGGCGATCAACGATGGCCGTCGAGTTCCTGGAAGTGATCCTGATACAGCCATTCTTGTTCGATCGGTCGCATGGTCCGTCAGAGTTCCTTGCTTCCTAGACTCGGGCACGGCTTGAAGTCTAGGAACTGACAGGCCTTGAAGGGCAACACCATCATCATCCCCCTCCAAGGATGGCCCGGTATTATCGTGGCCGTGCACTGTGTTCAGTGTGTGCATCGTCATAGCGACGTCCGCATCCGCCCTATCGCAAGAGCTTGCGCCAGGCATATCGACGCTATGCGACTCATCTTCGACTTGTCCAAACACTTTAAACTCTTTGCCCACATGACGGTAGATCCGAAAGGCGACGTAGCAGATATACATGATCATGAGATATCTTGGGATCCACGCAAGTGCAAGGCGGTACCAGAAGGGCCGGACCGGCAACGAACAGATAGGACCAACCGCAGCGTACCCATGTCCAATGAACGCGAGGGAACCTAGAATGTTCGGCACGATGAACCACACCGCATAGATCCATCCTCGAATGTGATAGAGTCCATCATGGCCCAATGCCGCCAGCCGTGGTGAAGGGAAGATCTGGAGAACCATATGTAGACTCATGAGGAAAATGGTGATGTCTATCCACTAAATCAGCATTTTTGCGATTGCCAGATGCTAGTATGCTACTCACCACAACTTTCGCTACTTGTCAGCAAGATGTACCCAGTGACTTGGCAGAATGTTGAATCACTCTTGAGGCCTCCCTGTGTCATCGCCTTTGATGATTGCACGATCAATACTAGACTTTTGACCATGTCCGCCACAATCAGTAAGGCCACTAAGCTTCTCCGGAAGTTCCTCCGCATCATGAAAAACCAGTAGATGGCAATGAGCGTGGCCATGAAGCTCACGCATGATGTCGCGGTCGTTAGGACGGCAATGGCATGGCCCTGCTCCCCAGCTAGAACTGCCGTTGCGTTGAAAGATGGTGGCGCCCCCAAGTTGGGCGACCGAGGAAGTAGCACATCGTAGGTTGGACTGTTTCCGCTTTGTGCTGGAGCGATAGCATGAAGATGATCGAGCCCATGCGTAGTGTGGGAATCAGTCGATAACCACGACCCTAGAGGAGTCGAAAGAGGCATCGACACCTGGTAGACAGCACCCCTCAACTTCGATCAAAATGGTCTGCCTTTGGCGGTCGAGTGAGGTGCCGATTACAGTCCTTCCGTTGTCCAGGGCTCGCACAAGTTGACGTCCAGGCAGGTCTGATTGGCATTTTCTGTCATGAAGTCTGGAGGGGAGATCCGACCGCTGATTGTTGCTGTATGTACAAAACTGGATCGTGCCGGAAGGTATATCAGAGAGCGAATGTTTGGTTTCTTCTGCTCAATTCTATGCTAAATGAAGATATTAATGCTGTAGTGAGGTATGTACACTTCGAAAGGCTTCTGCGATAACAATATTGCCGGTGCTGCCGCTGACGCAAGTTGAAGCAGTGATTGTCCCACGCCTGCGGCGCCACCCGCGTGTGTCGGGTACAGCGATCAGGGCAAACACACCAGCACTGAGCAAGACTGGCCGTGGCGAACAGTGTTCGTCGACCTTTGCGGCGTTCAAGGTCTGCGCGTGTAGTGTTGGGTGTTGTAGGAAAAGTAAAAGAAAGTGGTGAGCATGGAACGATCGTCGTGTGGTGGCCGGTAGCTCCGTGCCGAGGATTCTTCTCCTTTCTGGTCGAGGAATGCTCGATCGAGTAATGATCAGACGACAGCTGATCTATTGGCTTTGGCATGAATCCCCCGACGGTTTTAATACCATTAAGCTGCTCTATAACATACGTGCCGGAACGCTATGTGTGCTCGTTCAGTGGTACCCATGTTCTTGGTGAAGTTCCCGATTGGTGCTTCGGGGATGCTGAAAGTATTTATACAAGGATTAAGAAAGTTGTTGTGGTCACTGCATACATGACCGCTTTCTGCCTTTCCTGAGAGGATGTTTCGTAATCCGTATTCTCATTTGCGAATCGTCGCTTAGATATGAGCCTACGGAGAAACTGGACATATGTAGATGTCGATGCTGAAGTTCATTGTCTTCTTCTAAGCAGTTCAATGCTTCTCGTGGCGGAGACGCACTCCGCGATGCTTGTTCGGACTATGCCTCAACTTATTCCTCATGACCTGCGGCCATCGACACTATCTCAGCAGATCCTGAATACCTGATTTGACCGTGGTAGTCGCTTTGCAAGAGATGCATGTCTGCAGCGTGTACGTATGGCTAGAAGGCTGAGGCTTGTCATCGCTGGAGCTTTCGTGCGTCCACCAGACAGCGCGGCGGGAGCAGAGTGTATGGCTGTCTACAAACACTGTTTTGGAGCATGCTCTTGATGCTGGTTCGCGCCTACAGTCGTCGATCGGAGATCGAGACTGAGTGGTGAATATTCCTTTTCCTCAGTCGAAAGATGTCCCGAGAGCGATGAGGCTGAAGCGCAGCTCACCCCCTCCAGCCTGTTCCTCCCTCCGTAGAAATGCCCTCACGCCCTTCTCCAGCGCTGCGGCGCTCAGCACATCGTCATCTACCTCTAGCTCGCCACGATCCAATGGACCTTTTCTCCGTCCGTCCATCTCCCATAGGTGTCCGTTCTTGCCTTTCACGAAGCACACGTAGTGCAGATCGACGCTGTCATCGGCAGAGGGCGCTGCTGTGTCGCCGGTCGCAGCAGCTTCTTGATGAGCCGTTTCCAAAGCTGGCGTCTCCTCTAACAGGATTGCACGCTGAGCAGGCTGGAGTGTCACCGCTTTCTTGACGAGCTTGTCGAGCTCGCTTCCATCTTGCACCAGTTCCCTCGCCGGTCCATTCGACACGCTGTGCAGCAACCCAATCAACCCACAGGCATTCCCGATCGTTTGCTTGTACCACACCACGTCTTCCCCTTCCCCGCTACCTTCGTAGTCGGCCTTGGATTCGTCTTCTTCATGGCGGAATTTCTCATAGGTCTGTGAGACGGGGAAGACGAGCAGGAGGGCATAAGCCGGGCGGGGAATGAACGAGAGCAGGTCGGGGTCGTCGATGGAGAAAACGTCGTGGAACTGGAGCGTGGGGGAGAGGCCGAGCTTGTGGAGCAGACTGCTCATCACTTCAGGATTGTTCTCTGCGCAAGGGTTAGATACTGTAGATGTGCGCGGGTTATGCGACAGCTCTACCCAGTGGTATGAATCGCTTCCTCTTCGGCGAATCTGGATTGGTGCTTGCATGCTGCGTCTTTGCCTGATCTGTCTCCATGTCTGGCGAAGTCTACTAGAGGAATCGCAAGAGCGGATGCTATGTAGAGGTGGTCGAATGCCAGATCTTGTGGGAGATAAGTCTCGCGTGATGTGCAACATGAAGCAAAACAAATCGATGTCATAGCAAATACATCTAAACCTGCCCCTCCAAAGTACACATGCCCCACTTTCTGTACGAGGACGGTCACACGCGGCCCAGTAAACTCGGTGTTGTACATTCAAGTCGAGGTTCAGGTTATATAAGGTGTACTTCTACAAACCCTCGACAGTCCCACCACACCACATCCTGACTCTGTCTTGGTCACAAGTCTCCAGCACTCGGTCCTTCAGCTTCCTTGCCAGACCACCTTGCTCGTCCTTGGCCCCAACCATGTCGCACCACGCCAATACACCGGCACGTGTGACAAGCATGCTACTTCCTCCTTCCACATATGTCGTCCTCCACAGTAGCTCTAGCACCTTTTCCTTGATCAAATCCGGACTCGCTCTCGGAGAGTGATATATCGCCATGACCTTGACGAAAATGTCGCCTTTCCTCAAGATTTCCACATCTTCAACACTCCTCGTGCCTTGCATCAACCACTCCAGCACCCATTGGACCTCCTTCCAGTAGGCTTCATCCTCTACCGGCTGCGCCAGAACTGTGTTCGCGAACCAGTAGCTCGGCATTCGACTGACCCGCCATTCTGGTGATTTGATGAGGTATCGATTAATTTTCGGGTACATGTGGTGAGTAGGCTGGACGAGGACATGGACACTGCGTGCTGCAAAGGTGGAAACTAAGAAAGGGATGCGAAGTGTAGCCGTTATAAAGTTTTGCTCGACAGTCTCGATGAGTTCGCCAATCAGAATGCTGAGTTGGTTCTTGTCTTCGAGCGATGACTGTGACAATTGGGCTCTCACGATGCGTAGTTGTGCTAGGGCTTGACGACGAATGTCATCATATTGTGAAGATAAGCAAAGAATGAGGGCATCGAGATCCCCATCTTCAATCGCAATATCAAGGTCTTTTCGACTCCAGCGTACAAGCTCGGGATGGTTGGTGTTCTCCATCGGAATTGCTTCAAAGGGAACTCGATCGTGGTCTGGCATCGTGACAATGTCATCTCCTGCTTGATCTCGCGGATTTACATCCGAGATCCGTACTTTGCTCAGTAAAGCTGCGCAGTCGGTTTTCGAGCTCGCCGCCTTCCAAGAAGGAAGCCCGTCCACAGCTTTGTATATCGTCTTTGCAAGCGACTGTTCATGGTGTGCAGAGACCAGCAGAAGGATGAAGCAACCGATCCATTCCATCATCATTGGTTTCCCCACTGCGTATGGTGCCTGTTCAATAACGACACCCAGCAGCAGAGATGTGGCGGATTTCTCGTTTTCTGGAGGTATCAACGTCTCAACCTGGTCCAAATACTTGACCGGCTGTCTGATCAGCCGGGCAAAGTAATCATCAATAGCCAGCCATAGGTCAGCTTCTCCGTCTTTGACATAGATCAGGCTTGCGATCAGCGCATCGAGTGACAGCGTATCGCTGACGATATCATGCTCCATCAACACTTGCTCGAGCAGCGCCCGCACCTGAACATTGGTATGATCACGAATATGCAGCTTTAGCAATGTCACAATAGGTGAATAAGACAATGAGCCCTGCTTGTGAAACCACCGCATTCCGGGACTACGCTTCGCGATGGTCAGAAGATGCTCAAGCTCGAGTGCCTTCAGCTCGTGGTTTTGGTCCGCACCGTCTTTCTCGATCCCTCGACTTAAAACGGTAGCCAAAGTAGCGGAGATATCGAGCTTTTCTTCCATGGCTTGAACGGGTGCGACTTCGAGATACAGATGCAATAGTCGGGTTATGGATTCACGTTGCAAAGCATGATCATCGTCATCGGGCGTCTGACGAAAAGTGCTGATGATGTCTTTCATTGCTGGTGTCTGTTTGATGAGCCGACCTACAAGGCGCTTGGAGGCTTCCCGCCATAAATGCTGGAGTTTACCCTGATATTTCCCAAGCTGAGCTTGCACATCCACCATCTTTTGGAACGCCATCACCAAAATGCGGACCGCAAAGAAGCTGATCAATGGACTACCATCCACGCCACTAATCTGATTCAGGCATCGGGCAAGGACTTTCTGACTCAGAGGTCGGGGTAATATACTGTCCATCATGATCTTAGTCTGTGGCGGATAGTGATCGTCCTCCGGTTCCTCAATGTTACCACAATGCTTTGGCACAGAGAGACAAACGACATCGAACAGAAATGACGCATAGCCAATCCAGGTATTGGTGAGTTTGGGTTCGAGTTGCATTGTTTTCTCCACGAAGTACGCTGCCACGAGCTCTGGCGCCGCCTCAAAGCACGTTAGAATCAAGTCTCGCTCTTGAAGATGCACATGCGGACGCAAAGTTTGTATCCACATGAGAAGCGTCGTATTTCGTACTGCCGGTCGTTCGTCCTGATCGTAGAAATCAAGACTGTCTAGGCCTAGGTCGACCAGATCTTGGTCATCTTTTTGGCTGATATTGAGTCTTGTAGAACCTGCAGGATACCACGCGCCTGGCCTTAGGACTCCATACGAAGGCGTGGTACATACAGCTTTCAGCCAAGAATACGCCTTCTCAGCTGCTGCATGGCCCTCAACCGATCGTGTGGCGATGTCTGTGATGCGCTCCAAAGTATGTGCTTGCAGAAGTGTTGCTTTAGCAGACCGCTGAAGTTCATCGTCCTTCAAAACATGCCGCTCAAGGATGTTCAACATTTCAAGTACCAATTCAGCCGGGTCGTCACGCAGGAAATGGAACAGAGAACCACACAGCGGCTTGCTTCTCAGGATGTCGGCCTTTGCGCCTTCATGGAGATACTTAAAATGTGCTAGGATGTAGCGTACTGTTAAAGTGCGTATTGACGGTCGCCTTCGAGCGTCCTCATCTGATGTTCTGCTCTTAAATTAGCGCTATGCTTCCCAAGGTGTCGCGATACCTCGCCTCGGAGTGTGCACACGAGGGGGCTGCGATGACGGGGGCCTGTTTACGTACTCTGTCTTGACTAAACCCAGATTTCTCCTCAGGCTTGACACATCGAAGGTCTGCTCTCGTCTTTTGTACACCTCCTTGACCATGACTCCTCCATCGAAGCTAGAGACCTCGGTCAACAGCCTCAAGCAGGGGCTTATGACATATTCCTTCCGCGGCGGAGCATCCAAGCCTCTCTTGATAAGTCGCAAGTGTTGATGTTGCAGCACAGTCCGGCACAGCAGAAGCCCATACTCCCGATAATCCAGCAGTCCTGATAGAGTCCGGAGCAGCAGGGCTAGGATCGCGCTCACAGCCGAAGCAACATGGTCATTATTGTTCTGGTTGGCAAAAGACCATGCTTGCCAGAGTTGGTGCAGGAAGGGCTGGTCGGTGTCTGGGAGGTCTGATGGTGGTCTTTGCGATTCCAGATATTCGCGCAGGATGGACAGCTGGCGAGGTCGGACGTCCTCGTCGCGGTGATAGAGAATGCTTTCCAGTAGAGCCTTGAATGAGGCAATGGCATTACGCAGCTCTTGGACACCATCCTGTCGGAAGACTAAGATATCCTGCAATTGATGAGCATAATCGATGTGCTGAACCGTTGGAGGCTGATAGGAGGTTCCAGAATGCTCCGCTTTGGACCGTTTTGGAGGTCGAGAAGTATCTTCCTCCTCATAGACGCGCTTCGACATGATGCCATGGATTGCACTGGCATTCTAATTGTTCTCTCACAACCTGAAGCGACATCAATCACGTAGCGCTCGAGAAAATTCAGCGGAAGAGTTCCGCACGTCTTTAGTATCTCGCTAGGTACACCTCAATACTTCATAACACACGTCGGCACACACAGGATGACATGTAGGTACACACCTTACTTGCTCATACCTACGCGATTGCTTGCATGGCATTGCTATGATGTGCCGTACTATATAACAAACAAGGCCCATTGGTGCCACTTTCCACTGTTCTACAAATTCCGACAAGCTAGTGGGGGCCCTGTCTCGAAGGACCCTCTCCCGGCCCTCGATGCGGTAGCTCTTGAGAAGCTGGCCTCTTACGTCCTTGGACCCTGGTCAAGTGGAAAGCAAGGCACCAGTCATCTTGGAATCTGTTCCTGAACATTCTGACACTGGCTACAATTCTCCGACCTCCAAGGATGTGCTCGTATCTCACGAGTGCGTCCACCACATCGCGTCCTGGCGGTGTTGTGAGTAGAGCTTGTGCATATTTCTCCCTGTTCTCTGGGTCGTTCTGTGTTTCAAATAGCCAACCTGGATATTCCGGAGGTCTGTTTACATTCACATGTCTACCCTGTCGTTTCGTTAGCAGTGCAGTGGAAACCTGTCGAGGAAAATGAGATTCTCACCACCTGCTTAATGATAGCAGACATCATCCGATGTGCTGGGGATTCTTTCGCAATAATGAAAACCCAAGCTTTGAGAGGTGATTTCGCCGGTCCAGATCGAGGTATGGTGTTTGACAGCTCGGAATATCGGACGCCAAATATGTCAGAAAGTCGACCAATGCGTGGTGTCGGGACATTTGGGTGTGCTTCCTTGAACTCCTCGGGCGACACGTAGGCTATGATTACGATTTCACCAGCGATAACATTGATCCATCCATAGTAGTGGCTATTGGTTCGTTCGAAGCTTGTCAGCATCTGGTCGGCAAGGACTAACTTAAAGTCTTTTTTGATAAAAGGTTTAAATATCTTTTGAAAGGGGCCAGGCCAACTCGTACTGGTATATACTCCTCCCTGGATAACTCCGAAGCGAGAGGATGGCGTACTAGCAATCCTCCAATTACTGCGTATAAGATCAGCTGCTGTGACAGGATTCGTTATTGGGAAGCGAGGCCCTCCTTTCATACGATCGTACAGTGCCTTGCCCTGTTCTGCCGCATCGCGCAGATTGATCGGCTGCCGAGCCTCACTTTCGGCTGCAATCTCAAATAGGAGACCAGCTATCCACAGTCTCTCACCCCTAGTCATAAGGAACATCGAGACGTGTGTCACCACTCTGCGTGACTCTCCGAAGATGGTGGGGTTGGCCGCAAGTGACAGGCTCACCATGCGGCCATGACTAGTCCCAAGAAGTGCCTTTCCATGCTCATCGTCCACAGCGAACCTCCATCCGGGCGGCTCAGGCGGAACTTCTCGTTCCTACAGCAGGCTATGAGCATAATTGTTGTCATGTTGGAGGTGTGCAATGGGTTGCATTCCGGTGGGCTACTCACGAGTTTCTTGCCAACGATCTGCAACATGATCTGGCCTGTCGCTGACGTTGACTTTATATCACTCATTGCCCAGTACCTAAGCGGTCGATCCAGTCGACTTTTGTCCTTCATTGCCATCCATACCAAGTATACTAATGGAACCACATCATGAAACAGGTTGACCTTTGGTATCGTGACTGCCCCGTCGGCTAATCGGGCTTCTTCAGGTGATCGTGATTGTAGAGAGATGACTATGCCATGTGCATAGTTGAAGGCACTGTAATAATGACCGTGTTGCGCGGGCCGCAGGAAAGCATAGAACACAGCGGTCTCGTCCGGTGTCATGGCTATACCTCGATGGCGAAGTTCGGCAACGATTGCCGATGGTATACCCACCCTTTCACCCGAAGGACCTTTGACGTTGAGAGTCCATCCACTGGTACGTAGATCAATAGCCTTATAAGGGTTGATCTCTGGAAAGACAGGATGTCCTTTCATAAGATTTAGGTTCATCTGACCGAACCTGACGGCAGTAGCGTAGTTCTCAGGCAAAGTGTCCGGATTATCTTCCAGTTCTGCGATCTCAAATAAGAGACCCCAATTGTGACGCCAAAGTGCAGTTGATGCCTTAGGATCTCCATGGGCACCAACAACATTATACCGGAACATCGTCACGTGAGTAACAATTCTGTGACCGCCAAAAAGGTGAGAATTCGTGGCAAGTGCCCATACCACGCCGTTTCCGTGAGGAGTTCCGAGTAGTGCTCTTGCAAAGACGCCATCTTCGGTTTGGTCACTCATTGCGAATCTCCAGCCTGATAGCCTTTTTGTCATGAAAGGAGGCCCTGCGGGATATGTCTGCCCGTCTGCGACCCATTTCTATGATCGATTAGTGATTGAAGAGGGCTTTCATACGTGAAAAGCACTTAGTCGCAACTTGACGATCAAAACAGAGCGAAATGCTAACCTTGCGAGTGATCTTTTGCATCACCATTCGCGTAAGAGAGTCTGCACGCACGATACGAAACCAATATCTTAGGGGTATCACCCCTACTCCGTGGCCGCTCTGTTCGGCAACCTTGTCACTCCAAGCTATTGATATGAGGTCAGAGAACCGATGTAACGCGGGCAATGTGAATTCTTCTCCAACGGCGATCGAAGCATCATCATCCTGGGTGGTAAGCGGCGAGACGTTATCCAAAGAGATGATTACACCGTTGGTAGGATCCAGAGCGTTATAAAAGTGTCCGGTCGTCTTTGAGTACCATGTGATTGTTGAGTCGAGAGTAAATCCGGAACTCGGATGGTCAATATAGGTAATTCGGTACTCGGACACAGTGTCTGGGAGATCAAATCTTTCAAGAGCCTGCGCAAGCTCCAATGGTACTGTAACGATCAAATCCGGTCCCATAGGTATCTCAGAGACTCTCCATCCGTAAAGTTCGAGATCTTTCGTTACATATCCGCTGTCTGGTGGGAAGCAGGGCCGCCCGAGCATCATATCCAAGTTACGATTTCCCCTTTCGCCAACTTGCTGCCATGCGAAATCGCTGATTCTGCCGACACCGACTTGCGGAACCACGGAAGAGTCGTCAGCCCTTGGACGGTGGGCGACATGTTCGCGTGGAATTTCCCGCAGGCTATCGACAAACAAGATGGACAAGGATCCCAGCGATAGGAAGCCTGCCCAGGAACTGAGCGAGGGGGGCATCCTTGTAATGTGGACAACGGAGGGATGAGTTTCGAAATTGTAAGTCAAGACGAGTGTCAGAATGCGGGCACTCCAAGTCGATAATATGCTAGAGCCTTAGATCGCTCCGGCAGGCAAGAAATCGTCCTGTTGAGCAAGGAGTCCATTCTTGAGGCGCGTCCGTATCACAACCTATTCATGTGATAGGCGTCGCTCGAATAGTGCCGCGAGAGGAAGGACATGCAAGAATTTGTTGAGGTTCTGCGGCTGTCGCATGATTGCATGTGACGGATCGTAATGTATCAATGTCCATACCCAGTGCATCAGACAGTGCACCAGCTTCGAGACCCTGTAATATCATTGCATTGAACACAAAGGAATCTGTGAAGTTACTTAGCCTCTTGTTCTTGAGGGTGTCCTACGTGTGCTTTTGCTTTACCATGGACCTGGATGAAACACACATGCATGACGTTGAAACATGAGGTGAAGTTACCCAGCGGCTCCGCCCGTAGGGATAATAGTACTACCCTGCTGTGTTTGGCACAATGCCGGTCACTTCGGCAAGCCCAGCTTCCATCTGAGACGAACATGAATGCAACGGACGAGATATTGATCATGTCGAAGTGATTCCGAGGATAGAAAGTGGCAGACCACAATGAATTACTATCTCTGCACATCCTTTTGCTTTGGTAGGACAGTACGGTACTTCGTATCGCCAGGAGAGTGTAGTGATGTGAGCATGATCGACATGCAGCTACGGAAAGGCGCTCTGCTTTCACCACCTCTGTGTCTATGTACTGCTGCGTGTTACTTCGTTTCTCTGAGCCGTAGGACACAACCACCTGGCTTCGAGAGGGCAGTAGTGCTGGAGATGAAACAACGAAACACTCTCCTTACAGGATTACTCCTTATGCTGTGGCACCATTAGAACTACTCATGCTAGAGGCGCACAAGAGGGGTTCATCACGGGCTGCATGCAGCGCCTTGACTGCAAATGTAATCCCGCAGCATTTCCATTACCCTCATTCCCACCAGCTCTTCAAAGGTGCGAATAAATGTATTGTCTTGTTGGCCTACAAGGTTGTAGTACAACTATGACAAAATAAATGAGCACCTTGGATTGTGTATCGCTCTCCGTTCCTCTCGGCCGTCATCTGGGAGAGGTCGTTCGCTCCCAATATCACGGCCTGCTTCCAAGAGTAAGGCAATATGGCTGCAAGCAGGCCTTGCGCAAGGTTGGAGGCGTTTGATGCACTCGAACTGAATCTGTGACCTCAACAATACATCGGGTACAGTATGCATGACAAGAGCAAGGGAGGGCAACCGATACCGCAGTGATACCACGACGAGCAGAACATCATTGCAGGGATTTATGTCTATACGCCATCGGTTGTTCCTTCGGTTGCTTCAGACCCCAAACGCCATCGCTAATCATGCAGGCCCTCACATGTTCTCATTTAAATCCCCGGTGTGGCTGGTGAAACAGGCCCAAGATCATTCAAACCCATCCTCCCGAGGATGCCGGCGTTCAGCTACCGGGCTGATGGGCGGCACATGCACAGCACGAGGGCTCAAAGGCATGGTACCCTTACCATCGTACGCCAGTGGCACAACGCCCAAAGGATCTTCGAAAGATGTCTGCAACGCTGGTGGGACTATTGGTGGTATCGTAGTCAAGCTCTTTTTGTGTCCCAAACTGACCCGGGGGTCTAAATCTTGGCGTTCTTGCTGAAGTGGCTCCACTAGCGTCCGCTCATCATCTGCTAGCAAATCGCCAGCATCAAGATGATGTGGTCCTGCTCGGTTGGCATCAACGGCTTCTTGTAAGACCGATAGGAAGCGAGACATTTCTTCGGCGCGAGTCTCTCCTTGCCCGCCTGTCGAATCGTAGTATTTGATTGCCTGCTCTAATCGCTTTTCGGCTTGGCTTGCTTTTTCCAAGCGCAGCCAGGCATCTGCTGCCATGGTATTCCAGAACGCTGCTTTACGCTGTCGCTCTCCATTGTGCATTCCAGCAACATTCTTATGCTCAAAATAACACATCGCTATCCGCTCCATCACAAGCACATGACCAACAGGGCCTACTAAACGATCTTCAAGAATCTTGTTCGACCATCGGGCGGCGCCGTCCAAAGCATGTCGACCACGAGGCTTCAATAGTTCGATAGCAATGGCGAGCGTCCGTAGAGCGTTGTATGGTGCACCGACTCGTGTGATGTACGAATAATATGCCATTTCCAAATACTGGTCAACAATGTCAAAGCGAGATTTTCCTAAGCCGCCCAACGACACAAGCAGGGAAGAAATTGCCGCCATCTCGTTTGCAGCAGCATAGTACCGCCAAGCTTTGTCGCTCTTGAAGTCCTGGCAGAGAATGTCGTACGTGCTGGATGCAAGCTTGTAGTCACGCAGCATAACTCCATAATCAGCAAGCTTTCGCATCAACGCCTCCGGTGCATCTGGTTTGTAGAATCCTTGTAGAGAATCATAATTACTTCCAGCGCCCGAGAGCGCAGGGACTGGCGAATTACGACCACTAAAGGCAGTGAAGCGCTTCGACAGCGACATGAAGCGACCACTGAGACCGCGTCGCCTGGATGCTACTTGGTCATTCCACGTAGCAGAAGCACGCTCCATCGATGGTACTATCGATTGTGTCACCATCTCCCGCACGAATGCGCGTAGTGCTACGACATCTGTCTCGTATATCCACGGGGTAGGATCTTCATCGTCATCATTTGCTTCTCGTCGGACGATCTCCGCAAGTTCCTCTGCTGCCGATAACCACTCGCAATGCGGAAGCTTGATCGTCCCATCATCCGAAGGTGAAGCCTGCGTAGTTCGTAAGCGCAGGAGGTGACAATGGAGTCCAAAATGCCGCTTCATCTGATCAAAGAGTGCCATGGATTTCGTGATATCATCGTAATCTTCGTCATGCACGAGAACATAATAACGTAAAAACTCATTGTGAACCCACTGCGGCAGCCGGTGCTCTCCAGTGTTAGAAGAGGAGAAGAGGTTTCGTAATTCTTCGATAGGAGATGTTGAACGTGAAGAAATGGCAATCACGGACGCAACAGGATGCGATATGGTCTCTGACGGTGTCATCGGCAGTCCAGAAAGCAGACGGCGTAGGTAGTGAAGGTAAAAAGGAGATGTTGCCTGAGGATCAAAGCCAGGAGCTTCTTTGTGCGTAAGATAGTCAGACTCGACCGGTCCAGACTGCTCCTCTGCGAACGTCAGATGACGGTCAACCAACTCCTCCACCAGTGAAACATCGCCGCCTGTGCGTAACCTCGCAGGTTTGAACTCTGGTAATGATGTGCGTTTGGCATCTCTTTGCTGACCACGTGACGAGTCTGTACTTCGCCGATCGTTGATCCGTGGGGCTTCCAGGCCATCCTTCACGCCCACAAAGCGAACTCCAAAATCCTCATAGGAGCGACTTGCACCACTACTGTCGCGAATGGTAACTTTGCCCTGAACCTGTTCCCCAAACGGGCGTAGCAGCTCAAGGAGGCCACCACTTATTCCTTTGTGCTGTACTAGCTCTTCCGTGTCCTGCGACGCGAGTATCGAAACGTGTGGAGCATACGAGCGTACAATGAGATCTCGGATGTCATTGCTGACGTTCGGCGCGGATACAGACAAAGCAGGCGATCGTACAACAGTTGATCCACCAGGGGAGAACGGAGAGCCACTTATGGTTTCTGCGCCGGGCGTCACAGTTCCGGAATCGCTTGGAGCAATCACCGGGCTGCCGGGCAGCGAGCTCGTCGATGCGAACAAGTTTGACAGCGATGCATTAGATCGTCGATACGGCAAGCTTGCGACTGACGATAGAGGTGTCCGTTTCGCTGGGGCTTGCCTGGCAGCAGGAATGACCTCGGACTCTGAGAACTGCGGCGATTGCAGGACATCACCCGGCGTCGGTGGCATCAGAAAGGCCTACGATGGTGGCAGGATTGCGAGGCGATACTGAGCTGTGTCTCATCTGGAGAGCGGCAGTAGTGGCCTCAGCAGAGTCTGAATGGTTACTATCATAGCACTTCCGCGCATTTAGTGTATAAGTGCGAATGTTTCGGCTTACGCAGATGTATGTACATGTATCGAAGCCATGTGGCTCCAATAGTTGGAGTGGCGTCGCTCGGGCAAACTCCGGCACCGAGTTCCACAAACAGTTGGAGGGACAAACATTGACTCCACTAGGACCGGAACATTCACGGTCGAAAATAACAATTTGTTTTGTGGTTTCCACTGGAAACATCTTGCGCAAGTCTAGTGTTCATTACTGAGATCTGTGTAATGTGATTGGACCGGATCGACAACACCTCGAGGTTGTGAATGAATCCTATTAGGACCAGATTATTCCGCCTGGCTTTGCCGTCCCACCAGCGTCAATACATCATCTTTCACGGCTTCGTCGAACGCTACGTTTCTCGCCAATGTACACAATTTCGTTGCATGTCTCCGGCTCGACTTCATTCGGAATCACATGAGGGTTGTAAACGGAGAAAATTGAGCATAGTAGCACCTACTACAGCGGTATCTCCATCGCAAATGGCACCACTTGTGATCGAAGAGATCGATGAAGCTTCTCACAATCCGCCAACAAATTTAGATCTTACTCCGGTGGAAAGTACCCTTCGTCTACTGCTGCTTGATGTTGCGAAGTACATAGATGAATCACCAGATCGACCTGATGGCGCAGACCACGCAGCTTTGCCTGAACAGCTTGCTGAGAAGAAGATCGTGCTCCGCTTCACAGGTGGATGGGTTCGCGACAAGTTGTTGGGTGTTCCGAGTCATGATATCGATGTTGCGATCAACAAGATGACCGGCGAGAAATTCGGACTCAAGATGAAGGAATATCTCGAGATTCCTGGTAACCCAGAGAAGTATGGCCTAGAAGGGGTCGCCACAACAGAAAAACAGAGTCAGAAAGCTGGTGTGACCGACAAATCAAAGCTTGTAGGTGGTCTTCACAAGATCGAAGCAAATCCAGAAAAGTCAAAGCATCTCGAGACTGTGACGACCAGAATTCTTGGACTTGATATCGATTTGGTCAATTTGCGTAAAGAGACCTACAGTGCCGACAGCCGGAATCCGCAAATGGAGTTTGGTACTGCAGAAGAAGATGCCTTGCGCCGTGATGCTACGGTCAACGCGATGTTTTACAACATCAACACCGGAGTGATCGAGGATTTCACAGGCAAAGGACATGATGACATGCGGAAAAAGATAATCAGAACTCCTCTTGAGCCATACCAGACTTTTGAAGACGATCCCTTGCGCGTGTTGAGGTTGATTCGGTTCGCCAGCAGATTGGGTTACACGATCGAACATACAGCACTTGAGGCGATGAGAAACCAAAATATTCAGGATGCACTGCGACGGAAGATCAGCCGTGAGAGGGTTGGCATTGAAATGGAGAAATGTCTGCGTGGTCCTGACCCTCACGAAGCACTGCGTCTGATTTTCGAGGTCGGCCTTTATGAGACAATCTTTTCAGATCCAGGCCAGTCCACAGATGATCATTATACACCCCAGACCATAGGTTGGCAAACTTTGATTGACACACTAGAAGACATCATATCCGCCGACCGCCCTATTGCAGAGCTATTGATCCGAAATCCGGAAGAACGTTTCATGGCCTGGCAACTACTTGCTCTTGTACCATATAAGGATGCACCCCAAGCCCCTTCAGCACCAGGCCATAAGGCGCCACCCCCGATGGCTGCAGGTGTCGCAAGAGGTGGAATCAAAGCTACCAACAAGGTTTGCGATGTTGTGATTGCGGCTGTTCGAAATCAGAATCAGATTGCTGAGCTGGTAGATAGACTATATCAGCAACAACGTCGTCCAGACAAGAAGATTGAGGGGCAAGACTTCGCGGCTCGCGATACGATCGGTATGGCGATCCGCGAATGGGGCTCTAGTTGGCGCAGTCAAGTTGTCTACTCATTCTTAGTCGAGGTCTTCGATGGATCGGAAATTTTAGGTGAGGTGGAAAGATTATGGCACGACAATTGACCAGATCTAACGTCAAAACAGGCACTGAACGAAGATATGATGCTTTCATACAGCATGTCAGGAGCCTGGATCTGCTCGAGGCATATATTCTTAAACCGCTGCTTGACGGGAAGGCGCTCTCTAAAGCACTCAACACAGCTCCTGGTCCATGGATGAGAGATGCTCTCGAAGTAGTCATGGCGTGGCAGCTGCGCAACCCGGACGCCACGGACAGTTCGCTGGCCATTGCAGAAGTGAAGCAAGCACAGGGTGAGCTCACTTCCTCCCTTGTGCATCACTTCCTAAAGCTGACGATCCGACCTTTGTTCTCGAAGAGCAAGCCGAGCAACGTGACGGATACGGGTCGTAAAGTCACTGTCGCCCCACTTCCCAAAAAAACGACTTTGTACGATGATGAAGAGTTTCCATGGAAGGTGGCGGACTGTCATGCGCTAGAACTTTTGCGATGGGTCACTGGCGCTTTAGACGATAAATTACTGGAGGACGTCTGGCCATTGGTCGTGCCGCCTGTGCTTACCCTTGTGGACGAAATGGAAGTCAAATACAAGAAGCAGGGAATCCGGATGCTGCATCAAGTTCTCACAGTCACACCGCCCCCACTTCTCGCGCGTACAGGGCTGGGCTCTGTGTTCGAAGATGCACTGACGCCATGCTTCTCCTACCTCCCCGATCTGACCTCGGAAACAGAGTCGCTGGCACTGCTGGACGAAGTATATCCTGCTCTGCTTGTGCTCACCACTGTTCGATATACACTCTCTCCCAGCACATCGCCTTCGTCTCTGAGTCCCCGTACGAAATCTCTCGACCAAATCCTGCGCAAAGGTATCCTGCATGTCTACACTCAGACGGGTGTCACTCATCCTCGCATCACAGCTTTATTATTCCATCATCTCGTCCCGGTGCTGAATGCACTCGGAATCGAGACAGTACGACATCTACAATACGTTCTCCCCATGCTGACAGGCATCCTCGTCCATCCGCTGGCCTCGGCACATCTCCCGCTAGTAGCCAACACGGCCAAGGCCATGCAAGCTGTAATCCTGAATGCTTGGCCAAGGATGGGACATTATCGTGCTGAAGTATTGAAAGGATTCACGAGTTGCTGGTTGAATCTAGAGGGACATGACGATGGTGAAGCAGTGGCAGCGGTGAAGATCGATTTGAAGGAAGGAGTTGGAATGCTAAGAGCTGTGTTCAAGGAGAACAATGAGATGGATTTTGAAGGGGAATGTATGGGCTTGATGCAGATAGATGAGAGATTGGAGGGTCTCTTTGCTACAGATCTGGCATCTTCTTAGCTATACTCTGCCTCCGTCGACGACAAATGAGTCGCTCACACACATCCTTCAAACCACTCGGCTATTTCCACACCTTTCCAAACTTGGGTATCTGGACTACCGTTGTGCCTCAAATTTGCTGCTGAGGCGTCTACCAAGCTCGATTATGGCCGAAGGTCAGTCGCTGATCTCTGCACGCATTGTTCAAACAACGGTAACAGCCAACCTGGACGTAAGCTCGGCGATCTGGACTTGCTGGCGTGCTTCACTTGGTGGAGTCAGAGCGAAAAATGTCCTGAGAGCCATCTGTACCTTGATTGGGCACAGAACTTGTCTCTAAGCAGCTGCGGCATGCAACTATCGACTCGTAGACGTCTGAGAGACGCTAAGCAGCCATAGAGACGGCAATCTGGCATTTATAGGCTGGACTGTAATCAACAGTCAGTGCTTGCTTCAGCCTGCCATCACAGTATCCTTAGATTTGAGCTTCTTCGTCGGCTCGCCATTCAACACCGTATCTCCTCCAGCCGCTTTGAGCTCCAGCGATTCCTTGATGGCTTCCGCCAGCACCGTTCTCGCCATCGCCGCAGCTTTGACAGCTTCGTCGACCAGAACCTCAACCTGTCCTGCAGCATTGCCTTTCATCCACATCTCCGTAACCTCGTCTCTTGACTGTAGGAAGCCAACTACACAAGCAGCCTTGATGTCGTGCTCTAATGGAGAAGGATCCAGCACCACGCCAGTGTCTACCAATGCGGCCACACCACCAGAAACCATATCCACGCAATCAATGCCGGCGTCCACTAAGGCAGCTCCTGCGACAGTAATGCATCCAGCGAGCACATTCATCATGCCCCAGCCACCGCTTTTCTCTGCCGAGTCACCCCACCACCCATCCTCTTCGCCCTCTAACACGGTGATGACGACCTCACAGCCGCTTTTCGGCCACCGCTCGCCGATTACCACCCCCCGCAAAGCTGTCTCAAGATGCACGCCCAAGTCCCGCTCACTCGCGTCTCGTACATATCCTCTTCGATTTCGCGTTGCGAACGGCGCAAACTTGATATGTGTGGAGACTAGGAGGTTCGGACTGAAGGCCGCATTGCGAGGCAACGGTCGCGGACCGTGGACGGTGCAGGTGATCTTTGAACTCGACGAATTGGGTATGAGGCTGTCCGGCTGCGGTGTCACAAGTTGTGGTGAGATCTCATAGTATGCACTGCCATTGGCTGACGGCACAATGCCAGTACGGAGGAAGATTTTGCGGTGCTCGTCAGGTTTGCGAGCGCGTGCTGGTCGTTGTATCGGTAGCGAATTTGGAGTTATGAAGACAGGAGGGGCAGTTCCGCCTGCAGGAGGATTGTGTCGGCGGCGATCGGCCTGCATAATGAAGCAGTCGCTAGATAATCACGCTGATTAGATTCGTGAAGCTCTACATGCTTTTGGTACGGTAGATAGTATAAACTTTTGGCGGAGGTAAGGTTTATCGATACTGCGCCACCGCCACAATTCTCGTCATGCCGCGCAAGTCATGCAGGCAGCTGCTTCCTGTGTCTTTACTCATTCTTATACTACTGTTCGACTTGAGACCTGATATCCCTTAGCAGATCAACACACTCATTATTTGCATACCTGGAGACCGATCATCATGTGTGGCAGCGATATTTTTCTCGGGCTCATCGCCATCCTCTTCCCACCGATTGCTGTCTGGGTGAAGCGGGGAATCTGTAGCGCCGACAGTCTGATCAATATCGCTCTATGCTGTAAGTTCGGGGAATGTTTTCCCAACATCTTATCCACGGCAGTACTGACGCAAACGCAAATAGTTCTTGGCTTCCTCCCCGGTCTCCTGCACGCCTGGTACATCATTTCCGTCTCCCCCGATCCGACCTACGAGCAGGTACCCCAGGATGCTGAGAGCGGCCGTGTGACGTATTACTACGTGCAACAGGGCGGCGCGCAGCCAGCACAGCAAGGCTATGGGACTGTCACGAACGCTCGCGCCGGGTCCAAAGCCGTTCCAAGCCAACAGTTCCCTGCGCCTCGACAAGGATCGGGTTTCGTGCAGCCACCTCCAGCCCAAGAACAGGCGGCTGGTCCTAGCAATGGCGATGGACCGCCCTCATACACCGATGCTGTGAAGGGGGACCATAAGGTGCAACGTCCGTGATGGTGCTTGTAGCTGAGAAGAAGTTTCCTCATGTGGCGTTGACTTGGAGACTGGGCAAGGCCGGAATAGTGGCGTCTGGACATATGGAGGCATAATGACAAGGCGCAAAGCTGGCGTATATCGTTCAGTTCGCGAGCGATGTGTGCCGTGCAGGCCGTACCAAATGTATATGGAAGTTATCCTTTGACCTTCATTGTTCTACGTATCTAGTCTCAAGGTCATCGCTTGCTCTACGGCGTGCTTCGCGGGTTGACAGGGTGCAAAGCATCTTCTTTACTCAATCGTTCTAGTGCATTCCATCAGGGTTGCATCAGTACGCAATATATTCTCAGTAACAAAATGGTCGTGCGACTCGGTACATTCTCAACAGATGTCAGTCTCAGATGATACGACAGACAAATCTATGAATCTATACGTGCAAAAGCGCCAGCCCCGTGAACGAACCTGTCTCACTCTCAAAGATCTTTTCCTTTCGTGCCGGCTTGTTCGGGTTGCATCGCCAGAGTCGCCCGACCATGTCGGCCACGAAGATGACATCTTTCTTCTGGTCGTACTTCAGCCCAATTGCTTCACCAAAGCCTTGTGCGAGGATCTGGCGACCGAGTTTCTTCTCGCTGGCTGGGGTCTCGCCTGTCAAGGTCTTTTTGTTCAATGTGTTGCCAAGAGGGAGTTCGCCGCGATCCGTCCAGAATAGAACCACGTCCTTCTCAAGTTCCACCACCTCCAGGTCGATGGGTTCTGGGAGGTTGTGCGCAATTACTTCAGTATCCTGCCTTGTAGATGCATTGGCATTCTTCGGCATCTTGAGGTTCGCCGCGAAAATGCGACCCTGTGAACCTTTGGACGGTCCCTTTTGTGTCCACAAGAACTTTCCCAATTTGTGCGACACTGCAATTCCAACATTCCACTTGGTCTGGTCTTTCACATCCGTGGAGTTCTGCCAGTCGCCGGTCTGGACAATCGTCTCAAGCTCTGAGCCATCGAGGTTGACGCGCATCACCCTCAGACCCTCGCGGTCACAGAAGTAGAGTTTCTGATCCTGCTCATCGACGACACATTGCTTTGGTGTGTGTACAGCACCAGGGGGCACGATGATCTGAACATTGCTGCCATCCAGATTGCAAGAGTGTACAGAGCCGTCATTCTCGTTGGGGTTCCCCATGTCAGTCCAGTACACGCGGTTGTTCTTCTGCGAGATCGAGATGCCGTCCGGCATATAGCTGGAAGAAGATACTCAGTTAGCGAAAGGAATCATGAATCGGCTCAAAGCTGAACGACCTACTCTTTACCAACAATCTCAATTGGTGAACCGCCTTCGTCGATATTTAGTGATAGCAGTTGACCACGGTGCATCGTTTGCTCCAACGTCAATTTATCGTCCAAACGCTCTCCCAACCCGACATTCAAGAAGTAGAGCTTCGTCTGCGAACCCTTCTCTGGCATGTCGTATAAGCCTCCTTTCTCGCTCTTCTTCCCAAGTTTGCCAGGCTTTACATAGTTATCAATCAGCCAGTCCAAATGAAGACGGACCAGCTTTCGCTCCGCGACGTAGTGCTCCTCGATGAACTGGACTGTGTCCAAACCAACATTGTCCATCATCTGACACGGCCCTTGACGAGCGCCGTAAAGTTCGCGGAACACTCGGTCGATCTCTGACGGAGAAGAGACACCCTCCTGCAAGACGCTCAGAGTCTCACGCTTGATCGCAGCCCAAATTCGATTGAAGATAAATCCGGTGGACTCACGATACGCCACGATAGGGTGTAGTCCTGCTTCCTTGTGTCGCTCGATCAGGAATGGGAAAATTGCCTCGTTCGTCTTTCCATCAGTCATAAGCTCAACGACCAAAGCCTCTGGAGGCTGTGAGATGGATCAGTCTTGCTCGGGTTGGAGTTCGTGACCTCGTGCTTACCATCATATAGTGCGTGTTACTTTTTTCATCGTTAGTCGCCGATTCAACACAGCGTGCATACAAAAGAACTTACAGAATACGAGTCTTGGTCTCTTCGGACACCTTTCCGACCAATTCCACTGACTTGAAAGACGACGAGTTCGTAGCCAGAATACAATCATTCGGTGCATACTTCTCGAGATCGGCAAACGTGTCCTCCTTGATCTCAAGCTTTTCTGGCACGGCCTCGAAGACCAGCCAACTATCCTTGACAGCCGTCGCCAGGTCTTCGCAGGCCTCGTAGGGACCTGCTTCACGTTCCGTAATGGCAGTGTAAGTCCCCATCTCGCTTCTCATGTATGCCAAGGCATCGTTGCGAGACTTTTCACTTGGATCTCGCACGATGACCCTATGACCTGCAGCTGCCCAACATGATGCTGCGGCGGGTGTTAGCACTTCGATCGAAACAAAGGACTGAGCACGTATCGTCTACCAATTCGTCGACCCAACACACCCCCACCTAACACCGTTACCGCTCGTTTCTCCCAATTGACTGGTGGTTGCCAAGTGTTTGCCATTGTATACACTCGTGTGTTGATCGATAGAAGTCCCCAGGGTCCCAATGATTACCCTCGCTTTATAGCTTCGTCTGTCATGTATAGGTAAGGTAGGCATGGCAATGACGGCATTTGGCCACGCCCAGATTGGAGACGCTCTATTGGAGAAGTCCATTCCCATCGTCACGCACGATAGAGGTTTCGCTTACACGTACTGAAAGACTGGAGGTCTCGACCATTGGAGATTGTCAAGTTTACGCCGCCTCGCAACGTACGTAAAGCGATGGATGTGAATGGCATCCGCTTAGGGTCGCGAACCGTCCGGCGCTAATCCATTAAATTACATATTCGGCCGGCAAATGTTCTTAAGTCAGCATTGTTCGTCATAGGCAGACTGCCCAGGACGTCGAATAACTATCATCTTCGGGATCACCATGGCAAATGTGGAGCATTTGATTATGCACAAGAGGAAAGTGGCAATCATATGGCTTTTGCATGTGCCGACGGGATGAGCAGCTTCTGATAATTGCTTTTCATTCAACGCACCAACTACGACTCGTCTAAGCGATGTGCATCTGTTGAGAGTTCTGGTGCCCACGAAAGGATATGTCAAGCCCTGTCTGGAGAAGTGATCAACCTACGTGATGACCAATGCCGTAAGTACCCGGATTGCTCAGCTTAGAAAGCAGGATACATAAACCTTGAGGTATGCTTGCGTAGGGTTATGCAACTTGGCAAGCAGTGCTACTTACCCAGACAAACCCAGCCCCCTTACTCGTGGCAGCGAAAATGGTTTCGAAAGATCTGACACTCGTGGAAGTAGAGGTAATACATCATATAGCCGAAGAGCTTGCAAACGCAGCCTTTGCAATGTATCCGTCAGATATACATGTAGATATCTAATCAGCGTGAGACACGGGTTACACAGTTGAGTACTAGTGCTCTTAGTAGGATATACTAATCACTTCTGCGTCCACGCCTGAAGATTCACAAGTCGCACGAGCTCGAAGAAGTGGTCGTATCTCACTGCAGTCTCGTCTTCTTTGACTCACTGACGTCGCGAGACCAAGGCAACGCATGAAGACCTTGATCTCCTGTAGAGCAAATTTGGAACCAATACAGCTCCCTGGCCCATGGCCAAGATACATAAGCGGACTTGAGGAGATTCTTGACTTTCTGAGTGTGCCACCTGCCCGGCTCGAATCAAGACGGGTTGTCTAGATCCTTCGCGTTTCACGAATGTGATGTATGGCGCCTATGACCAGAAATCATTCCTTGGGCTTGTAGTCTCCTGAATAGGCAAGGTCGACCTTCTAGGCAAGGCATGGGCAAGAAGATTGGTATGGTTGGGCTGAGTTCCAGCTTTTCAGCTCATTCGCGCTATATGCGAAGGCTAGAGGGACACTACACCGACGAGTCCCATATATGCGATTGCTCTGAGGACGACATGCTGCTCCGAGGCGAGTTGGAGGGGCTCGCTGAAATGGCAAAGGACAAATTAGAAGTGTATTATACGCTCGCTGTGCCGGAGATTAGCGGTCAGATACCCAGTCTCTCGGTGCTACTCGTGGCCTGGGAATGGATCGAGATACAAAGATGGCACTCGTATCCAGAACTCGATGATGGAGTGGAGCATGCGACTCTCCTACAAGTTTCGCCTATAACGATGTTAATGAAGTTCAAGCACGGGGAGATCGGTCATTCACGAAAGCCGATTCTTGGCGGGTCATCCGTAGATCCCGGCGCGCTGGGCTGGCGCAAACCAGACTTCACTTCAAGGCATCCTTCTTGCCTATACTTCTACTTCACTTTCACCGAACCATTATCGTGCTGCTGCGTGTCTGTCCTCTTCCACGATCAAACTTCGCCTGACTGCACCGCTTGCAAAGTCTGGACGGACCACAGGATCTCTCGCGCAGCCCGCGAACGCTGCAATCATGGCGCACATTTTCCAGTTCCCACGCCCCCGAGTATGTTCCATTGCTCTGGATCGTAGATGTTCCATGACGCCGTACTGACATTTTCCGGGGCAGACCTTCCTGCACATCGTCTCGCTCCCTACCGCGACCGAATTCATAACCCTCATCCTCGCCACGAACAAGGTCACTGGTCTCTACGGCATCCTTGCCATCTTCACCGGATACACCCTCAATCCACTTCAACTTAGCCACTACATATACTCCCTCACCGTGCTTTGTCTCATAGCATGGCTTTCACAAGCGATCCGAATGCCTGCGACTGATAAGGGGGCTGTCATCAAGAATGTCGCTCTTGCGTGGGTCTATGTGTTGGACACAATCATCAACAGCCTATACACAACTTTATTCGGTTTGGGCTGGTTCGTTCTGCTCGCACAGCATCTGAACGAGCCAGTACCAATCGGCGGCGGCAAGGCACCCGGAAAGGAGACCATGGACGATACTGCCGGCTTCACCAGCCCAGAAGTCAACGCTACCAAAGTGGACATCATAGCCACTCCAGCCAAAGGAGCACTGACCGGGCAGGAGGCCGTCGCCATCCCTTCTCCAGGATCTGCAAATGCGCTCAGTGGTGCTGTCTTCCAATCTGGCAGTATCGCATCCCTCACAGTTCTCGGAATGCTCTGGGCCATCCGCATCTATTTCTGTATCATTGTGATGTCACACGCTCGTGTGTTCGTGCGCCGTTACATTGCCAGCACATCCACCACGGCTTACACCTCATCTCAAGATGCCACCATGGCAGAGAACCCATTTCGTGCCGATTGCGAAGATGGTACAGGATGGCGTGGCAAGCTAGGTCGCAGCATGATGGCACTGCCTTCTCGGCGATACTGGCTGGGCAAAGACGAGAGCGAGGAGGAATGGGTGCGTGCGACATCTGGCCGCTTCGAAGGCGGAGAGCGCAAGTTACGGATCAAGGTGCCCGAGGAAAACGGCGTGGGTGAGCGAGAGAGGCGAGCACGTAGCGGAACTGGTCCACCAGCTCCACTAAACTTGAAACAACCGCAATAGAGCAAGGAGGTGAAAAATCACGAATATACATGAAGACGTTCTCGCACTTGCAGAAGTCGCTGTTCTGTTGTGCAGCATGCGTTTGCATTATGCAGACGGCCCCCATAATACCAGGGCGTTCGGCGTACATGTACATAGCGGCGTTGAATTCATCCACAGCTACATTGATCTCTAATGTCGATAATATCGATTGCTTCCACAGATAATGACAGTCCGTGTGCTATAGTAGCATGTTCTCTGCACCACCATAGCCCCGACCCAACGCCACGCTTGCTTTTCCTATGACACATGTATATGCAGCTGGAATGGAACATGGCACAGAGGGAATATGTTTCCACGAAATTCGACGCGCATGACTCATCTCGTGAAGCCGGCACGACTGCAGATCGCCTCCTCGAGGGTGGATGAGAGGGTGATAGTGCTGTGGGGGGGTCTTGTCAGGCTCGATAAGGAAGTGTGTCTAGCAGTTACATCCACCCTCGCTCTCGGGCTTCGGGGTATTCACGTTGACATCGATTGCTGCAACGCACAAAAGTTAGCACTTCGTCTTAGCCACCACGCAAGCAGAAGCAACGAGGAATCCTTGCAATGCTGACTTACTGTTCGCAACCGCCTGCTGACCATCGCCCTCCATTCCCGGTAATGCCTGTGCGATCCGCTTGAACAGACCCTTAACGTTGTGTCCGACCTTGGCGCTCGTCTCGATGAACATGAGCCCATGCTTCTTGGCCTCCTCTTCGCCCTGTGCCGCCGTCACTTCTCGCTTCTCGCTCAGATCCGTCTTATTGCCCACCAGCACAATGATAACATCGTTTCCTCGCTCGCCCCGTACGTCGTCAACCCATTTCCGCGTCTGCGCGAACGACTTCTGCGATGTGATGTCGTATACTACTACAGCCACACTGGAGTCGCGAATGTAGGAGGGAATCAAGCTGCGGAATCGCTCCTGGCCGGCCGTGTCCCACAGCTGCAGTCGCACTGTCCGGTCTTCGAGGTACATGGTTTTCGAGAGAAAGTCAATGCCGATCGTCGCTTGGTAGGTGGAGTCGAAGGAGTCGTACATGAATCGTGTGATCAGAGAGGTCTTGCCAACTATGAAGGATCTTGAAGTCAGCAAAGGACCCTCAAGCTGAAAGTTGCCATGGCTGGATCATTGTGGAGAGTGAAAGTCCTGTAGGAAGCTTGAATGGAGGAGACATACCGGATTGCTCACCCAAGAAGACCAGCTTGAACTTCTTGAGTGGGTTTGTGTACGAGCCCACATTCTGCGCCATGATTATCGTTGTGTTATGCGATCCTGTGAATGTGCGCCGTCTTAATTATCACTTCGCAATGGACCTTTTTCGCGGGTAATGTAGATGTATGGCGGTGTCCGTGTCTGCGTCCAAATTCCGCAGTGAATTCGAGGTAGAGTCTGTGAGTATACAGCCGTAACAAGCGTAGAGGAAATGGGAATGCCCCAGTAGATGATTATCCCGATAGTCGCAACGTCGATCTCATCTCCTATTCAAAGTGTACGCCACAGCATCAGGGACGGCATGGGGTCCAGTCGGTGCGACGTGGAGAGTGACGTTCCGACGTGCCGATAGCGAGCGGGACTAGCCGTTGCGATAACCCGATAGGAAATTTTGGAACTTTATGAAGGTCTACGGCGGTCGTTCACTTATAACAAAGATACCTCACAAGGATAGACAAAATGGCAGCAGAGGTAGTCACTGCACCGGCGACCTACAAACAGCCTTCGCGAAAAGGGAAGAAAGCGTGGAGGAAGAATGTTGATTTGACCGAAGTCAACGAGGGCCTCGAGGCCGTACGAGATCAGATTATTCAGGGCGGTGTTGTTGCAGAGCGACCCTCAGACGAGCTATTCACCACCGATGTGACAGGAGATGTGGATGTTGCGAAGCAATTCAAAGGCAAGAAGGCACTGAAAGCAGACGAGATCCTGGGCATACGGTCAGCAGTCCCTGGACTTGATGGAAGGAAAAGAGCAGCTCAAGATCATGAGCCGTCTGCGAACAGGAAGAAGCAGAAGAACGGCACATATGTCTCACACAAGGAACTCCGGAAATTGAGAATGATCAACGGAAGTGTCGAGGTGCAAGAACCTTCCGCTTCGCATGATCCGTGGGCCGTGGTTGAAGAGAAGCAAGACCCTCGACTCAACTTCTTGGATAAGGCCAAACCACTACGCGAGCCGAAGTCTCTCAAGGAGGCCCCAAAGTCCCTCGCGGTGAGCGGCAAGGTAATTCCTCACATCTACAAGCCAGAAGGAGGCAAGTCGTATAACCCGCTCGTGGGAGATTGGTCTGCGCTGTTGGAACGCGAGGGTGCGGAAGCGGTGGCTGCCGAGCAAGCGCGACTTCTCCTTGAAGCACAGGCAGAAGAAGCGCGAGCTCGTGCCGAAGCGGAGGCGGCCAAGGTGGAGGCGGCGGAGAAGGACGAGTACGCGACCGATTACGACAGCGCATGGGAAAGCGAGTGGGACGGGATCCAATCCGGCGCCGAGGACGAAGTGCACGTTCCGAAGATGCCGCGAAGGAAAACGCCCGCCGAGCGAAACAAGATCAAGGCTCGCAAAGAGCGCGAGGCCAAGGAGGCGTGGGAGAAAAAGCAAAAGATACGTGACGAGCAGGAGAAGAGGATCAAGCAAATAGCGCGCGAGATGCGGGCGAAAGATCGTCTGAAACAGCAAACGGTGGCCTTGGCTGTGCAGGACGACTCTTCCGACTCAGACGTGGGAGATCATGCAAAGGTACAGCTTAAGCGCCGCCGCTTCGGCCAGCTACCCATCCCCGAAGCGCCGCTTGAAGTCGTGCTGCCGGAAGAGCTTGAGGACTCGCTTCGGCGACTGAAGCCCGAAGGAAATCTGCTTACGGATCGATACCGGAATCTGCTAATTAATGGTAAGATCGAGGCTCGAAAACGGGTGTGGCAGCGCAAGCAGGGCAAGAAGGAGCGGACGGAGAAATGGAGTTACAAGGATTGGAAACTATAGACATGATACTCCGCGCGATGCGCATCTTACACAAGCTCACATTACATGAAGATCTGAATCGTGCGACCCTTTCATCCCACATATGGCGTCGTATTCCTCGTGATGTACACCTCGCCCACCAATACCGCAAGGGCCACAGCCATTGATACCGCAATGATGGGTAGATTCATCCTTGCGAAATCCAGCCCGCGGACCTTGATATGCTTCCGCTCAAGAATGTCCCGCCACAGCATGCCGGCCAACGATGCGCTGAAGGCCGTGCTGAAGGCGCCATAGTTGACGCCGATGGCCATACTATAAATCGTCGCCCAAAACGTGCGCTGCGTGATGACGGTGCCGTTCTGCGAGTGGATTAGCACCCACGCTTGCACCACGCGACACAGCAGGATCGACGTTCCGATGTTCGTCCCGGCGAAATTGCACAGGATCACGGACAGGAAGCCCATGCCACCTATGGCGCCGACCACGCCTGTCTTGTCGACCCAGTGGTCCCAGCCGTGCGCGAATACGGGCACCCAACCTTTCGTCACAAGTGCTTGGACGAGCACGAACATGGCAAGGGCGAAAGGGATGAGTGGAAATGGCAAGTGGCCGAAGACGGTCATCACGGTTGGGAAGGTCTCCTGTAGCCAATTAAAGCTGTCACGTATAAGGGACTCCAGGGTTGTGCGGTCGTGGTTCTGTCCTGGATGTGTATCGCCTGGGGTGGAGGATATTTGCTTCTCCTCCGCGCTGGTGTCATAAGAGATGAGCTCTGGAGAGCCAATTGTTGTGGCGGAAGTAATGTGCTTTAGAGGTAGCTTCGCGTCGTGGTCTGTGGGATTATCGCGCTCGTTTGGAAGTAGAGCTGAAGGCGACGATGAGCCGGCGCCTGTGAACCTAGGGGTTCCGGTGCTTGAATCGTGCAAAGTAGGAATGTCCAGCTCGCTGTCTGTAACATCGTCTCGACTGGCAAGATGTGCTTGTGTCGATTTTGATTGATCGAGATCCAACTTTGGCACTGCTACTTCGGGCTGCATCAGGTCTTCGGTATTTACTGTCGTGTTCGCTGGTCGTGGCTTCAAGGCCTTCTCCGCCTTTGCACGTTCGAGTCTCTCCCGACCTTTGCGGGCAATGTTCCGAGTATCATGTCGATGCATCCAACCGAATCCCAAGTCCCAGCAGAACATGACCACGGCTGCTGGAAGAGTCACCCAGAAGACTGGATGCTCGTGTCCGCTCTGGCTGCTCGCGTTTAGAGCTAGGATGGTCACGAGTGTCGCGGTCATGATGACTGCACCAAAAGCTGCTCCACCCCTGTCCAAGAACGGGTTCATGATCTCCTCGAGCGAGAGCAGCTTACTCTCTTCGCCATTGTCCCCTGCATCTTCGCCATCACGAGCGTGCGGAATGTTGGGGTTGACGGGTTTCTTGTGCTTGAGCGCTTCTGGTAGCTCATGTAATGTGATTGCGGACGGGATTAGCTTCTCGCTCGGAAACATGATGTACAGCAAGAACGGGAAGAGGATGATCGCGGTCACAACGACTGGCACAATCATGTTTGCTGTATACACGATGAACTTGATCTCGAAAGCGCCGGCAAGCACAAGATTCGTTGGGTTCGAGGACACCAAGATAGCAGAACCGACGTTTGCCATGGTAAATTGAGCATAAATCCATGCTCGTGGATGCTCGATATTGCTTGAAACCCGTGTCATATATGCCAGAAAAGCGGTACCACTCAAAATGATGGGGTCATTTCCTGCAAACGTGGCCAAGGCGAAGAAGAAGGTGTACAGGTAGAAGTAGAGCATATGGCCGTTCTTGCCTGCTCTCTGTAGCACCTTAAATGCCAGCCATCTGATTAGGCCGGAAGCGTCGATCGATATCGCAATGTAAGCCAAGCTGAGGAAGAATACCATGATATCGATTGGCGCAATGTTGTCTGCGCCCACCGTCCCTTGGCGGACTTCATCGCGGCCGATCGCAAGAATGGCAAGCAAGAAGAGATCCGCAACGAGAGGTGCCGTTATGAAGTTCATAGGGAAGCGGAAGCGCTCGAAGTACCCGGTAGGCTTGGATTCATCATGATGATCATCGAGCTGGTTTGTCCGTCGTCGTTGCGCTGTAATGCGACAAGCAGCCAGCGCATCCCGAATACCTTTTGACAGCCACCAAGGGAGATAGATGGGGATGTAGAAAGGGAATAAAACCACAACATCTGGAGACTGTTAAGCTTTGTCCAATGATAGAGCAAGATATGCTTACTGGTCAGCACAAAGACAATCAGAGTGACAATGGATCGCCACTCTTTGATCTTGTTCGTGTCGAGGTCAATGGTAGTGTCGATCGCCATGGCTGGCTTGGTATCTGAAGTTGTGGACCCTTCCGTCCAGCTAGATATGGTTCAGCATCCTGGATATTGTTTTCCAGTGATCCAAAGCGTTTGTTCAAGATTGACGACAAATGCAGAGCGATCTTGTCGCGTGACGTTTCAAGCTGTTCACAATACTCCCATTCATCGGAAGAAAACACAATCACGCACTACATGTAACCACAAGTGAAGGTAAAGTTATTGCGCACTCTGCTTCAAAGGCATGTTGTCATGTCAGCCACGTGGGTACGAAAACGCATTGGAATGAGGCGCAGTCTCTTGTCACTTCCATACTGGTCCAAGTACCTTGGTTACCTGTTTCTGGCCATATACTGGGCGCCCAGGCCGATTCCGCGCTAGCAGTCCGTTTAGACTCTAGCACTTCTTGGACGTCACTCCACGCGACAGTCAAGGACAACGCAGCATATGTGAAATTGCGATCAATCGAGCGAGGTTGTTCAGGTCCAGCGTCAGACGTCACCAGTTTTACGCATTCAAGACCCCACCACTGGGAGTCGTGAAAGAAACGAGTCGCTATAGCTATGAGCTACCTCCGATAGGCCTCACGTCGACTGGTGACGATAGGGTTCAGAGATTCTATGCAAGCGATCCTTCGCGGCAGGGTATAGGGTGTGGTACCGACCTCAGCCTTCACAACCCTGCCATACCTTATGACCACACACACAGCCACCTCGTCTCCATGATCCAAGGGGATCTCTTTCAAGCCACCCAATACGCTTTTAACTCTACCGGCGCTGTCGTCTCCTGCCATTACTTTCCAATGCCTGGACTTGAGATATGCCTGCTATTTCCACGGCATTCCTGTCATTTATGAACAGAGATCTCAACCAGACTGATATCGCATCATCCAACACTACAACCACCACGGCTGCAGGAATCGAAGTCGTGTGTGCGTGGCCGCTGTCTAGCCAATATGGTACTGGTTCTCGTGTACTGTGAGATGCACCCGCCACCGTATTGCGCAATGCTACTGGGATTAGGCTGATCGTAAACTTCGCCACACAGCTATTATGTGCTCGTAGCAGCGTGTGTACTGGCTCGCAGAGTCGCGTGGCTCAGGAATGCCTGCGTAGGACTGGCACTACTCTTACCGGTACTTGCCGCGTTGCACGGTATTGTGCTGGCAGCTGTCCATGTTGATGGTAAGGTCAACAGTAATAGATGATGTGAGTGAGACGGACGACTAATTCGTACGACAGGCGCTGTTGACATGGACATCTACGGAGCCTTCCAAATGTGCGCAGTAGGCGTTCTGACTACGCTCGTAGCCGTCAGACGGTCTCGTACATATTTCAACGAGCCTGGCCGAAACACCATTTTCGTATGGGCAGGTCTCATACTTGCTGGTAGGTTCTGGACTACATTGACGGCGACCATCATACACGTGTTATCAACTAACTTTGGATAGGACTGTTGAGTTTGACTGTGGAGTTCTATCGAAGCAACGAAGTCAATTGCGTCGACAGTGCTGGAGAGCCTGTGATCACGTCTGCACAGGACTTCCCATACGGCATCACCTGCAATTTGACCTGCGACCCTGATATCGGGCCTTTCTCTCCAGTACGCGGTGGTTCAGCAAACAACATTTATGTGATTCCGGCGCCAAGAAAGCTCACCTTTAACGCAGCCACACTGATCTGTGGCGCCTGCTGTATCCCTGCTGTCTTGTTGTTAGTGTCGGTGTGGTTCAAGATCCTGGAGGTGAATCTGAAGAAGGAAACATCCTCGCAGCAGACTGCCGCGCGTGGAGAACAGATGATGGAGGTGACAAGGCGAAGTTCGGATGCAACATCGGAGCAAGAGGTCACAGTGGTTCAGAGTGTGCGACATTCGTCGCCCAGTAAATCCGACAATCTCACTCAAACAGAGCATAACGAGGGCATTTCTACGACCGCAGGACAAGTCGATGTGAAAACGCCGAACCCTGCAGCCAGATTCGTTCTGCAGTGGGGAGAGATCATTGTCTTTGGTGCTGCGGTATTGGCAATCCTCGTGCTGGGCGAACGAAACTTGTGGAGCGCGCAGATAAAATATGAGCAGGAACCGCTAGGCAATATTGGTAAGCTTGAACAAATTTCGAGCGCGCGCTGTCTGCTAACATAGTTCACCAGGACAATGGTCGCCGCTTGCTGGTACCGGACTCGCCATACTGGGCTCCGGATATCTCCTCCTCGCGGATGCTATGGCGACAGAGAATGCCATCACGGAGGGTAGACTCCCGCCTGATGACGATAACACACTCATGCGCAGATCTGCCAGGGGACTGATCAGATTCAATAAGAACTTCCTCAACCTTGCGCATAATTTCGATGACAAGGATTTCCGAGAAGGTGACGCTACAGGCTATCCTGAGATCCCGGGAGAAACGCTGCGTAACGTTCATTTGTCGCGGACTATCTCGAATTATAGCCCTTCAGTGCACAAGGATTCCACCGACTTAGACACACCTGTGCTGGAAAGGCCACTCTCGCACGAGTCGGTAATATCGGCGGAGGTGCTTCCACGGAAGCGACGAGATACCCTCGAGGTTCCATCGATGTCCCCACCCCGATCATCCCCAATACATCAGGACTCAGGCCGAGGTGCTTCCACTTCAGGTACCGTGGAGGTGGGCCTCGAAAGCCCAGGAACTCCAACAATTGTGATTTCTGCTGAGGTGCCTCCTACGGAAAGTCGAAGGCCGGGTTCAAGACGACATACCGTAGATAGATGAGAAGCATGTACACTGTATCAATTCTGGTAGCATTAGTGTCCACAAGGATGCCACGGTCGCGTGCGGACCCTTATACAGTCAGTTGCAGGACGATGTGCTTCGTCGAAGTATTTCGGCGTTGTAATGGCCGACCAAGTGACAACTGTCTTGAATAACAAATTCTTGGCTACCTTAGCATATAAGACGATTATGTTGTCCGTCTCTGACGTGACGGAAGCACTGTAGCAAAGTGACCAACATATTCATCCTCGAAAAGACAGGTCTGCGAGCACACCCATTTACCTGCGACTGCAAACAGTAATATGGCTGCAAGCCAGGATAAATGCCAAGATCAGTCGAGATCATCTTGGCAGGTCATTCATCGAGCATAACGCAGGATCGATAATCATTGGCAAGACAGCAGGACGATTGCCAAGACTGATCGGTCCTCAACGTGACTCTCACCATGCTTACGGATAAGCGAATATCATAAGTAATCCGTGCCTATAATGCAGGCGGGACTCGAAGGAAAAGCCACTTTTTGGCAGCTTAAAAGCCGAAATGTGTGACGTGATTGGCTGCAGGAAAGGTTGATCAAGACTTGAAGCGAGGTGACGAATAACTGCTGTTGCGAAAGTCATGTAGAGTAGCATAGGGTAGAGATTAGTTAGTCATATTACATGAACGAGTCGCTGCGCTGTTGTCTCTCATCTGCATTGATGGGGCCGTCGTGCTGCAGGAAGCTCGCTATCAGTGATTACCTGCATAAGGATCAGGAAGCGCAGGAATCTCCATTGTAAGGTCGATATCGATCAAAGTCACTGACGTCTTTTCGCGCAGTTGAGCAGGCGCATTCTTGGTACGTTCTCCCATATGCTGTAGGTTGTGATATGTCGCGATCATGTAATTGTGTTTGTCGCATCTCGGAGCGATTTGGACGATGATGGATCCAGGAACAAGCATTGCGGGTGGTGCGGGAGAGCTAGACCTGAACTATAAACGCATTATGCTGCATCAGGTCCCTGTATTATTCGTGGCAGGTCGGGAGACGATGGAAGTATGCCACGAAGCCGATAGGGAAGCATTACACCTATACACTTCTTCTCTGCTTCACAGCACCACATCCTAAACATCTCGTGTCTGACACTACCACACTCTTTACCACTACCCCCAACGTCAACTTGCTTCTCCTGCGCCACGTACATACGTGGTGTTACGTCGGAAGCATCGTTGCACCGTTTTACCATCGCCCGTGGTCCTTAATCATCTTAATCTAGCTTGCGCAAGGGAATTCCGGTTACACACCAGTGGCTAGAAACTGCGCCTGCATCTTCACATTCGCCGTGTGCCGGCCGCCGACATTGCCACTGCAAGCATTGAGGGATCTGAGGCTGGATCGACATCTGCAAAAGTGGGAAAGGGGACACCTGGACAAGGCACATGCTGCCCACCCATGCCTCGAAGATGAACCGGCACGGCTACAGCGGCTCTCCCAATGGCGCGTATGAGAACAGCCCGACAACGGTCGAGCACCGGGGCTCACCCTTCCAGATACGCGCCGACAAGTATGACAAGTATGTGCTTCCCTTCACCAAGCTGCTGGCCATGCACGCGAGCAACAATCGAGCAGAAGAATATCCTAGATGCTAACGATGAACGTTTCACAGGTACCTGCCTAAATCACGAAATGCATACCAACGGAGACGGGGAATGTTCACACGGTTAGGTGGTGCTGTTGCAGTAATACTTTTCATACTCTTCATACTGTTCCCTTCCTTGAGACCGGCGGCAGTCATTCCAGGCCTATCACTGGGTCTCTTCAGCCGCGGCGAGGAATTTCAGCTGGAGACCGTACGGTATTACGATCTGGCCAATGTGGGAGGCACATCACGAGGATGGGAAAGAGAGGAACGGATATTGTTATGCGCGCCTCTACGAGATGCCTCATCGCATCTGCCAATGTTCTTCAGCCATCTGCGGAACTTGACATACCCCCACAACCTGATCGACCTGGCATTTCTGGTTGGTGATAGCAAGGACAACACCTTGGCTTTGCTCTCAGATCTCCTTGCTGAGCTACAAGGGAACCCGATCGTGAAGGAGACTTTTGGCGAGATCTCTGTGATTGAGAAAGATTTTGGTCAAACCGTCCAGCAGGACGTCGAGTCTCGACACGGTTTTGCGGCCCAGGCAAGTCGACGAAAGAGCATGGCCCAAGCCCGAAATTGGCTGTTGAGTGCTGCACTCAGACCTACCCACAGTTGGGTGTATTGGCGTGATGTGGATGTGGAGACAGCACCGTTCACCATCTTGGAAGACCTTATGCGGCACAACAAAGACGTGATCGTGCCGAACGTCTGGCGACCTTTACCCGACTGGCTTGGAGGAGAGCAGCCCTACGATCTGAACAGTTGGCAAGAGTCCGAGACAGCACTCGCTTTGGCGGACACCCTGGACGAGGATGCTGTGATTGTAGAGGGATACGCTGAGTACGCTACATGGCGTCCGCATCTTGCGTATCTCCGTGACCCCTATGGTGACCCAGACATGGAGATGGAGATTGATGGAGTGGGTGGTGTGTCAATTCTCGCGAAGGCCAGGGTCTTCCGAAGCGGCGTGCACTTCCCTGCCTTTTCCTTCGAGAAGCACGCCGAGACAGAGGGGTTTGGCAAGATGGCCAAGCGCATGCAGTTTTCCGTGGTCGGTCTGCCTCACTACACCGTGTGGCATTTGTACGAGCCGTCCGTGGACGACGTCAGACACATCGAAGAGATGGAGCGAGAGCGCAAGCAGCGCGAGGAGGAGGAACGAAGGCGGAAAGAAAGACAGGAAATGATTGATAGTCAATTCGACACTTCAGGTGATGCTGGTCGATGGGCAAAGGATAAAGAGGCATGGAAGGCTGCAGAGGAAGCCGAAGCGGCCAAGAAAGCTGCACCTAAAGAGGTGAAGGTGGAACCGATGGAAATGTAAGTTTTCACCCGATCTCTGCTTCATGCATCTTTGTTTCGACGGCAAGAACGATGTGCTGACTTATTCCGCTTTATAGCCTTGACGACGATAACAAGCCCGTCAAGCCTGCTGCCAAAGCCGCGAAAGCAGCCGCCGCCGCCGCCGCCGCTGCAATGCTTGAAGCAGCAAAGCCCATTGCTGACTCTGAGCTTGGAGGTGGATCGAACGCCGAAGGTGTTCCTGTTGGAGAGAGGAGAACTAAGCAGCGGGAGGACACCGAAGACCTTGCAGACTCCGCTCAGGAAGCACCTGCTGTGCTCGAAGCTGAAAACAACGCGCCGGTTCAGGTACCAGTTGAGCAAAAGGATACAGTGGAGGCGGACCAAGTCGAAGCCGACCAAGGAGGTGCGCAGCGGAAGTCGAATGTCGAGAAAGTCGCCGAAGCAGTCATCGCCGCACAGGAGCATGAAGATGCGTTATAATAAAGTCGCATTCCAACAGTGTCGTGGCACGAGCAACCGCGACATCATTCGTCTTATCGGTTCCCCAAAGTCTCGGACAAGCGTCCGACGCAGTGCATGGATCGCGGCGGGGTGGGCTTCGTGCTTTTTCTTCTCTGTCATCGCACTTTGGCTCTGGCAGCGCAGTCTAGATGATCTTAGAAAAATCCTTATACATGAGAGTCTAAAACTATGCTTTCTGCTGCAGCGTCCTATTCGCCGTGCTGTAAGGCATGGATACTAGTAGTGCTACAGGCTACGCATACCATACACAGCGCACAGGCATTTGAGATGTATGGACGAGGTGGCGCAATTCAGTGGTCTCAAATATATATGTAGAATATGGGGAAAGAATGTCATGTTTTTTCGTGCGAATGCGTAAATGCAACTAGTTGCTTGATTTCCTGCCATAGCTCTCATCATGCTTCACGCTGTCTGTTGGAAGTTCGTGGCAGTCCATCTACCACTCCCATAATCGGATTATATCACATTGGCAACTTGTGAACCCGGCAGGCGCATCGAGCATAGCCAGTGCTGCATCAATGCGTTTCCCCATTGACTCGCTACCATCCATCTGAAGATATGGTCGTCTGACACGAAGACTCTCACACTCAAGAAAGTGGCTGACCGAGAGCTTGGCGACAAGCTTATATACTGTATGTGTGGGTTATTTACACAGGGTTTCCGTTCCGTTACACCTCCACCTGCCCAGCAAGTTCAAGCAACTCGATCTACATACTCAGCCACGCCGTCCTTCTCGCTGTTCTTCTCTGCTGTGGTATCGTGCCTCCTCCCACGATTCTGTTGCAGGCTGACCTTGACAGGACGTGTAGTTCCAGCCCTGAGCTTCGCGCGTAAGCCTGATGTGCCGGTAGTACTGCCGCCATCACCGTTCTCTGTGAACAAGTGATCGACCTCCTCGAGCGTCAGGTTCGACGTCTCTGGGTAACAGTAATACACCAGCGGGATAAAGGCGAGGTTCGTGCACATGAAGATCAGATATGCTTTCCATTGCAGGCTGTTGATAATGGTTGGAGTTATCATGACGATGACGAAGTTCTGCAATTATATTGGTCAGCGTAATGTTCTAACGTGAAAATGAGGAGCAGTCGTACCCAGAGCCAGTTTGAGGAGATACCGATGGCGGTGCCTTTCGCGCGGGCGTGCAGAGGGAGAATCTCTGGGACGTACACCCAAGGGATACAATTCGCAGATGCTGAGTGCAAGTGTGTCAGCGAGAGCTCGCAATGCATTTTTGTGGTATGAATGTGTTTACCTCCAAAGATCAGCATGTAAGTGAAGAAGAAAGCCACACTGGCAGAAGCTGTGCTGTATTCAGTGGATGCGGAATAGCCACCCCTCTGGAAGCTTAGCAAGACGGAGATCATCATCATGGAGATGGCGAGGCCGAAAGATCCCCACATCATAGGCTTGCGGCGTCCGAGTCGATCAAGGAAGAAGGTAGGCAGTAGCGATCCGACGAAAAACATGCACTGTATTGCGCCACCAATCAGGAGTGATAGATTGGTTGACAAGCCGACATTTTGCTCGAGGGCAGAAGGCACGAAATACCTGTCCAATATTAGCGATAGAGGAGGACGGCGGATAGCGCTCCATATACTCACACGACCAAGTTGATACCACCAACCTGATTCATGAATTGCATGCCCCAAGCCAGTAGAACACGTTGGCCAGTCTGGACAGAGTCTCGCTTCAGGAGCTGACTCCATTTGTACTCCCCATGCTTCTTCTCCAAGTGTATGGCCTCCAGAATCTCCGTCTGCATGCCTGACACCTTCTCTCCTTCGGGTCCAGTGTTCCATACATCGCACAAGACTTGTAATGCCTCTTCATTCCGACCGTGAGCATAGAGCCATCGTGGCGATTCGGGAAGGCCGAAGACCAAGAATATGACAACGAACGCGAATACGCACTGGCAGGCAATAGGGACTCTCCACGCAACTGGTCCACCTACAAACGACATACCGTAGTCGAAGTAGTAGGAGATGACGATACCAACGCCTACGAAGAGTGGCTCGGAGGACACAAGTCGACCGCGACGATTGGCATCGCACAGTTCGCTTTGATACATTGGTACGGTTGAGGTCTCAATACCCGTACCAATGCCTATAATGCGGTCAGAGAGGCGAGGCATGAAAATGGTCTTTACTGGCTTACCCGTGATATACCGTGCAACAAGTATCTGGGCCACCGAGTAGCTCGTACACTGCAGGATAGCACCAATGATCTAGCCGTGCGTCAGTGACTGAGACCCCAACTTAATACATGTGTGGATGACACCGACAATCCACCCCATTGCGATCCACATGCACATTCGCCGTCCCAGCTTTTCACCCCATATAAAGGTTAAGATGCAACCTGAGAATGCCCCCAGGTTGTAAATCGACACGATGATTCCTTCGAGACCAGTGCCGGGAGTTCCAAAAGTTGCCTTCCAGTCTGCATTACCAACAATACCAGAGAATACACCTTGGTCATCTGTTGCGATTTTTAGAGGTGTTATTTTCCCTGGCTCCGCAACTTTGTGGACTTACAGCCGAAAAGCACAAAGGCGAGCTGACAAGCAATGGTAATGGCGATTTGCAGCCGAAGCCCTCTGCCAAAGAGGTTAAGCTTCACCATGATGAACTGGACTTGCTACAGAAGAGCAAGACAATGGTCATGAACATAAGAGGGAGAATGGAGGGACAGTGAACATCCCGACACGAACGTGTACGGCACATATACCTACCTTATACCTTCAGCACTTTCTTGGCCGACGAATGTCCGTATGCGTGACCACCGTGCCGCCTTGCGTACGGCATCATACCCTCAAAGCACTTGGCTCGTTTGGGTATATACGTTGTTGAGCGCCGTCGTATGTCGGGTAAAAGGCACGCGGCAGACACATGGTGGTGAACCGCGCGGGGATAAGAAAGCTGGAGAAAGTGGAGGTGAAAGGGTGTCGATCGTTGGCGCTTCGACCTGCCTGGAGCACGAATACGGAATGTGCACGTCAGCTAGGAAAGTCACTGGATTTGCCACATCCACCTCAATGCAACTCGAACAATACGAATCGGTCTTGCAGCCATCTCTCGGGAGCATATTTTCTATGAACTGCTCGCCTCGTCAGTCATTGTCGTGCTGGACTGCGTGTTCGCTTGCGATAATAGCTGGTTCTGCTCGAAGTGGTCGTTTTACCATCGCTCGGGCCCAAGCGAAGCTCACGTACGATGTGCTGTACGTCTGCATTATGCGAAATTCTTGCTACACGGCCACAACGACATGACAACTTCGCATTGGATGGCAGACCAGACATCATCTTCAGGTCATGGATTGCGCACCTCAATGTAATATAATCAATGTATTGCAGCAACACAACACTTATGCCGTTGGTCGAGACTTCAACGAGCGTGAACGTTCGACATCGCAGCATCGAGGTAGCTCTATGCCATCTTCACCAATTAGAATTATGCGATGCCACTTTCACAAATCTTATCGCCCCTGGCGACAACTCGGGAACCACACTCTTAGGATCGTTCTGGCATGCTAGTTCTGTCGATCATCCGATATATAGCCGTGATAGGTCGTGGCGCTCTGGTTTGAGGGAGCGAAGGATACGCCAAACATGATCGCTTCGAGGAAAGGGTGGCAACTCAAGATGACACGTACAGGCGTGAAGAGTCGCTGACTATCCATTGCCAAATACAACGGTGTCAGGAAACATGCACCTGCAATATACGAGGTACTGATGAGATCATTTCCGCCGCTGTGGTACAATATTGCAGTCTTTCACATTGCGCAGCAGATATGCCACGAAGATCCCCAGGTTGCGAAAAATGTCGTGCCAGGAAAGTCCGAGTATGGTGTTTGTACCCACCGCCAATGTTCTCTGTGCTGACAGCTATAGTAGTGTGATGAACGTAAGCCTCAATGTAGGAGGTGCACCGACTACGGGGTGATTTGTCCTGGATACCGGCCCCCTGCACACCAAGATCACCAGTTCGTTGATCAAACTCATAAAGTTGTGATGGGACCCACCTGGAAAGCAGCCGAGACGAAGAGTGGCCGCCATGCAGAGCTCAAATGGCGAACCCATGACCCTGGTGTTACTGGCCGGCCTGCGGGAGTGAAGAACACTTACATGCATCAGTTGAAACTTCTAGGGACTTTCTTGAGCTTATATGCCCCAGACATGAGCTCAACGACCACTGTGAGCCACTATCACGCACTAGGCGAGTTCCCATCGATCGATCTTTCAGCACCGCTCATGCAGGTTGCCATTACCGCCCTTGGCTGTGCAGAAGTTGGGACGCTGCACAACAATGAGCGTTGGATCCAAGAAGCGAGGTCTCATTACGCGAATGCACTCCCCCTGCTTGCTAAAGAGCTTGGGAAACCAGCCCGGCACCGCATGCGCGACGACCTGATTCTGGCTGTAATCGTGATTTTTGCGCTCTGCGAACTGTTCGACAAACTCACACTCGAGCCTGGCAGAGCAGTGGGGTGGTTCTTTCATCTCCATGGAGCATTGCACCACATGCGCAGTAAAGAGGACGGAGCGCTTTCAACACCGTTGGGCGAGCTTTTGTTCCACCATATCCGGCATAACTCAGTGTGTCTAGGGGCCATCCAAAGAAAGCCCGTTGCATTGGCCGGACCAGAGTGGCTAGGTTATACCAAGGGGAAATCCGCAGAAGATTCGTATATTGCCCTATATGATATTGTTGTTCATATACCTGGTGTACTTGAGAAGGTCGACAATTGCTTGTCGTCGGCAGCCAAGTCGGAGGCTGGAAAATTGGTCGATACACTATGCGATTACCGTGAGCAATTAGAGCGCTGGCTTTTGAAGTGGCACGGTCCAAGAAACAAATCCACAGCCTACGACATTGTGGATATACGGGAGATGGCGCAATTCTCGAATCTGGTAGAGGACCGGACATTCGTGACAGTGTTCAAATTCAAGTCGGCAGGGACATGCTCTCAGATGCAGGTCTTCAACCATTTCTGCTCGCTGTGCGACATCGATATCTTGCGCTTGCTTGATGCTCCTTTGATCGCAACCGCACCAGGAACACAATACGGGGCTTTGGAGAGAAAGAAAGAAGACATGGAGAGAGACGTCATAGTTGCTGCGACATCATACTGCCGCGGCCTCCCTTACTGCTACGAACCTGGTACCGGATCTCTTGGTCGCATGGGTCCTCTGGTCCTTCGGATCTTGGGCGACTACTTCGAGGCGAAAGGTCATCATCGCGAGCTTGGATGGTGCTTGGAGAATAAGCGGATGCGGCAGAAAGCAGCGGACGAGCGTTCTGCCGCCCTCAAACGAAGCCAGGAAGAGTCGACTCAAGCTCTGTCTCATCGGGATGTTCCCGTTGTGCGATATGATTCCTCTGGTATCTACAAGGAAGATGGCAAAGTTACGCCGTTCGAGGGTCTTCTCGTCTGAGACATTGGGACTAGTGACTAGATATCCACTAGGACAAGCATTGCTCAGCGCCAGACCAGTAAGCAGGGAAGTTTCATTTGTGTGTTCGCAGTCAATTGTTTCATGTACATGAGCGAACTGAAGGAGGCTGCTATTGAAGGGATACTTCACTCTTCCGACTTCACTTGTCAGCCGAAGCGCACCGCTTCTGTCAATGAAACGATGGACTCAGTTCATTATTCTATCTCAAGCCTCGACCCAAGCAAGAAAACTTGCAAACATTCCGTCAGTTAATCTTTGCAACGCACACCATTGGCAGCGTCACGATATCGTTGGTTCACGTTGATACTCAGTCAAAATATAAAATCTAGACATAAAGCAGTCGCAGCGAGATGTCGATCTGTCCCTCTGAGGATTCTACTCAGGACGGGGAAAACCCCTCCTCTTCGCCAGTGCAACGTCCCAGGTCAATGCGGCGGAAGGAATGCATGATTTGCTGTATGGATCATGCCGTCAACCAATTCCCTCGTCCACACTCCATGAAAGATAACAATCACGACCGTGAGATATGTGTCAAGTGCTGGGAGCAGTATCTTCGTATCGAGATTGGAAACCGTGCATGGAACGACATCTGGTGTGCAGCACCTGATTGTGAAGAGATTCTCGGACAGCCAGAAATCAAGAAGCTGGCGTCGACTGTGAGCTACCAAATGTACGTACGGGTTTCGAGAGCCTTTCACCCGATGGCTTTATTGCTTACGGCTGCCCAGATGGCTAGACAAGGCGGCGAAGACTTGCCAACAGTCCGATGAAACATTCGTGTCCTGTCCGTTCGCGAGCTGCAAATGGGGCTGCTTCATCTCGACCCGGGAAGACGGTAACATCTTCTCCTGTCAATTGTGCAAGTGCCGCTACTGCGTACTATGCCAAGTCCCGATGCACGAGAATGAGACTTGCAAGGCATATGCCAAACGCCACGCAAAGCAGTGGGAGAAGGAGAATCGTCGTAGCGAGCGGACGGTTCGAGATGTATCGAAACCATGTCCTAAATGTCACACGAACCTCGACAAATATGATGGCTGCGACCACATTACTTGTACGTCTCAGGCTGCGAAGGCTTGTATCCTACGTTTCGACGTGCTGATGAATATGATACGCAGGCACCATTTGCTCGCATGATTTCTGCTGGGTTTGTTTCGCGCCCTACAGCGGCGAGAATGGCATCTGGGAGAAAGGTAACAGCGCCCATAATGCAGAGTGCGACTATTATCCCGATGCACTTCCTGTATACATACCTCCACTCACGGACGGTACCGTCGTTGGTGATTATTTGAACCCAAACGAGGAAGAAACGGAGGAAGATCCGGGAGCAGATGGGCATGAGCAGGAAGAAGTTGATGGAGAGCACAAGCCGACGGATGCTGGTGAAGACACGAGTGATGCAGAGGACGAGAACGTGGATGAGGAAGAGGACAGTAGCGAAGAAATCGAGGTTGAGGAGGAGGAATCGTAAGACGATTGAGCTGGGCAGGTCGCTCGTGGCTGGCTCTGTAGCTGCATCACCAACGAAGCTCGAGTGCCTTGATGGCCACCGATCTGCAAGCTGATACCGGGGAAATGTGGTGTATAAGCCCGTGTACCATCGGTCAGATCGTTGTGACTTACAGTAAAGGCTTCATTGAATTGTCAAAGTGTGAGGTCATGAGCTTTGAGCTCCGGACTTTGATTGTGGAGTACATGTCGCGAAAATCGTGTTACATATGTACGAGTGCCACTTTGCATTCTATACGAGCACGGCGGCTCTCGAGGATGCTGCTTTGCAATGTCCCACAAGGCGGATATGGTGCAACCGACAATGAATGCCAGGGAACGGAGTGCCACGAAGACCCGAGCACGTAAACATGATGCAGCCATCCTTGAGATCAACTGAGACCCTTTTCCGCAGTGGTAACAAGAGGGCTCGGAAGAATCAAAGGGACCTCAGACTGGGAGCTACCTGGTGTTTCTTGACAACGACACGGTGATCCAGCGTGAGAACCCATCGAACATAGGAGCCTGATCTTGACATGCCTCTTGAGCGGCTGGAAACACACGTCTCGATACGAAGGCTTCCTTGCATTGGTGACGAGTGCGGTCAAGTATGTGGCCAGAATGCTCTCCAGGTGGCTTTACCTGTATCGTTTATGTTGTTGCGAGGATAAGAAAGCCGGTTCCCTGTGCGAATCAGTGTCCGCATGAAAGAGATGGCGATTACATAATCAGTGTGTTCGGCGTTTTGCCTCGCAACATGACATAGGTGACGGAGGGGCGATTCTGGTTTTTGATCACACCTCATCCTTGACACAGCATCGCACTTGGGCACTTGGTCTATCGGGCCCGGGCTTGGCCATCGCTAAAGTGCGAGTATACCTCAAAGAGCGTTTTGGTCACCACGTCTCGAAGTAAGGCACCGCGCGGAGGTGCTGTAGCAATGCGAGGCGCGTCAGCATATGGCTGCACCTAGTTATTCTCAATGCGACAAGAGAAACGTCTACTGCTGGGTCGCGCTGCGTAGTCTAGCCATGCGGCTTCCCACTTACATCCACAGTCGAGCGCAAGCTTCAAGTGTCGTGGCATCACGTTGTGCTTGTATCGTGCAACTTCTGCATCTACAGGTGAAGAGACGATGAAGGAGGTCCTTGCGGCCGACAACGTACTCAGTATCACCTCTACATGGAGGTGGGACCCACATAGGGAACCTTGCATCAGGAGATATACGTACAAATGCGTAAGTCAGGCTTCCCTTTGGATTTCATCTCTGTCTTCCCCTGCTGGCTCTTGCTATGCTACCATGATTCCCACATCTTGCCAACGCTTTTGGATCGGCATCCGCTTGGGACTGATATTCGTTGCATATTTGAAAGTCGGCACCAGTGTCGTGCTTCCGAATGCCCGACAGACTAGTAGCAACGCGAGCAACGGACTGTAAGTGTGTAGTAACTCCGTTGCATGTGGCCGAGCTCCTCTCAAGCAAAGCACGAGACCGCTGATGTGCACGATAGTGCGGTGAACTCATCAGTGCATGATCTGATCCCTCGTACCTTGGATGAAGACCAACCTAGCTATGCCGTGGGAAACGAATTCTTCGCAATGCTGTCTGGAGAGGCCGGAGATTACCAAATCCCACAGTCTGTCTTCAGCTCCGATACTGCTCTCAACGATAACGGGTGGAGGAGCGTGCCGCGGGCAGGCATGTTCGATGGTATTGCAGACCAGGCTCACGTGTTGCAAGCTCTTGGTCTCAATCGTCAGCACCCGCAAAGTGTTACATACTGGTATCTTCAAGATGCTGAAGGCACGACGCAGCATGATTACGGAAATATCCGAGCAGGACAGACTTACGAGGTGAGTATTGCATACGCCCAAACCCGGAGCTTGTACGATGAAGGCAGCGCCTGGCGAAGCACGATTCTCATCACTGTCACGAAAACAGATGGAGTGCCGCTGGCTGACGGTCCATAGGCAACAGATGCATCGGCACTGTCTGTCATTAATCCTGTCGAAGGTTGGTTCTTCAACGTCCATTGGAAATCGCCTGAGGTCGTGACCATGGGGACTTTACCCGACACTTCACTGCCACCATTGCGCGAGTGGTCCGATGTTGCTTACTTTCAATGGAAAGCTGCTGTTACGGCCGCGGGTAGAAACCTGCACTCGTCTCCACTGCACTATCTTTTCCAACGGAAGATCGACCTTGCCTTAGCCAAAGTGATATCGGAGCTCGTCGTAAGTAGACCGGCCGTCACAGAATGATCGCAGAAGAGCTTAGTGGCAGGTGGAGTGGCGTCCGAGATTTAGGCTAATGACATCCAGCGTGGTGGAGAGTATAATCTGTTTGGAGTCCCCAATTGGCCGGGCGTCTCATACGGCATAAACACCGAGACTGAGTGTAAGCAATCCCCACTGTTGCTGAATCCTCCAAGTTTGCTACAGCTGATCTATCGGCTCGATAGCCAAGTTACTGGTTGTCCTTGGTACCGTCTACGGGTACGCTCTTACGGCTTTCCTCGGACAACATGCCAGGGAACTGGGTACGCATTACGTTGTTGTTGGCGTGACTATCTATGGGACCCCTGTAACTGTCGCTCCGCCAGATCCACCGATTGTTTCAGTCGAAGACGATGAAGGTTTCGCCGGTGAGTCACTTATGGGGGGGTTGAATCGACCAGATGATGATAATCATGATGATGATAATGATGAGACCTTTGATGCACCATATCCGCCCGACTGGCATTTATGTTGGCATGTGCGCGCAACTAATGTGCCTGGTGCGTCCGTCCGAGTCAATCGGCCTGGACACTTGGAGCCTCGCCATCCCTCAGGACATGATTTGATTCCTGGTATCAGGCCCTGGAGAAATTATAATTGGTACCCAGAAAGAATGCGAGTCGAGCCATTTCGCTTAAAAGGTAAAGAGAGGCTTGCCACTTTGACCACCAGTCTTATCAACAAGGTGCCAGAGTCGCCATTCGAATATGGGAGTTACCTTAGTGATAGTAACAACGGTAGTGATCTGCACGACAATGGCTGGACGACACAACACCAAGAATGCAAGCTCAAGAAAGGTCAGAGAAAGGTGCTCCGGAAAGCAAGATTGTCCGTGGGTAAGCATTGTCGCATGCTCACATCAACGCAAGACATAGCGGGCGTCACGAGACGGCAGTATGGCGATCATCGGGAGGCTCAGCATTATAGTGTGAGTGTTTTGCGAGCATTAGCGCTTTACCCCTCTGTGTCGAGAATTGTCTTCAACTCCTCTATCTATAAGGTCGATGCAAGAGAGTTTGTCTGTGTCTGACGGTCGAGCGATAGGCCACAGGAGCAAGGATTGAATCAATCGTAAACCACCGCCAAGGATATCTGGTTAACCTCCAATACGACTTACCAACAGAAGCTGCGCCAGCACATGGCCAGCACATGCAACCACCGCCTTTGCATCAATGGTCTGACCTTGCTTACATACACTATTTCCGGGACAAACCATTGAGTTTATGGGGTGGTGTTCCGCTTCGATGGGTCTTTCAGACCGATCTCATCGATCATACAGGGAAGCTCGATCGTATCATTAATTACCTCCTTGTAAGTCAATAATCGTCACGCACACCACGTCAGGCGGAGGGGTGGTCAGAAAAGTATCTAGACGAGTTCCGGCTGATGAAGACATGCCCAGTATAGAAGAGGCGTAATGGAGCATAAAGTTCCCAAGTGGCCTGGCCTTCAGTATGAGATGGGCAAGGAGCTCGCCGACAGTAAGGCCCATCCGCATACCACACATCTACCTTGATCATCATACCAAATGTACTGACATCCCTGGTCAACAGTCGAGATCACGATGTTACTCGGCACCAAGTGGGGTTATGCATTAACCATGTTGCTGACCACACACCGAAAGCGTATGTCATTCAATTTGGTGGAAGCTTTGCGCCCACATGAGGTTCGTTTCAAGATCAAAAAGGTCCATCTCTATTCAACAGAGGAAGATCCGATCAACTTGGCTTGGGATCTGGAAGCTACCCGTATGGATTTGCCTTGGGGTTTTGAATTCGTGTCTTCGCCCAACACAGATCCGGCATCTACACCTCAACCTGCCCCAGACCTGCCACCTCCATACACTCCAAATAAACGCGGTTGGAATGATGCGTCGTCTCATAAAGGTAAGCTTCTGGCCCGGTATAGTGCGTCAGATCGTTGGCCAGCCATACCTCATCACGCACAGCATGGCCAAGCTCTACCTGCTTCTCCCGCTCATTACCAAAAGGTGCGTAGCTCACATGGTTCAGGTGATATGCCCGTCGCTTTAGCTAAACTGCCTTCGTTGTAGCATAATGAGCTGGAGAGTCGAGGCCCCAGTGCTAAAGCTCATGAATTGAATCACTTCCCGGATCTATTGTGCAAGGGCCAGAAAGCGCTCGAGATTATATTCAGCAATACTCGCAAACCACGAAGTCTTCCCCAGTCACCGTTCACCTTGCTAACTGCTATGGACGATAACGGTTAAATTACAGCGGTGAGGACGCCTTGGAGGACTGACGCCTTGCTGGGTGAGCCAATCAAGGCGCTCGAGAAGGAGCATCTGTTGGGTGATAGTCAATACTCTTGGGAGCTATACACATCAGAGCAGATCTTGAGTGGCGTCACAAGACTGTCATATGGTGATGATCTCCCTGGCCAAAATTATATTGTGAGTAAACGCTTCCTTTGCGAATACACGTCGCTTGGACGGAAGAACGACCACCGCGCTGATCATCATGATAAAGGATTCCAAAGGCCGCGCCACATCATTTGTCAACCCAGCCCGCGGGATCCTTATGAGTGTGGCTTACGAATCACCCAAAGGTTCGGTACACCCTGCTCAACGTGATCGCGTCACACCTCTGAACAAATGGTCGGATATCGTATGGCTACAGTACGCTCTCGCGGCCTCCAAATATCGTTCTTCGAGGGCGTTCCCACTCAAATGGATCTTCATATGTGATCTGGTTGACGCAGGTAACACGGAAAGATTAGGGGATATAGCCAAGGATTTCCTGGTCAGTCATTTCCGCGAATCAGAGCCTCCTGGCCATTCTCCACGCATGATCTGAATGTCGTTTGGAGTACACATCGCTGACGTAGGGTGTGTAGACAGAAAAAAGGCTTCGGCCAGAGCGGCTGCCGACGTGGCCTGGATTAGTTTACGCAGTCGATTACTTCGAAAGAGAAGGGCAACGCACCTGTAAGTCAGGCGTTTTTGTGTCATTTCCGCCATCGCAGTTCCCGACCAGCTGATTGTATCGTCGCGTAGACAATGGGTTCGTCCTGCTCGGCACCAAATGGGGCCGCGCTATAATTGTACTCTTGGCCGAGCACCGCGAGCACATGGGTTTCGGTAGCAAGGTCGGCTTCAAATTCTCCATCCGTGCGATTCACTTCTATTCTACCACCGACGCGGCATTCAATCTGGCAGTGAAACTCGACCCTATCCAGTACGATACCGGGCGCGATGGCCCGCTGGTACACGATCAGCCTGATACAGTTGGTGGTCCTTCGCATTCTCAGCCAGACAATTCTCGTCCTCCTTTGCCTCCCCGCCCGCAGGAACCTCATGCCCAGGGTGAGGTATCCTCCGATTATCCAGATGAGGACCCACCCGGTTATGATGACCCACCACCAGATTATCAGCCAAATGAGTGAAATGGCGGGAGTCCTTCTGCATCTTCCTCCATCATTGCCTTGGGTGACCAAGGTGATTACGGCCACTATACATTTCAACGACATGGGCCATTCGAGCCCACGAAACATTTCAGACAGCTCAAAAGGCAGCATCCTCAAGTTTTTTCAAGGCCATCGGACGAGTGGTCTGGCTCTCTGATACACACAACACGTTTGTTTTGGTCTCGTTTCCGCATCGGACTTCGAGTACAAATTATGTCGTACACCCGTCCTCCTCTCTACACCAAATACGCACTGGTATAAACTAAGCTGCGAGACATGTCTACATATCAAATCGTATACAAATCCGCTTGCACTTCTGTACAGCACAAGATCGGATTACTCCGCAGCACGCCCTGCTTGTACCTGCGATCCGCCTCTGCGTAATCCGGGTCATCGAGCAGCTTCGCGAAATGCCAGATGCTCGGGTACCAGATCAAGCCGACGTCCTGCCATCCCGCATTCTCACTCTCGATCTCTGCGGCCTGTGTAGGCGACGTGGTGTCTTCATGCCGATTCGTCCATTCCGTCACTCCGAGCCCGAGCAGTTGCGCCTCGGTGCCGTATCTGGGACCAAGCACCGAGCTAAATTGAGCCATGTAGTCGAAGTACCGCGCGCGCTGTCCGGGCAGACACGAGACGAGGTTAAACATGTTGACAGGTCCAGCATCGGGGAATTGCCGGACGAAGTCTTTCAATGGCACTCCCGGTGTGGCGCCAGGGTCGTCCTGCGTGGGAGAGCTCATGGCTAGTGAGGCCTCGAGGTCTGCTGGCGCCACGGCCGCGTCGAGACCGGACGGGTCTTGCTTGCTCCAGCCGGCGGGAAGAGTTGGAGGCGCTCGCCGGGCGCGTTCAGCACGGTTGTGCGAGTATGTGGCGAGAAGCTCATCGGGGGTGTCAACGGTGATGGACCAGGAGTGTTGGACTGAGGACACCAGTTCTTCAGGAAGGGCGATGGAAGTACTGTCCGTCGCTACGTTGAAGAGCAGGAAGTCCCATTTGGTGCCGGTCAAGCTCGCGAAGGAGAGGTTGTCCGGGTAGTGGACCCAGTGGTGGCAATGCCCGACGTAAAGTGGTTTCTGCGCGGATGGAAGACTTTGCAGAGCAGTGAAGAATGCATCTTGGTCTCGGACCTGGATTAGATGGAAAGTTGTTGGAGCCATGATCACGAAACCTTGAGGAACCTTCGATTGATGGGGCTGATGAGAGAGAAAGAGAATGAGAAATGATTGAGTGTTCTTGATCGTGCTACGGAATCGCTTCCATTGTTATACCTCTATCTACCTCTCTGCTAGGATATACAGTCATACTGGACAATCTGCATCCTTTTTAATCGTCCTGGGAGACCTTTCATGCGAGTGCCGACACATGGAGTTAACTCCTTGTAACTCCGCGCATAAGCTGACGATCACTTTGGAATCATGGCTATGCATGACGATACCTCGTATCGAAAGAGGGTCTCACATCCTGTGATATCTCTCCACATCGTTGGTTCTTCGGATGACTCTGAAGATGATGTGGAATCGATAAATCATCGACTTTATCGACATTCGGTGGGAAGGAAGCCACACGGACGTTCTGTCATCGTAAGAACGACTTGCGCAACGCAGTTTGTCTTTACCAATTCGCTCTTCTTGGCTGGTCTGAACGCAAGCCAATTTCGCAGATATTCAGCACACTCTGAGCAAGAAGATTGAGACAGTCTGAGGCTTGTGGGTCGAAGCGCAAAGCGAGAGGGCGACGAAGAGCAGATGAGGTAGGCACAACAACCAAGGTCGGAATGGACGTCGTGAGTGTCCACTGAACTTACACAACCGGATAATGCCCACAACTCAGGTAACAGTCTTTTGATGTTGGCAGCTTCGTGCTTCGTATACACCCAGTGGATGGAAATGCAACCAGGCTTCCGACCTGTATAGAACGCTTATCATGGCTTGTGTCCCTACGTGCTGAAACCGTGTTTTAGTCAAACGGTCCTGTTCTACTTACCATAGGTCGTCGTGGCATGATCTATCATCTCACACCGCCATCACATATCAAGTGGTCAAGAAGGCGCGACTTGATCTATAGCATCTCTTGGTTATCATGAGAAACCCACGTTTCTGAAGTCGGGACCAAGGCGCACTGTATTGTATGCGGACGTCTGGCGGTAGGTCTACACGGCGTACAAGTCGTCTCGGACTGCATTTTCGCAATGGCTCTTCGGGTGTGATTAACATAGGACCTCTATAAACAGTAGAGACTGCATGACGGCGACGCCGCGCGCTCAGACTGCCACGTGCACCATCAACACTTAGAATCGCCACGTGGCATCGCATGTCGGAGACCACGGTCTCGAAGCATTCTCGAAGGCCACCGTTGTGTTGGGAAAGCCCAAGAGCACGTTGGATTGACCGGAAGGCGCTGAAAAGATCAGATAAAGAGTAAGCTTGCAAGGGTTTCGGCGACCACGATCAAAGCTGTCCAATCAGGTGAGAAATAATACGTTGAGCGGAAGGGAATGTTTTCGCGAGGTCAAGGCGATGCTCAATCGTCGATGTGCCCAATGATGGCGAACTTCAGCTTCAAGACTTCAGGGTTGATGGTTGTTGTTGAGCGTTTTGGCGTGACTAAATTTGATAGTACCGATCGGCGCGAGCGAGACAAGCACCTACAGCTGAAAGATCTATGCACCGTTGGCACGAATGGTATCCGCAGAGCCGCAGATGTGGCTTGTGGGCGTTCATCGTGGTGGAATGTTATTGAGACATTGTTTTGGGAGAGTATCGTGGTGCGTCGATTGAGGCTGGCTGATGGAAGTTTGATAGGGCTGGAGATCCGGGAGGCTAGAACGCGCTACCGAAGGCGCTGGAGTCGGATAAAGGCGTGTGGCTTGCCTGGCTGGTATCAACGCACTGAAACGATTGGGAGATGTGGCTGCGTTGAGCGCACGACATATCATAGTTGATTGACATGTGATTGCATGTGCGCTGGGGAGAATACCAGCGTTGCAGCAGTCAGATATCCATGATTGGTGGATGGGTGGTGGACTGACAGGACGGAGTAGTGGACCGGAGAATACTGCTATCATCGCAGAATGGAAAGGCGATGCTGGCAACGTTCCACTCCCGTTTCCTGCTGGACTCGTCTCGCTCGATCATTAATCTGCCCAGAAGACGTAATTGCTTGCCTGGAGTTCCGTTTGGCATGTATAGAAACGCCCGTAATGCACATTTGTGCCTATGTGGAACGGAGCGATCATGACGTTATTCAGGTGGACATGGCAGAATATTGCTCCGCTTCCACAGTTGCTTTTACACGTCCATGCGATTGTGGCTGCGATCCATAGGCATCGCCATTGCGATCAGGCATCATCATTCATGCCGTACTATGCTGCAATAGTTCTGCTCGATTCTGTGTGACAATTGCAGTAGGAACAGTCCAGAGAACTCAAAAGTCGTAGCAGTCGAGGCGCAGCATCTCCCACATGGCAGCAGCGTGGCTCCAGCCACAGCGAAAAGTCAATGATCCACGAGTGGGAAGGATGCAAAACTAGCTGCCTTGTCGGGTCGAATGAGGCTGCCTGGGTGAGAACTCTGTTTGCAATCTTAGCAATGTCTGGTATGTATAGTGGGCGCTGGAGGTCGCGTAGAGAATGGTGTTGCCTGAGCAGACGGACCAGGCGGAGCGCCCGTTTGGATCGAAAGTGTGAGAGTCGTGGCTTGCGGCCGAAAGCTGGGCGCAGCGCATGGGCGTGAAAGCGCCGTCGGATGAACTTCACTTCGGCGTTTGTTGCATACCGGCGCTTGGCAATGTTTGCATGTCGATATGTGATGTAGGACTGGGAGTGCAAGGACTTGGAGATATATAAGGACTGTGGTGTGTCCGTCGTAGGATGAGATGTAGAAGATCAGATCATCAACCATCAGCATCAATCTAAGAAGCCTCCACATCAATAACTCTTCATACAATCCACCAATACAAACTACAATTCAGGCATCTGTCTACCAACTCAAGCCATCTCATCGACTCCAGACGACTACCAGTAGTCTTCCACAACCACCCAAAAAGCAGTTTACCACCATCAACATGTGCTACCACCACTGCCACCAGACCTTTGAGGAGCGCCGACACTGCCCACCACGCGCTCCTACCTATGCATCGATCATGGAGATCCTCATTGTGAAAGGCTACCGGAAGTACCAAGCAAAGAAGGCGGCCAAGGCTGTCGTCCGCGCTGCCAGAGCTGCAGCTGGCCTCTCGGACACCGACTCATTATCCAGCGCAAGCACCAACAGCACCAACAGTACCACCAGCAGAAGCAGCACACCTTACCAACTTGCCAACGAGGTGATGCTCGAGAAGTCGAGTGCGATGGCTCCACCAGCTTACGCTGACTTGGCTCGAGTATGAGCTCAGACACCACAGCAACGACAGGGCTTGTCGGGGAGGGAGTTTGGGGATATCAGCGAGGCGAGGCGTTCCACGGGTCGGATAGTTTGATGATACACCTTGGTCGGGGATTTTCTTTTGTATCTGGTTTGGTTTGGTTTGGTTCCATTTCTTTCTTGCATTTAGCGTTTGTAAGGCTGGAAGGGAAAAGGTGCCGGAGAAGGCAAGCAAGTTTATGCTAAGGAGGAGCATTGGGATACTCAGAATCCAACAGGATAATCAATATTGGAACGTCCAATCAACGCAATACTTCTGCAACATGAAGCTTCCATTTCACATTCAAATGTTCTTATCATGATCGATCTTTGTTCGCACCATCAAGGTATGATCTGGCGAATCTTTGTAAGGGTGTATTAGCATGATGCACATGTATGTGTTCAGGAAGATGGAAGAAGTGCATGTGGTGATAGGCATGACATAAGCACCATATCAATGTACCCCACTCTTCGACTTCAAGCTATCATGCATCTCACTCGGAGTTAACACTCCAGTGCATTACATGCACATGTGATAATCACTACATGTACTCAGCAACCGTCCACCTCCCGAGGTCGACTGGAGCTTCTTGCATTCATCAAGTTTCATATCTCTTCCGATTTCAGCTCTATTACGACTATTCTCCTTGCCCATCTGACTTGTCTTCCGGCCCTTCACACACATCACCCCCCACATCATGGCTAATCTGCTCGAGCTCAGCCACGAACTCCTCCATTGCATCTTCCGCGAAATCGAGCCCGTTGATCTTTCCGCCTTGAGTCGCACCTGTCGCGAATTCGCAAACTATGTCCGGGGAAATCGCCTGCTGCATCGCGAGATATACCTGGAAAGATATGATGCACCGTCCACCGGATCAGATTCGGACTGGGAAGGACTCATCCACGACCACACCAAGTTAGAACAGATCCTGGCAAGCGAGGAGAGGAAAGTCAAGACGGACAACATGGCCTTTGTTGCGGAGCAAATCGACGTATTGCTCAGAGGCACAGGAACAGGTCGGCTGATTTCATCAAACACGATACTCTTGGAAGAATACTTCAAGCTTACCATTAACGTCGATGCCTGTCTCTGCGCGAGTTCGCTCTTCGATCGAGCGGGTACCGGCTCACAGCAAGCCGCCGCGACGCTCGAGTTGCAACAGGCATCGGCAAAGATGCATTGTCTGTTCGGCGTACCAGTAGATCAGATCCCATCCCGTTCGTCGTTCATAATGGAACCCTCAGATCCGAATCGGTCCCCGTCATTGAGCACGCGATCACATTTCAAGCCGCGGACAACGCATACGTTCGCACGGAGCAAGGTCTATGACCTCCGACAGTATACCGAGAACACGCTCTGGGGACCTTTCATGGACGACGGTACGCAGAATGTGGACTGGGAAAAAGTAGAAGCCATCATGATCGTCCTCGGATTCAACCTAAGTAAATTTTCGGAGCGCTCCGATGGTAGATTTGGTAAGGTGTGGAACACTCCATTCTTGGGCGCATCGCCCAACTCGTATTCAAGTCTGCCAATGCCCGTGGACTCCCCGCCTCCCATGTCACCGCAGTACGAAGATGATGAGACGCAGACCAAAATACGTGAAGTACAACTCGCCCTGGATGCTCAAGACCCGTATGGTGTGTCGGGCAGTTGGATGCGCGTGGTGTGCTTCCTCGATTACAACGACCTCTACCAATTCAACTTCGGCCAGCCCACACGGGATGACCAACCACGGGAACCCATAGACACCGAAGAAGGTATTATACATCTCCTCGAACATGTATGTATCTCAAAGGAATCCGTGCTGATCGTGTCTGTTATGTTCGTCTCGCAGCAATCCGGCTGATCCGTATAAAGCTCCAAGTCACCAAGATCGTGCCTCCAGGTAGTAACGAGGAGGATGAGGAGGAAGATGGCATGGACTGGAGTAATTTTACGGGTACCCGGCTACCGATCGTCCATTTCAAAGGGTCGAGCAAGAGCCTACATGCCAGTTGGGATCCTAATGCAAATAGTAGAATACGAGGTTTGTTGTCTTCTGATGAACTTATCTAGACCTGCTGACCGTTTTGATAGGTATGGTACGGCAGACCCCCGAGGGTGAAATTCGTTGGACGACCTTCTCCATCTTCCACGGCGAAGAGCGTTGGCGCTCTGAAGGAATTCAAGTCGGCGGCCTACGCTCAGCTCGTGGTATACTCGGGAACTGGTTCGATAAGTGCGTCCACCGTTCATCTTTCATCAATCCTTCCTCTATTCGCCACACCCATACTAACGTCTTGCTCCTTTCGTTTTGCCACAGAGACTTCGATTACCGCGGCCCCGCCGGCCCCACGGCGTTTTGGAAGGAGTCCGATGACATGAGCGACGATGACGATGGACCGAACAACAGTGAGCATCACCAGCCCTGGGCCCTTGTCTGGCGCGCACTCCTGGAACGCATCTCCTGAGCACATTCTCCATCGTCCTTTCTGTCTCTGCTTACTTGCTTACTTATTGGCCTTTCGTGCCACTTTGTGGCTTGTAGCTTGGTTGGCGTTTTGAACCTATTCATCCATTCATCCATCCATCCATCCATCCATCAATGCGCCCCCGGACGACAGCTTCCTGGGACTGCGACACGACGGAACACGATCATTCTGGGGAACGCTCTCAACGAGATTTTATTGGTAACCATACTGTAATTCAGGGTCCGTTCATCACACGGTGCAGCAAACTTTTCATATTCGACGCGTATGAGTATAAGGTGAATTTGGAGTTGAGGCTGGGGCTAGGCGTCAGGAGTTATTCGGGGTAAGGGAGTATAGTGAGACGACTGTTCATGTCGCTGCGCTAATCAAGCTACCAATATGTACGACATTGGAGACCGGCATTCCACCTCCAGATGTAGTGTAAAACACAAACTCCTCTCCCGGGCACATGCAAGTACGACATTATATTCTTCTCTATCACCTCCATTTCCGTCCCGTTCACATCTTCACCTCCCCACCTCAATCTCCGTATCATCAACAATCTGCACCTTGACGCTCGCCGTCTTGGCATCCGCACACGTCTCCATCGCCCGCACCGCCTCCTCGAGCGAGAAACGCTGCGTGACCAGCGCATCCAGATCGAGCACGGCCTTGCCCCGCAGCGCGTTGATGCCCGCGGGCCATGTGTCGGCGTAGCGGTTCGTAAATCGTAGATCGATCTGCGCCAGGCTGAGGTGCATGAAGGGGACGTGGTCGATGATGCTGCGGCCGACGCCGATGACCATCACAACACCATTACGCCGGCACGCGTACGCCGCTGTGATAATGCTGGACTCGATGCCTGTGCATTCCAGCACGGTTGAGGGTGCGTGGTACTCGTCGGGTGAGGGAATGGCGTGTTCGACATCCCGTGCCGACACACCGTAGAGCAGGCGAATCTCTTCCGCGGACTCCAGCGCCGTCTTGCTGGGAGAGACGAGGTAAGTCTGAGCGCCGGGCACAAAGGTCCTGGCGAATTCGAGACGAGATGCGTCGACGTCGGTGATGACGAGAGGCCAGGCGCCGGAGGCTTTGGCAGCGGCCAGGGCGATCAGACCGATGGGGCCGGCACCGCAAATCAGCGCGGGCTTGCCGAGGCTGAGGCTGTCGCCGCATTGTTGGATGGCGTGAAGTACGACTGACAGCGGCTCGAGAAGCGCGCTTTGGGCGAACGTCATATCGTTGGGGATCTTATGCAGGAACCTCGCGTCGTGGCACATGAACCGCCGGATCGTGCCGGCGTACGGACATACGCCGGCGAACTTGACAGCTTCACAAAGGTTGTACTTGCCGCTCGTGCAAAGCCAGCAGATCGAACAAGGCACGCCGGGCTCGATGGCTACCCGGTCACCAGGGGAGAGATGAGTGACTGCGGAGCCGACAGCGAGGACGACACCGGACGCTTCATGGCCGAGAATGCAGGTGCGGTCAACGACAAGGGGTCCGATGGCGCCCCGATGCCAGAGATGCATATCTGAGCCGCAGATGCCCGTACAGCGAACATGGACCAGAGCTTCCGTCATGGATGGTGTAGGGATGGCCGTCTCGGTGAGCTCGAGACGGTGGTCCGGCGTGACATGCAGTGCTGGGTTGCCATATTTGGCCAGTTCGGCGGCGAGGCCATTTGGTTTGGTGGCTAGCTTCACTTGCTCCTGAACGAGGCCATCTAGGTTCGTGACGTCGGTGACTTGATTGATGTCTGGGGCCATGGCCGTGGAAAGGTGTTCTCCTGGATTGATGTTGTGGGCAGTCCTGGGGCTGGGCTTATGATTCTTTCTAGTCTTGTACTGTTGAGCTGTCTACTCAGTATAGGAAATGGAAGCAACTCAACGAAGTCAATGAGTAAGGTATGAATAATTCTGTTGATGTCCTGAGAAAGATATGAAAGGGCCAAACCGTGACATGAGCAGGGCAGTAGTGACGAAATAATGCGCGTCTCGAGAGCTGTGCAGGAGCTTGGTTCTTACTTGACTTCGGGCAGAATCCATCTGCCAGGGCAGAAGATGACAGCTCACCAACGTAAGGGAGAGCGGACATGATCAAGCTGGATCTAGACCAGGCACTCGACGTCGACGGTCGTCGTCCATCGCCACCAGCTTGTCATCGTATTGCGCCAATGTTTGCCCGAGAAGACACTTCCGGCAGCTGGAATCCTGTCTAGTAATGGTCCCGCGGATTGCCTACTTAGGCAGGTGTAGGCTATTGTCACAGCACTGAACTGATTGATATATGCTGGAGCTCGATGGTTCTTGATATGTGTCTCAGCATCATATACAGTCGCGACAAGAGACTTCAATAGATACGGAAGTGAAGCGTGCAACTCAGGTAAGGCAGGATGTCATTGCTTCTGTTTCGGTTTCACGTTTGATGCACAAGGCTTGACGATCTGCTGGACCCATGCTCAACCTCGGCTTCTTCTAAACTTCAATCACAGCATGTAAGGCCATGGGTGATCAACGACGGTTTTCTTTGCTGGACATAGAGACCTACCCAAACCACTCTCACCTCCCTCCCTGACTGGACTGTCAGTATTGGTCTTACGCACATACAACCAGGCCGTGGCTCAGCACCTATACCGCAACCTAGGCTCTTCAACGGCAATCCTCCCCACCCATTACCACCACCACCATGGCCAGCACCGGTCTGAGCCTCGAGCTCTCGGCGAAGAAGCAGCGCAAACGCTGCGATTACATCTACCACCTAGACTACCGCACGCGCTGGCAAGACAACGACATGTTTCAGCACCTTAACAACCCGATCTACGGCGTGCTCATCGACAGCATCATCAACGACTATTTGATGCGCACCTTCGGCTACAACACCACCACCTACCCTTACACCGCCCTCGTCGGCCACTCGTATTGCGACTTCTTCGGCGAGACCCAGTACCCCAAGATGCTGGATGTCGGTTTGCGAGTCGCCAAACTGGGCCGCTCGAGCGTTATGTATGAGGTGGGTATCTTCGAGCGGGGCAACGAGAACGTCAAGGCTGTAGGCGGCTTCGTGCAGATCTGGGTCAAGCGGGAGGATAAGCGGCCGTCAAAGGAGGGTATCCCCAAGGATGCGAGAGAGGCGCTGGTGAAGCTGTTCAATGGCAAGGAAGAGGATCTGGCGAAGCCCAAGTTGTAGATGGGCCGTAAAATGTGGTGGAGACGCAGAGAGAGTAACGGGCTTCATGGTCGTACTTTGTTCAGCGATGCTAAGATTCGACAAAAAGGGTATTCGTCTCCCAAGCGGAGGTGCCAGTGGCAAGCGACATGAGACCTAGTGTTATGAAGAGGCATTTCAGGTGCCGTGGCATGGTGGGACGCTTCAACCGGACGCTCTACAAACAATGGGATTCACGGTACACCGCACTGAAGCATGGCTGTGCGAAGGGAGACGTTCTTGACGCTGTCTTTGATATCAAGGACACACCTGGCAGGCTGTTGAGACATGATCTGGGAGTTCATAATATGACCAGTGCCTGCCGCTTGTCTAACAGTCGGAGCGCGTAGTAGGGGTGAGTAGACATAGAAATTTGTCGCCAGTTCGCTAGATTTTGTAAGCAAGAATGAGTCCATGTATGAAAGCAAGACATAGATTGTCGTTGCGACACGATTCGAGCATGAGTGATGTTTAGGGAGTGATGCGTGTTCGATTAGAGGTAATATAATTGCGTCTATAGAAGTGTGGAGGGTAACCTTGAATAAAGCTTCGCTTTCAGACCGTCTTGTCGTTCGTGAAGCAGCGTGGAAGGCGAAAGCACTCAGCTTCCTCAAGTTCATTCGGCTAGGATGACATATCGGATGCCTACAACACATGTTCGCTAAAGCTTGAGCAGACGTGGCAGCAAGTTGACACTCATACAGCACAGGCAGGACAAAACTTGCTGATGAACACATGGATGAATCGTAGACTTGCTTACCCATATTGATGCGCTGAAGCTTGACAAATTTTCACGAGTCCTGTATATTGTCAGCATTGAGTCTTGACAAGGTCCGATACCAACAGCAGAGTAAATGTGAATTGTAAAGATCAGAAAGCCGTATTACGCATGCCCGCCCGCCGGCACTTCAACAAGCAAGCCATAACGGATTACGTGCATCAGTGCTCTGAAACCACATGACACAGCAAAGCTGAACTCCACAACCGATCATCCCATTACCACAAGAAGCGGTTATGGTACGGTATAGAAAGGGTGGCTCGGCGGGGAAGGCCACCTATGAATGGGTTCGTTGAATGGATAGACTGGTTGTCATCATGAAAAGAGGGGATAGGAAGCTTGGGGCAGTAAGGCTTACCGGTGCTTTGCAACAATGTGTATCCCGCACGTCTGGCTGCGTGTATGTTGTCTATACTGCAGGAAATTTAGGCGGCAGGAAGGTGAGGCACAAACCAGTGTTGACGTTGCGTCTATGAGTATGGCAGTTGGGCTCAAGTTCCATATACTAGGGTGAAGGGAACATCGATGATGTATCCACCGGAGGTGCGACAAATCAGAGTTTGGAACTGGAACTTCCCACCTACGACATAGTCTGGCGAAGTCAGCAGATGATGCAGGACATCGGTCAATGGCAAAGGCGCAATGGTTTATTTCATAAATCAGACAATTTGGTAAGATGGTATGAGTTGTCGACATAATGCTTCAGTAGCAGAACTGAAATTGATACGCTCATCATGAAAAGGATGCGGTGAAGAAAGACGGAAGGCTTACCACTTTAGCAGCAAGGCAGTGTATCATGGGACATCCCACATCTCCTTGCTGAGAAGAGAGGAGCTGGTAAGCAGCACTACGGCGAGAGATGAGCAAACATAATCTGTTCTCACGAGTCAGTTCACCGTACAGGAATAGTCATGTTTCGAGTGCGAGAGACAGTGCAGAAGGGATCAGATGGTGATGCATGTTTTGTTCGTGGTTCAGGAGGTCACCGGAACATAATTGTGTAGAATTCATCGTATTGGAGGTGAGTGATGGCTGGTAGTATGTAGTAACTTACCAGATTCGATTTACGCTTGCTGATGTTGCACCTTCACAGGGCGAAAATTGCAAGAGGGACATATTCAGTCCTGCCGTCCGAAGAGCTCATGTCATATCGTAATGTATGAATACAGCGGGGCTGCAAAGCTCACTGCGCTGACCAGATGAAGTCCGTATGGCTGAGATGATTCTTCTTGTGTATAGCTTGAGACAGCAAAAGGTGAAGTCGGCGAAGTTTTTGATGGTACGCGAGCTAAGCACGTACCAGGACGAGTCTTGGCATTTCCTACCGCTAGGTCATAACTCATAACGTCGCCTGTTAAGATCCAGATTCTTTGCTCTTGTTGTGTCATTTCACTATGAACATCACTCTCGACATGCCAGTCCAGCGGCAATAACAATCACAGCAGGTATGTTCGATTCCTGTTGCAATCAACCTTTACATGATTAGAAAACCAATTTATCAATCTGTCAATCCCCTGAAGCCCTCAATCGAGGACCTACTGACGAAGCAAAATTGCTATGCTCTTTATGATCTCATCTTGAACCAGTCATCTTTTCAGTCTATTCGATACCGAACTTCTGCTGACCGATGAGACACGTAGCACTTTCCTTTCTTCCTACCATGACGTCTCCTACTTCCACTTCTTCGACTTCAGCAGTGCCTGAGCCATTTCCTATCTTTAAGCTTGCGCACCGCTTCCTTCTTTACGACCCAGCAACCATATCATACATTCGCGCGAAATACAACATATGTGGTGTGCTCATCGGCGGTCTTCCTCAAGCTCCACAGCAGAACGTATTCCTCGGCATTCCTCTCGAGCTAATGCCGGAAGAGGCACGCTTACTGGTGGAGAAGGAAGTCGCATACGTCGTTGACGATGTGAAGGAGCACAAGCACAACTTCCTGGGCAACAACCTCGACCCCGAGGAGCGTAAGGCTTTCCAAGCAGCGCTCAGGAAGCAAGGTCAAGCAGCGGCAGAACATGTCAACAAGCGGACGGACGAGAGAAAGAAAGCTGCGCTTCAGAAGAAGGTAGATGATGGAGACTGGAATGACATACCCGAGGACATGCTCAAGCCTCGCGCTGGGGGTGGCAGCAAGAAGAAGAAGCATCGGGACATCAAGTCATCCCTGACAAGCACGCCCGCAGTCAGCGAGGCAGAGGATAGCGATGGGTTGCTCTTCGCCGCTCCCCAAAGTTCGACTGCGGCTGACTCTGACCAGTCCAAGGCGACGTCTCTTACCGATACAATAACGAGGACGGAGACCTACGCTTTCACGCCTACGACCTCATATCCTCCAATGCAGCCTTCTTCGACAAATGCGCGACATGTCGACGGTAAGGATAACGATAGCAACGCAGAACTCCTCGCGGTCCCTCCGTCCTACCCTCTGTATGAACACATGCACAGTAAAGGCTACTTCCTAGCTCCTGGCTTGCGGTTCGGCTGTCAATACATGGCGTATCCAGGTGATCCGCTGCGCTTCCATTCGCACTTCCTGTGTAATGGCATGGACTGGGACGAAGAGTTTGATCTGCTCGATATTGTCGGCGGCGGTCGACTGGGCACTGGTGTCAAGAAGGGCTTCCTCATTGGCGGGAGTGACGGCAGTCGTGAAATGGGTGATAAAGAGGCTGGTAAGGACGTGAAAACGTTCTGTATCGAGTGGGCTGGAATGTGATACGATACGATATGTAATGCTACGTTAATGATACCCGAAACTTTGCACGATCCAGGTTATTCCCCTTCTCGTAATAAGCTATACGATGTCTTTGCTTAACGTACTTGTACAGACGGTAATCGGAACAATATGGTTCTTGACCCTTAACATCCAAGATACCGCTGCTCGACCCATCGCGTCTCCAAATCGCCCACGATCCTACACACAACCACTTTGATCTCGGGGAAAACGCTCATGAGCCTATTCAGTCCCATCTTTCCCGCCATATAAGTGACAAACACAATGCGATCTTCTCGGACGCCATGATCCAGCAGCACACGCACAGCCATTAGCGCCGCCCCTCCAGAGCTCATCTGCGCATCCAATATCATGACACATTGATGCTCGGCGATATCAGGTGCAAGGCGAAAGAAGTGCAACTCGGGTTCGCCGGAGCGAAAGTTGGACTGGATGAGTATGCGACCAATACGAGCATCAGGAATGACACGCTTCAGACCCGTCTCGAAGCATGTTCCACCACGGAGGAGCGCGACGGCTGAGATCTCACCATCGAGTCGCAGTCCATGGTATGTTTGTCCGCGAACCGGGATGTGAGCAACATATTCTTCGTAGCGGAGACCGCGTTCGGTTGCTTTCTCTATGAGCATTACTGCTAGACGGTCAAAGTAGAAAATGAAGTCTTCGCGATCCAGCTTGGGATCCATGATAAGAGTGTTGATGCCGCGAACTTGGTTGGTATGGGGCATGATCAAGACATTGGCGGATAGTGGTGCATCTTCCGCTACTTTTCCAAGGCGGCGTAGCTCTGCTCGGTGCAGTTCGGACTTCTCATGAAGAGTTTTGTGGATGCGATCGGATACCATGCCTTGGTTGTGTCAGCATTGACAAGCGGAAGACCTGTAACCTGAGGCGAGCTTACTGATTGCGACTTTGTTCTCGATACCTCGAGGCACGATAATGTCTGTTGCTTGGTGTCAGCATCACTCGCAGGACTGCTTTTCCAGGGACAAGAATGGCTTTCATGAAATATCAGGAAATCGGAGAATGATCGTCAAAGGAGTTCAGTTGATCTTTACTTGTTTGTGATTTGAAACATCATTTGATGAGTGAAGGACACAACGAGCAAGAAATTCCACTCACCGGCAACATGGCGTTGAGGCTCCACATACTTATGGAAGTTGGGCTTCACAAAGCTGAACCACTGCTTGATGCAGCCTTCAATGTCTCTTGCACGTTCCCGGACATCGCGAAGCACTGATTGACGATATGTAAGTAATAATAACTTTCCCAAAACGATCAGGGTTACTGACATCGTCTAGAGAGGCACAGATCTGCATCAGCCTCAGTGAATATCTTGAGATCAAGCAGGTCGAGAACACGCTCGTCGTGAAGAGCAAAAATGCCCTCCAGTATCAGAACGTGCGGGGAGTAGATCGTTGTGGTCTTTTCCATACGCGCATGCTTCTCGAACGAATATATTGGGATGTCTGCTTTCTTCCTTACAGATATTCAGCGATTAGGGGTACTATAGGCAGCAAGGACGCTTGCGCATCTCATACCCGTGTTTGATATCCTGTAATCGCTGTACAAGAGTGGCAAAGTCGATGGCTTCAGGAGCATCAAAATCGTACTCATTATTGAAAGCAGCTTGCGATTCTTCGGAAGTAAGAGGCTTGTAAAAGCTATCCATGGACAAGATTACCACCCATGGCAGCGAAAGCTCCTGTATAATGGCGTGCGACAAGGAGGTCTTGCCAGAACCGGAAGAACCAGCGATGCCTATGATGGACGTGTCTGACCATGGTGGCGAGTAATGGGCCTTGTGGGTAGCTCCATGAGAAGGCCGCCGTGGATCTGTATTTTGCTTGGTTATGGGGCTCAAAGGAGCAGCCCGTTCTGGTAAGCTCATCGTGGGCGCATGGAGAGGACTGCTGCCGCGATCTCGACCGTCGACATGGCCGTCTGTTGATGCAACCGGTCGTAAACTGAAAGATGTTTGATTGATGAAGTTCGCGTCGAATTCATCTCATGCACAGGCCAGTCTTAATGTCACGTGCTCCAGTTTTAATATCCATGAAACCAGATTTTGCTTGAGAGAAGAGATGTTGCACTCTCGTAATGCTGCCCTTTGTCATACTATGGGTGGAGAGAACAATTCATTATCATAGCAGGATACTCCATGCTATTGCGATTGATCGGTCGACAGTCGGCCATCCTTCTGGCTGCTTCGGTACTGAAGATTTACAGGGTCCAGAATAGATGACTACTCCGCCACTAACAACTTACTCCAACTGAGTCCCCGAAGAACGACATCCCACTAATATGCATGTACGGGTTGCGTCGTTCAGGTCTCCTTCTCTCCGCTGCCAGGAACTTCCGCGTGTCGAGTTCGTCAATCTCATCGCCTACATGTAGGCATATCCGCCGTCGCATTTCCCTCGCTCGACCGGTGATGCTCCCCGACCCCACCGCCACCAGTGACAAACATGATCACCCATTGGAGTCCATTGCAGCTGCCAATGCCCAACGTGGTACAGTCCCGGTGACTTCACGAGAAGAGATGGACTTGCAGGCTGGTGATCTGACAGAGTTATGTGCGAAAGTGCATGCCAAAGTGGAGGCATTCTTGAAGAAAGACACATCAACGGACACTTCCCTTGCGAGGACACAGGAACAGACCAGGGTGAGCCTCGGAGTGATTGAGGAGGCATTATCGAGATACAGGTATGCTTCGGCTAGGCTCATGTGGACCTAAGTCCAACAACTCAATATGCAACAGACAGCGTTCAATACTGACATTATTCTGCTTGTAGTCATGACGAGCTTTCTCTCTCCTACAACGGTGGGAAAGATTGCTTGGTACTGCTCATCCTCTACCTGAGTGCCTTACACATACACGCTACGTCCTCTAAGGCAACGCAGAACTCCGCCCCCAGCCTCCCTGCAAAGTTACGAACGGTCTACATCCTATCGAAGCACCCTTTCCAGGAAGTGGACGATTTTGTCGACTACTCCGTTACGACCTACCATCTATCGATGTGCCGCTACGCCAAACCAATGCGCGAGTCCTTCGCCGAATACCTCGCAGACAAGCCTTCCGTCCGGGCCATCTTCGTCGGCACAAGGCGGACAGATCCACATGGCGCAAATCTCAAGCACTTCGATCCGACGGACAACTCGTGGCCAACATTCATGCGCATCCATCCTGTAATCGATTGGCATTACCAGGACGTATGGACGTTTATTCGTGCGCTGGGCGTGCCGTACTGTCGTTTGTACGACATGGGATACACTAGTCTGGGGGGGACAACGGACACACATCCCAACCCGGTGCTGAAGGATAGCAGCGGGGAGAAGTTCAAGCCGGCGTATGAACTCGTTGAGGATGAAGAGGAGCGGCTGGGACGAGACCGATGACATATGACGAATAGAAAAGATGAAGGAGGACTGCACTGAGTATTGGGACGAAGTAGAGAAAGGGAGACTTATCATGTCATCCACACGCGCGGACATTGGACACATGATATTGGTAATCGTACGTCGTATATTCGGGTAGATGATTCTCCTAGCCGGCGGCATTTCTCATGGCAGCTTCTTCGGCTGCTTTGTCCCAATCCACGCGATAGATATAGATAGCTACTCCTCCAGCCACTACGCCTAGCGCAATCGCTGGTCCAAACCACAAACCATTCAGATCCCAGTGCAGTCCAAACGCCGTGCTAAAGGAAATCGGCATCGCAATCGCATAATACGCAAACAGACCAATGTACCCACCTACCTTTTGCTTGCCGAGCCCACGCAGCAGTCCGTTTCCTTGTGCCGCCAGACTGTCGAAGAGCTGGAACGCGGCATTGATCGGCAATGTCGCGGCGGCCAGCGCGATGACTTCCTCATCATTCGAGAAGAGCTTGGGGATCTCATTCCGCAGCAGACTCAGCACCAGCATGTTGATCAGCCCAATGACAGTACCCGCCGCGAACGTGACTCGTGCTGTGACTTTGGCGGCATCTGGCAAGCCTGCACCGATGAGATTAGCCACACGTGTGCTCGCCGCAATGCTAACGGGGAATGGGATCTGATATATGCACACGCTGAGAGACTGGAGGACGGTGTTTGCAGCCAGGTGGGTGGCGGAGATGCGCGCCGCGGCCAACGTAAGGACCTCAAAGGCAAGGAACTCGGCCATGACCATGACAAGACCGGGTAAGGCGAGCTGGATCATCGGACCCCAGTTCGTGAATGCTTTCTTGCTGAAGCCAGGCCAGCATTCCATCCCACCCACGAACCGCACGTACAAGAAGAGCAGCAGCGGCATGAGGTTCTCGGTGATGACGATGGCGATTGGACAGCCGACGAAGCCCCATTGGAACCTCCAGACGAACAGCCAATGCATAAATATGTTTAACGGTGCCGCGATGAGGAGGACGTAGAGCGTTGCTTCAAACTTCCCTTGCGCTTGGACGTAACGTTTCCCACTCTCAAAGCATGCATACCCTGGCGCACCGAGAATCAAAATCTTAAGGTATAAGCCTCCCATCTCGGCGATATCTCGTTCAGGGATGATAGCGGCGAGAATCTGCGTGCCAGCGAGCCAGATACAGGCCATGGGAATCGTGATCGTCCAGAGAAAGAATACCATACGTTGCAACTGAAGGCCGACGAGCTTCTTCTTCCCCGAGCCATATGCCTGAGCACAGAGGGTGTCTAGACTGGTCGCCAAACCATGATACACAGCGTATCCTGTGATGCTGGCCGTCATGGCACCGATGGAAACGGCACCAAGCTCATTTCGACCGATGTGCCCTACCGTGAAGATGCTGGTCATGGTCAGTGACTGTTGCAGGATGAAAGTCACAATCAAGGGTGCAGAGTAGCCTGCAAGCACTTTCGTCTCGCGTTGCCATGTCGTCTTGATATCCCCATTCCTCACAGCCTCTTCCCAAATTTTGTCGATCTCAGAGGCGCCGTCACTAGAGCTTTCATCCGCATCTGCTGAGCCACTGCCTCCAAGTAATGCGGTTGTCTCTGTAGGGCCAGATATCTCATTCCCGCCAATAGCTGATTCTTCGTCCACATTCGTACTCTTCCTCGAATTGGTGCTCGCGAAAAGCTTGCTGATCAGGCCATTTCCTGCTACGGTTGGACCTCGACTACTTCTTCGCCTCTGACGGCTTGATGGTATGATGTTGTTGTCCTCTAGCAGGCATCTCTCCTCTTCGATCGCCGCATCTCTATCTTGGCTGTCGGGTGCAAGGGCTTCTGGTTGCTGGGCACCCAAGAATGGACGCGGTGTCGTTGCAATGTAGCTGGGCCGTCTGTGTCCTCCCGCCAGTGAGTGGGAAGCCACAGCTACATATTCTTCTTGTCGAGCTTCATGGCCTTCCTCTACAAGGTTCTTTACTTCTGTATCTTCAAGATCACGAGCCACACTCTCTTCTGCAACTGAGACAGTAGACCGTTCTTCATGTACGATTCGCGTTGAGGACTCCAAGTGACGTGAGTGAACAACAGAGGCAGATGGCAGTCCCGGTGTCGATTGGGCCATTCTCCTTATTGCTCAGTGTGGCTTTAGAGGGAGTATTCGTAGCTCCAGCAATGTTTATCCAACCGCTTACCAGAACAGGGCAAAGTGACAAAGGAAATTCAGAGGTCGACGGAAGAGATATCTCCACTTACATGTAGGGCGCGACCACCGGGATCGTCCCAGGGCGCCTACGAGCAAGACTACCGATGGAGTCTTTCCACAAAATTGGCGGTGACTAAAAGAGGGTGGTTTAGATACGTTATGCATGATTAGGCAGGTCGAGGAGTGAGGAACCCCACCTCTCGGATTGTTATGCCGAATCTGGACGTTGCCACTTACAGTACATGTATAGAATATTCTTATGAGAGTAGGTAAGTTGTTTCTGTGTACGATGTATAAGATTAATGTGTGGACATAGCCAAAGTCTGATGGAAGCGACTGCATGTACATCTTTGCTACCCTGGAGAGCAACGACTATAAGGTAGATAGAGAAAGACGCTGTGATACACGCTAACGACAAAATTCTTCTTGATGCAACTTCTAGAGCTTCACCACTACTTTACCAGCGCTGACCCCCCGCCTACACATATCAAGTCCTTTCTGCACATGCTCGAGTCCGGTACCTGCGATGATGGCTTTGGGCCTTGGAAGTAGAGTACCGTCCTGAAGAGCGCGCAACATCCATTGATGCACAATATCATAAACTGGAGATGCAAGGAGGGAAGGAATCATGACTACCACATCTTTGTTAGTGTCCTTGAATGCTTGCTATACTCCCTAAGTTCCACCGACTTACCACGCAGAGCCTCGACACCATCGGCCAGACCTTGTTCAGGTGGAGATAGAACCGAGAGTAACCTTTTCCGACCCTTAGTTTGAGACAGAACACGAGCGACAGGTGCGGTCGTTTTCTCGTTGTCAGCAATGCAGTCGAGAGCTCCGACCACATGTTTCTCCTTCAATGCTTCGATCAGGCGCTCTTCGATTTGAGGGTCTGAGTAATCAAACACTCGAGATGCGCCGATGCTCTCGCAGAGCGCATGGTTACGCTTACTTGCCGTTGCATAGATCTCGTACCCAGCAGCTTTGGCTAGTTGAATGGCGCAGCAGCCTACACTGGAGCTTCCGCCCCAGACCAACAATGTTGAGCCCTGCTCAGGTGAAGCAGCAGTCATGTCTTGTAGCTTAGCAGTCGAGAGGCCGAGCTGGTCGGCAACGAATAAGCCGGCCATTGCGGTGTCCATTGCAAGTGGCAAGACAACAGCTTCATCGAAGAGGACATTATCGGGGATGGGAGTGGAGAATCTCTCTGGTACAAGAACAAAGTTCTGAAAGGCTCCCATGGCAGGCTGGCCAGTATGCAGTCCGGTCGTGTGTGCCATCACGCGTTGGCCGACCTTGCGGTTGCTGACTTCAGCGCCAACTGACACAATTGTACCAGCCAGATCGCTACCGAGCACCATGGGGTACTTGGTCTTCCGTCCACCCAATGCAGGATCGTAGTCTTGTACCTTGAATTCCATCGGGTTTATAGCAACCGCAGCAGCCTGTATCAGGAGGTCCCTTGGTCCCACTGTCGGGTACGGTGCTTCTTTGACCTCGAGTGGATTGGCTTTGGGGCCCATTATCCAGGCGGCTGTGTTGGTGCTCATAGTTGCGGTTTCCAGCTAGAATTGTCAATGGTCAGCAAAGTCTCGGCCTTCCGCCAGTTCGAAGACCGTGTCAATTTTTGATATGGTGGTAAGTGAACGAATGCTCGCGGCACAGATCTCCCCAACGTGCAAGGATTGAGCCTGGAGACAGATGGGGACAGATGGGTAACGATGTTAATGTCCAACAAGAACAAGTCACTGAAAGCTACAACACAGCTTACATGTATATATTGGTACACGGAGATATGATGGCGATTAGTTCTGGAAGCCTCGGCCGAGATGGTTATTTCCGCGTCATTGGCTACAACACGAGGAGGATCCTCCAATTCGCCACTTGGTGTGTCCTAGGGAGGAACATCCCCATTCCGAAAGAATTGCGGGCTTCGTATCTCTGAAGCTGCTGAGAAGGGTCAATGGAAGTGTACGAAGAAAGAGCACATGGTTGTCGCGGAGTAACAGGGTGGAGCTGCTGGCCACGCTAGGCAAAACGGAGAACCCGCCGTAGAATAATGTAGCACGGAACTCAAACACCTGATGCTCACACACGCAGTCTATTTTACTTATTTCCTAGCCGAAGCTTCAGAAGTAACACCTCGGGGCAATCCTCGTTATGGGAGATACTTCGCTGTTGCGAGCGGCGATACTGATCATCTCGGAGACTGCTGCCAAAGATGCCTCGACCGACAAGGGTATACCCGCACTCCAGTCAGTCTTCGAAGAGACTGGCCGGTGGACAGTCGACAAGACAGCAATTGTCCCTGATAATGTGTTGGACATCCAAAGGACTATCTTGGGCTGGACTGACGACGACCAATATGCGAATCTGATTGTGACCAGTGGAGGTACTGGCTTCACTCAAAAAGACGTCACGCCGGAGGTATGCATGTATTCCTGATCAAGGCACATGGCGCCGTCTTTTCAATCCGAACCCACCTTTGATCTACTTGTTGGGCCGATACACAGAGTAATGGAGATGTAGGCAGTGACTCCACTCATTCATAAGCATGCTTCGGGTCTGGTGTAAGTGTTGTTTGCGGCTGTCGGTAGTCTGATTCTTTGCTGAAAGCGATAGGCACGGTATGCTTGCCGCATCGCTAACAGTAACTCCATGTACGTCTAGCCTTGTCACACCACCCGATGTAGTACTTATCAAGAACAGTCGCTGTCATGGCCAGACCGGTGGCTGGAGTTCGTAACAAAACCTTGATCATTACACTACCCGGATCTCCCAAAGGAGCGAAGGAGAACCTGGAGGCCGTGATCAAGCAGCTTCCTCATGCTTGTCAACAAGCTGCTGGGGCTGATTCTCGAACCCTTCACGCCGGAGGAGTAAAACAGCTGGAGAGTGCTGCTGGTGTTGGTGCGAAGTCTGCCCCTCTTCCCGATGCAGGACACGCTCACAACCACCACCATCATCACCATGGCCACGGTCATCACACTGGCCCCAAAGCTCACACGAAGCCGGAAGACCGTTCACCAATCTCAAATGATCCGAACGCTGGCCCCACTCGGCGATATAGAGAGTCGCCATATCCCTTGTTGCCAGTCGAAGAAGCATTACGGGTCATCGAACAAAACACTCCCGACCCCGTGGTCATCAGAACGGCAGTGAATGGGAGCCTTGTAGGCTCAGTTCTAGCTCAGGATGTGACGGCGCAAGAATCCGTGCCGGCATTCCGAGCCAGTATTGTGGATGGCTACGCTGTCATTGCATCCAACCATGTGCTAGTCCCGTCTACCAAGGGTATCTTTCCCGTCGTAAGCATCTCACATGCACAGGCTGGATCTGTTCCTGAACTACAATCAGGAGAAATCGCCCGCATTACCACAGGCGCGCCACTCCCACCAGGAGCGACAGCAGTGGTCATGGTTGAGGATACTGTACTGAGATCAATGACTGATGATGGTAACGAGGAAAAGGACGTCGAGATTCTCACCGCAGATATCAAACCTGGTGAGAATGTGCGCGAGGTCGGTAGCGATGTCAAGGCAGGCGATGTAGTGATGAAGAATGGAGAAGGCATCACCTCGATAGGCGGCGAGCTCGGCTTGCTTGCATCGGTTGGGGTAAGAGAAGTATCAATATACAAAAAGCCGATCGTAGGAGTCTTGAGCACTGGAGACGAGATTGTGCCTCACGATAGGCCGGAAGATCTACGCCTGGGTGAAGTGAGAGACACCAACAGACCGACACTTCTAACGGCCATACAAGGCTCGGGTTTCAAGGCAGTCGATCTCGGTATTGTATCGGACAAGTGAGTGTCTCATTCTAAGTTGTATGTCATGCTAAGCTGATCAACACGCATAGACCTGGTGCACTCGAGCAAACTCTCCGGGACGCTCTTCGAGTTGTGGATGTAATCGTGACAAGTGGAGGCGTGAGTATGGGCGAACTTGATCTTCTCAAACCGTCCATTGAGCGCTCACTTGGCGGTACGATCCATTTTGGTCGAGTGTCTATGAAGCCAGGAAAACCCACGACTTTCGCTAGCATTCCTTACAAACCTACCGATGGTGGCGAGCGACAAGACCGACTCATTTTCTCGCTGCCCGGGAATCCAGCCTCAGCAGTGGTCACGTTCCATCTCTTCGTGTTGCCAGCGCTGCACAAGATGGCAGGCATCTCGCCAGCAGGTCTGGCGAAGGTGAAAGTGGTTCTGGAGCAGGACTTCCGATGTGATGCGAAACGAGCAGAGTACCATCGCATCATGGTCACCGTGGGCAAGGATGGTCGACTGCATGCTCTCAGCACAGGATTCCAGCGGAGTTCAAGGATTGGTAGCTTTAAAGGCGCAAATGCGTTGTTGTGTCTGCCGGCGAAAGAGGGATCTGTGAAGATGGGCGATCAAGCTGATGCTTTGTTGATGGGCAAGCTATCGAGTGAATTGTAGTGCTGTACGAATCATTCTCGCTGCATCATGTCGTTGCAGACTGTCTATTGACTGCCGTGAAGCTTGCTGAGGTGTTTGTTTTTGCGCCCGGAGGAGAGGGAAACTGGAGGTGACACCCCTAATGCACAGCGTCGCCGCAAACACGATGTAAACAGCGATACCTGAAGACGATACCATACATTAAATACTAGAAATGAAAATCGTAGATGTGGAGTGCAGCGACCTGCCATCCAGTTCGACAAGAGGCGATCAAACAATCGTGTATCGCGGGGCGTTGGGCAGATCGCAACACGTGCTGCAAAACTGCCGTCGCGAGAGTTTGCCACCCGGCTCGGGGGGGCCAGCCTCCACGGTATCGGCCTGAGCCTCTGCCGTGCCCGAACCTAGAACAACGTGGTGCATAACTTTCATGCTGTAATGCATACATGTATGTGTAAGTCGTGAGCATGCAAGACAGTGTCACCACCCATGTTTTGCGAGAACACATGTACCTTTGTTCGGGCAATGCTGACAGACCCTTAAAGCGCTTCGCGCCTACAGCACGGCTCCGCTCGCGTCTGCCGTAAAACGCGCGGGCGCTTATATGAACCGCACGACGACTCTTACCGACTTGCCGCCGACTCGCTGTGAGGGACTTTTCTGCATCGTGCATAGCGCATCATCCATCTGACATCTTGGTACTTCAACATGGCTGTCAAACATACCAAGACGATGCTCAAGATACGTGAAGATGACTCGTTCGATGATCTGGTTCGGAAGTTGTACCTGTGAGTACGCTGATGCGACGCACTCAAGTTGAAGCTGACGGTCGCCCTGCAATACTATGAATCCGCGCTGACAACCTCAGGTATCTGACTGAAAAGGTCGATAGTCCGCACACTTTCGCGGAGATGGAAAAGGAGCTGGACATGCTTGGCCTGGGCTCTATGGTGACAGCGCTTGCCACCGACTGTCATCATCCTGCCATCGTCAGCGCATTGATGTGAGCGCATTCCATCAAGTGGTGACTTCGAACCTCAAAAGAACTGACGGTGGGTAGCGCATTGAAGTCTCACTTCGTCGCGATGGAGGACGACGACGACAGAGGTGTGAACGAGACGCGCGGGCTTGCGTGCGAACTGGTAGCGTGGCGGTTTGTGACCTGTCTCACACAACGCGAAGCTATTGATCAGCTCTGCAGCGCACTACCAACACCCTTGCTCTGTGGAAACGGCCCGTCGCAAGTCGATGGTCATGTGCAGGGAGCTCATGACGAAAGAACGCCGCTTCTCGAGGGCAGTCCTGACGAGAGCGACAGCAATTCTTTAGCGCATGTCTACAATGGACTCTCTGCCTTAGAGATCGCCGTGATATGCGACGCGAAGGAATTCATGAGTCAAAAGGCTATTCAACGGATCATTTCGGGCATATTCTGGGGTGACATCGTCTTCTGGGAAACTCTGAGCACGCATTCGACGAACACCAAGAAGGCCAGGATATACAACAAATCGAGATCGGATCCTTTCTGTCGCCTTCGTGTCCCAGTCTACCTCAAAATCTTCGAAGCACTTTTCTTTTTGGCATTCTTGGCATTCTACTATACGGTTCTGGTGCAGAAGCCGTTCGCGAGCGTGTACACCAGCGAGGTGCTCTTGTATGTGTGGATAGCTTCGTTTGCTTACAATGGTGGGTCTCCCTTCGTCATGCGACCGTGTTGCACAAGTAGCTGTGACCACTGACCGCCACTAGAGATTGGAGAGTTCTTCGACGCAGGCTCCACTTTATACGCGAAAGATTTCTGGGCATTGTGGGATATCGGCATTATTGCGACAGGGACAGCTTTCTTTTGCCTACGCATGATTGGGCTAGCCAAAGAGGACCACAAGACTACTGACGTGGCCTTTGATGTACTCAGTGTGGAGGCACTTTTTCTTGTCCCAAGGTACGCCACGCACCTGCTGATTCGCTCCCACCCCCGAACCCTCCCATCCACACCATGCGTCAAGCGAAGAGACCACCTGTCATTGACTGAAGCTGATCGATCTTGGCAGACTCTGCTCTCTTCTGAGTCTCCACCCCTACTTCGGTACCCTGATCCCCTGTCTGAAGGAGATGGTGAGTCTGTCGCTCAGTCCAACTCGTCTAGTGCAGTCGGAAGAGTAGACTAAGAGCTGATGAAACCACAGACGAAGGACTTCATCAAGTTTCTGGGTTTGGTGGCGATACTCTATCTCGGTTAGGCCACCTGCCGCGATGTTGGTGTTGGAGAGTGCTGATCCTTGCAGGCTTCGACACCACCTTTGTTTTTCTTGCTCGTGGGCAGTACAGTGCTGGCGGGATGAACTGGATCCTGATCAAGGTTCGGCATTCCTTTCGTCCGACTGGCGTCAGCGGGTCGTAGATCATGTTGTACTGATGGAGCTGCTGATAGGTCTTCTTCGGCTCGAGCTATCTAGGCTTTGTGAGTCAAGCTACAATCAAGCCACCCCACGGCCACCAACAACACATGCTAACTTGATGTAGGATGTCGCAGACAAGGTATCTAGCACCCGCAAACCTCGATCATCGTCGCCGGAGTGCATGCCTAACATATGCAGATCTCACCGCTTCTCGGCCCACCCTTGATGTTCTGTTTCGTCATCTTGACAAATTTACTGCTTCTGACCGTGCTGCTGTCGCTACTATCGAATCGACTCACACAGGTATGTGCACCCGGCTGTGTTGGTGTTGTGCTGCGGTAGTGGTGGCTTTTGCGTTTTACTAAGCGCCGACTCGAAATTGATTGGCTGACATGCTTTCGTGAAAGGTTCAATCCTCGGCCAAACAGGAACGCGATTTTGTGTGAGCCTACTCCTACCTACCATTCAATTAAACTGTGTTGTACATCGCATGCATTAGTGCGTGGCTGACTTACTGCGCCTTGCAGATTTGGCGTATACGTCCTGGAAGCAAGCGCGTCCAAACGATTGACGTATTTCGTGCCACCATTGGTAAGTCTACCATATACAGCTGTCTGTGATTGTGTTAGTTGCGTGAACGATGTGTGGTTTACACGTTATTGAAGTGGGCATGGCGTAATGGCGACCTGTGCAGATCTCAACGTCTAAATACGGATTCCGCACAGCAAGACTTGTTGCAATCTGCGAGTGGGCAGTACAGCTGGAGAGAGCCACGGACTACGACGAATCAGCAAGCAAAGCTATCGCTGCGGTGTTGGTGGTCCGTCCCTTCATCAAAGCCGGCAACCATTGCGAAGCTGGTGATGGAGATCTGTCATGTCCGACTGCATCAGTCATGACGGGGCACAAGCTGATTCGTTCTCACAGAATCTGCTCTCCTTGTTCTTGCGTCCACTCCGGCTCGTGGTGTCTGCTGAGCTGCTTCGCTACACGCGCATCCTGCTGCTCAAGGCGGTTCACCTACCACATGTGGGGATGATCCTTGCATTTGAAAGTGGGCGCTTATACTGGAACGATCGGCGTCGAGCCAGACCCTCGACACTCGCATCTGTGCGTGGGCTAAATGTGTCATCATTGCCGCGACTGCCACCTTCAGGCAGGCCAACGCACGACGGCTCGTCCCCAGCAGAGACCGGTGCTTCTCCGGGGTTGAAAGGATTGACACGGGCCGATCGATCATCACCCGCTGGTCTGCCGGCAGCAGAGGATGTGCCTGCATTTTCGGAGAACATCGACGAACTTGTGGCCACGATAACAAGCATGAAAGCACAGCTTGAAACCCTAACGACGGTCGTGACGAGTGTCCAATCGCGCATGTCCGTGGCGGCAGACGGTGGTGATGCATGACAAGGTTCACCGCCTGCATTATCGAGATTACCGGGGATCAATGCATGACAGGGTGCTGCGGCATTAGAAGCATAAGACGGAGAGACTGGAGAAGGCGAAGGAGGGAAGGATTTGGCAAGATTCGAGCTAGTAAGCGCGCCGTTTCATTTACAGCAGCACTAATGCACGCTCTATCCCGCTGCAAACTCTCGGCCACATCACCCGGGCGCAGGCGTGTGATTCGGCCTCAGAAACGTATCAATCGAAAGCTACCTGACCTGTACCACTGCCCCGGGTCCGATGCTCGCAACAGGCATCTCGCTTTCGTCCTGCCAGCAACCGCATCGTTGTGCAGCCTGCATAGCCTTCTTCCGCTAAGCCTAGTCATACTGCAGCGGCAGCCTGGTTCGACTCGGCTTCTATGACTCGTCCGGTCGGCTCGTCCAGACGCTGTGTACGTTACTGTATGGATCTGTCTGGGACATGGCCGGGATCTCCATTCAATGATCCTGCCGCACATATATCTCCCTGCAGGGCCCGCGACTCTTCCTTCATCCTTTGTCACTTGATTATCATTGCATCGTCCCGCAGCGCCCGTTGTTCTGCTTGCAGACCCCTCCTGCAGACCCCATCCTCCTCCCACGCACGACATTTGTTTCGCATCTTCTCTGCGCATTTGTTTCGTATGCAGGCTACCTTCTTGTAAAACATTCGTCCTGCATTGCGTTCGTTTCAGCGTGCCTCCGATTCTGTGCCGCACGGCGTTCTCGCATACGTGGGTGTATATCTTGGATCCTTTCCCGTGGTCACACAACACTCCTTCGAAACCATCACCGAATCCTTTCTCAGAAACGCGAACCATGGCGTACCTCGATCACAACCTCTGCTCCACCTCGCAGCATGACACCCCAACCATGCAACTAGATCCTGCTTTTCATGACGACATGCGAACCCGTGGTAATACCCCCGGCAAGATCGAGCACGATTGGACGCCCATGATCAGTCCTTACCGTGAGGACTTCGTTCCTACCACGACCACTGCGGACGAATCCATCTGGCGACGTGCTGTAGCCCCACACGGCCTGGGACTCATGCTTCCACATGTCAGCGATGCGCCTGTATACGACAGTGATGTACAGATGACTCGTTCCGACACGGCCTCAGTCTGGACGGTGGACTGGGCCAGCATACAATCGTCTGCAGGCCACCATCTACCCCTTGGTAAGGATTCCTGGAATGGGACCTGCGATACCATCTCGACGATTCAGCCACCTGTTTGGCAGCCTTTCAATCAAGTCTCAGCAGTCCTAGATCCTGATGGATATCCAGGCTTGTCATCATGCAGTGCGAGTCCGCATACATCACCAGCATCCTCTCCATGCGCCTACACCGAGGATGCAGCAGAGTCGCCTGCCATCAAAGTCGAGGCTCCATCACCACAACCCGCCGCTTATGAGGACTGCTCTCGTCAAGATCTGACAGAGGACCAATCATTCCTGGTCAGCCTCCAAGGTGCCCTCACACAAGTGAAGAGCGAGGAAGCTCACCTCATGGCTGATGCAGGTTGGACTGCTCACCCACCGCACGCACATGACACGCTCCACGGCGACTGCAAAGCAATCCTGCGCTCGCAATGCGGATCACCGCATCATCACGTCAAGAAGGAAGCGAAGATCACGATGCTCAGCATGCGCCCGAAGCGACAGTTCACTAAGTCGGAGAATGCAGTCTGCCACTGTCACGAATGCGGCAAGCCATTCCAGCGACGGTACAACATGAAAGCGCACATGGAGGTGCACAACGTCGACCGCCCCAAGCCGTACGGTTGCCCGTATGAGGACTGCATGAACAGATTCTCACGCAGAACTGATCTCGTTCGACATGAGCAATGCGTAAGTCGACATGATCTGACATCTCAAGTGATCTAGCCGCTGACAGTTCACAGGTACATCTGAAGTCACGTAGCTTTGCGTGCAACCGCTGCGGACATGCGTTCTCGCGAAAAGATACTCTGCGGAGGTATGTTCTACTCATCCGCACTGTCACAGCCGAACAACACTGACATCGCGATCCAGACACTTCGACGACGGCTGTCCAAAGCGTTCCGACATTCGAAAGCGCATCGAAAAGCCACGCCAACCGGCCAGCCAGCGTCGAGGATCAGCGAGCCGCGTCCGTCGAACGACGAAACTTTGACATCAAATACGAGCGATCATGCTTCTCGAGGCCGGCGAGGTTTTGCACAAATGGGCGGGCACGTAAGGGTCCACAGGCGTTTTTGGGGGGTTTGAAAGTTTTGGGCGGATCATCTCGTCTTTCGATGGACTGGATCCACCACACATGAGCACAGGCGTTGTCGGCAACATTGCTCTGCGCGTACTCAGCCACTTCTGTGCTGGGCCTGAACAGACTTTTTTTCTCCTGCACTTCTCGCGCGACACATGGACCACGAGTTTGAGCCGGTAAGAACGTGGCAGTAAGCCGCAGCGAGACGCGAGAAACTCTGATGGATAGAGCATATAGGGAGGCTGATGATGTCGACGATCTGAGACATTCAGCAAACCCTGCACAGCACTGCACTGGCTGGAAGAGGGGCGAGTGGCGGTGGGTGTTGGGCAGCTGCAATTTGTTGAATGGCACTTGTTACCACTGCGTCGGGAACGCTGGAAGCAGCAGGTGATGGAGGGAGCAGGACGATGTCGGCGCTGGGTCGGCGCTGAGTGATCATAGCTGCCGCTTCTTAAGTCCGAGATAAGACATACATACACTCTCTCTGCGCGCGTTGAAATCATATCACTGCGTAGAGACCGGCAGAAGACGATCGCAGTACCTCAGAGCAACTCTCTTGGGGCCACAGTGTATGCAGTCATCGGCCCTGGACCTTCTTCAGCCACTAAGGTATGGCCATACCTGAGACAGCGTGCTCGCCTCGTGGTTGGTCGTGACAGGCCCGCAATGCATGCATATGCACCTCGGGGCATCCTACATTTAAGCGCCAGATATAGCCCACACACTAGTGACGAGTGATTGGCCATCACTCGCGGTTATGCATGCTTGTTCGAAGCTTAAAACAATAGCTCACTTTAGTGCCAACGGCAGCTGCATGGGAGCGGGGGAGCAGTTCGCGCTGCTTCCGCATCCTTCCTTCGCGACTCTGTCCCCCACCAGATCTCGCGATGTGCCCAGATCCATCCACACCCTTCCCATGAGAGCCTTGCTGCGTGTTCATCACATTGCGGCTGTGCAACGGCGAAGTGTATCTATCTCGATGTCACGACGGTGTTGGTTCGTGTCCGGTCTGCCCTTTTCGATCAGACGATGACGGGCTGGCTGGTCTCTTGCGGTTGAGGCGTCCAGGAGCCTCGGCCGGAGTGTCTGCGCGGTTGAATAGCACGACCATGGCTCACGACTTTGACGAATCGTGGAGCGCGATGCCTTCAATCACCAACAACAGTGGAGCGGGCGGCAGCCCTTGCCCTCTTGTGGTTTGCTAATCACGATCACCTTCACAAGGGTCCGCGGGTATCCACCAGCTTCCGCATACGCAATCTCCTGCGCGCTGCCCACGCTTTACATACAGTAGTATTGTGACTCGCTGACAGCCATGATCGACGGTCAATCACGATGTTGGTGACGGTGTTGGTAGGCAGCACTATCGCGATGATAGTCCGACGCACGGTTTGTGCAAAACTCGAGTCGACCACCGCCCTCTTTCGTTCCGCAGCAGATCGACATGACATGATATGACATCGAGATGGTTACATCGCAGCCACGCTCTCATCCACAGTATGTGTGCATTCGGTACAATCCAACAGGACTAGCGGGACTCGGGAAACGTCCGGTCCTGCATGCTTTTGCTTCCGGCCACGATGATGTGCCGCGTGCCTCCAACTCCTCCTCCACGAAAGCGAAGCGCTTGGATCAGCAACGAGCCCACGACTTCACTCCTCCCTCTCTCCCCCGTCGCCCGTGTCAGGCGGCCCGTCGGACTCTGTTCATGTGATCGCTTATTCGTCCGCTCAGGTTTCGTCGCCCGGCATTATTTGTTGTCAATTAACGGTCGCGACTCCGTTTGCTTCTCGTCTAGCGAGAACGCGAGACCGGTGAAGGGTTGCAGATGCTGTGCTGCTATTTCCGGACGATTACCCGTATCGTTTTCACCCACTAAAGATGTTGTCATCTAGTTCAAGGTTTTAGATCGGACATTGTGAATGCCATCTCTCGGCTTCCTGGACCTTCGTCGCCGGAATGGCGATCTGGCTGTTCGGCATGTGGGTAGATGTAGGATCATCTTGCTTTCGCCAAGCTGCATCCAGACCTCTCTTGAGATTGGCTGGTGCCGTCACTTTCTCACCCATGTCGGAGCCAATGATGTGCAGTGGTCTTGCCGATACCCAGCTGCATTTCCGCGGAACCAGGGCTGTCATTGGTGTGAATCGCAATGATTATTTCAGGACCTGAGTCCGCAGTGCTGTTCTTCATTGACCAAAATCTTCCAGATGGGGAACACTCTGTCGACATATCCCCGTGTCTTCCCCGAAACACTCTCGTATATCAAACGCTGTCTGTACTGGTCATCCTGCTGTGAGTAGAGTCCACTGAACTCGTAACATAACGTGGCGGGGAGCTTGGTGTCCAATTTCCTAGATGGGAAACGCGGACGCTCGGAGAGAGCGATTAGACACCTTTTTCGTCCCACGCCACGATCTACATCTCCATCATCACGATCAACTATTACCTCGTTCCCGCTTGATAGTGCGTATCATTCAGCGCCGTGGTCGACTTCGCGCAAACCTTGCCGACCGTGTTTCATACGGAGCCGAGCCTCTTCGAAGGATCAAGCTGCTCCGATGCCTCCACATGCTCGGCCATGCAGAAGAATGCAATCGCTGAAGGATTTCGCCATATTCCTTGACTTCAGTCTACGAGACATAGTAGTATAAACCTAGGCGCAAAGCTTGCTGATACTGGACCAGATACTGACGTACGAAGAATGTTGATCAATGTCAAGTTGTGCGGTTCGCAACCCTCCCAAAGCATGGAGAGCTCAGGAGCTCCGCCGTCCTTGATCCATGCAATACGGATGGCTGTGCAGCGACATTCTTGCTCCAGAAACCTACAACGTGGCCCCATAATCTGCCTTTTCACAGACATGCACCTGCGCCGATCTTGATGAGTCGCTAGAGGTTGCATGATGGTCGCATGGTTGCATGCACCGCCTTGCGCTTCGGCTTGCCGACATGACCACCGGGCCATGGCCGCGAGAACGATTGGACATGCGTTGATATTTTCTCAATATGCTTTCCATGCACCAACACTATAAGCCTCCTTACACCCTTCTCCTAGTCAAGTAGCTATGACAGCATCTGGTCAGCTCGGGGGAAGTGGTGTCATTTAGGGAGTCGCTTGAGTGTTGCCTGTCTGCCCGCGCCCCCTTCTGCCTGAACAACTCCCTCCATCGACTTTCCCTTGGCTGGCAGCATGCTCTTCTCCCCCTTGGAAATTCAATGCCTGACCTCTCCAATTCGACACATAAGTCACTTCGGATCGAGCTGGATATTGACGCAACGAGCGTGATTACTGCTCGGTAACATAGCAACGTAGCTTGACGATGCCTCTTGCCAGTGTTGCAAATATGTAAGTCATGGGCATTCGAGTCTGCAAAGATTAGGGCCTTGTTCGTTTCTGATCAGGATCTACATATCTGAATCTTCTTCGACTTCCACATTTCCTTCCACATTTGCTCCATCTCGATTCTTGTCGATGTCGTCTTCACTATTTTCACACTCACGTATCGTCTTCATCACTGCACGACTCGGCGGACTCGGGTATTCCAGATATTTCCGCATTGCACACCTCGGTCGACCTCAAAACACTCTTGCCACAAGCAAGCCTTCGCAAGACACACGAATACACACCTTTGCCAGTAGAGAGGTACGATCACCACGACGTAGTCGAATCAGATGTTCATATCCGATCAAGCCCGTTATCTGGCCTATTGACCACGCAGATCCAGACCAACTTCCCTCGTTAAACGGCGTTTCTACCGAGCTGGAGCAAGAAGGTAGAATTGGGACGAGTCGGCCCGGTAATGCTGCTACAGCTACTCACACGAATCGACCTGCTACGAACACGAATGAAACAGGTACCATAGCGGACGAGATGCCCAAATACGCAGGGACCTCATGGAGAAGACGAGCGAGATCATGCGCAGAGGAGGGTGGACACGAACAAGTGAGATAGGATCACACATGCTGATCGCTCACCATTTAGAAGCGTTGTGACGAGCCCTCGCAAGCTGATTCCGCGAAGTCCTTCAGGATACTGTACACCCTGGTGACACCGCCCTGTAGATAGCTCTCGCGGGCGCTCAAACAGGTAATGTTGCACAGTCTATGTCATGCCATCCTGATGGGTAAACAGGCACATTCTGCGGGTACATGCAAAATCAATCGTGATCAAGCATCATAGGCAAGGATACCGTGTGTGCGAAGTGTGTGAGGTGCGATCGTGGATAAGTCGATGCCGGCAATCTTGGTACCACGATGCTAGATTCTGGCGAGCTTGGCACGTTGCAGCGACTGTCATCAGGTAAGGCTGGACCAAAGCACTCTTCAGGTGGGCGATAGACATGTCGGTATCGTTTGAGCTACGGGAGCTGAACCGTCCGGCAATGGAGTGATATCCATGATGGTCCTCGTTCGAAAATCAATGTTGACTCTGCGCAGACAGATCGGTAAAGTACGATTCAAACCATGTGTCTGCGCGATCGATCACGATCGCGGCCCGCAGATCTCGGGTAGTTCAGCCCACTATACAGTATCGATAAGCGACTCTGAGCTGCGTAGATTGAAGGCAGCCGACGAAGCATCGTCATCCATCTCAGCCACTCAGAGCCCAAGCTAGAAAGGAGGGACCTATAATAAAACTACTCAAGCCGATCATGTCTACGTCGCGCCCACAATCCTCGAGCTCGACTGCTCGCACCGCTCCGATCTCACCACACCGATCCACCGAAGAAGACGAAAACGCGAACATGGCCAGCGATCCAGAAGTCGGCAATGTGCTCAGCTCGACTCATCTGAGCAGGACCATGATCCTCTCCCTCCCCAAAGACACATCGCCAGCTCTCAAGAACTCATACGATGCGATCGCGCTGGCAACACACGCCTGCATGATCAACGTCGGCTTCCGGCTCATCGGCTTAGGCGAAGACCACAAAATTGAAGTCGAATCAACAGAGACTCCACAACAGCAGTGGCTACCCACAGAATGGAATGCGAATGCTGGCCACTACGCTTTTCGATACGCACATTCACAAAGCAGTATGGAATACCTGCTCAAGATCAATCGCATGGGTCGCAAGGTTGTGGTCATGGGCATGGGGTTGGGCGACGACAAGACTTCCACATTCGACATCATCGCGCAAGATTATGTCAGTGAAAGCCAGCTACCCACTTCACTTGGTGGGGAAGGATCGAATGAGGAGGAGTCGGTGCGGAAGATCAGTGATGTGTTCATAACGGCGGGGAGGTTGAGTGATTTGGCAAAGCTGATGCGGTTGCGACTTATCCAAAAGCTGGCACCCAAGATTCACAAGGAAGGATATGAAGAGACACAAGAGACACAGTCCACAAACACAGGTCAAGGTAGAGAGCCTGCACCTGGTCGCGAGCCGGATAGACCAGTTAGAGATCCTTTACGCGACGACAGAAACGACCCGGGTCGGCCATTTCCCCTAGCAGATCCCCTAGCACAGCCACGACGACCGATGCCCGAGCCCATGCCTGGGTTCGAAGACGAATATGGCATCATGCGGCCCCCACGAGGCATCCCGGCTGGCGGCTTCCCAAACTACGGAGAAAGAGATTTATATCCAGCTGGTCTTGGGCCTAATGATCCGATACGAGGTGGTTTGGGGCCTGGCTTCCCAAGAGGAGGCGGAGGAGGAATGCATCCTACATTCGACGATCCATTGTTTGCAGGACAAGGGCAAAGAGGAGGAGGCTACGATCCACAAGCACCTCCAGGCAGCAGATATGACCCTGTTGGCCCTGGCATGGGTGGGCATCCAAGAGGTGCGGGTATAGGAGGCCGCCCACCGAATCCATTCGGAGGCTTTGGTGACGGAGACTTCATATAAGGACCCAGTGATGGCGTTAGGCAGGACTTGGCTCACACTCCACAAACTACGAAGATCATGCGTCAGACGGTCAATGCTTGATATGAACCTTTTAGAACACTTCTAATCATGATTGAACGACCTTGCATGCAGTGCTTCCATATATACTTGTCCATGTACTGGAGACGCATGGGCTTCTCAGATATCGCCGTGAAATGTGTCGTACGAACGTTTGAAAAGTCATGAACTGAAAACCACACCCCGGGCGTCATCTTCTTCTTGCGCGCAGATTACTCAGTTGAGACCCCCAAAGAATGCAAAACATACAACAGCGAGGATTCGCACGTAGTCACCTGTAGTAGTATGGACTTAATGTTCATCAATGTACAACATATAGCTATACATGGCACAACATACGTTAAAGCGGTGCGTAGGTGGGGGTTCACTAAAGCCTTCACGGGTTATGACTACACTGCTTTTATTCAAAATTATTTGCAGCTCTCCAATCACAAACAACCAGATCACACCCACCTCACTTGTCTTTACCACACGTTCCCCATCAGCCATCCTATCTACCTTCTACCTTCTTTGAACATCTCCCAAACTGAAGCCTTCACGATCCTTCCGCCTGCTCGCGAGAGCCACCGCCATCCACTGCCCCTCATCCACCCCTCGATACGCACGCGACTTTCCTTTTCGCATCTCCACCAGAATGGCATCCACTGGGCTTGAGAACGGGCTGAAGGACCTCAGCATCATCCAATCCTCCTACCCACAAGTGAAAGATGCAGAAGATGATCCCGTGAAGCTATCAAAAGCCATCTTCTCGAGTGTCGAGGTAATAATGTCTTTCCCAGGCAAGAGGCTGTTGTCATGGAACATACGCTGACTTTTGGCTGCCACTCTTTGCAGTACTCGAGCACAGATAAGACCGAAATCGAGCAGTGGCTTACCACATCCTCGCATATCGCTACCGCTGGTGAAGATGCAGCCAAATCCGCCGAGCGGTTGTCCGCACTCAACACCCACTTAGCGACACGCACGACATTACTCGGAGCTAAGCCCAGCGTTGCTGATGTAGCGCTGTATGCACGCCTAGCGCCGGTCGTGAAGGGATGGAGCGCAGAGCAGCGGACGGGCGAGCAGGGCTACCACAACATCGTGCGATGGCTGGATTTCGTCCAGAACGCACCGGTGTTTGGTTTGAAGGTGGCCGATGGAGAGAAGGTCGCGATATCACCGGATGACGTGGTCTTCTACCCGAAACCGATCGACCAGAAGGCTGAGAAGGAGCGGAAGAAGAAGGAGAAGGCATTGGCGGATGCAGCGGCAGCGGCAGGAGGTACAGTCACTTCAGCGGTGAGCGCGGACACCCAAGCTGCGGTTGCGACGGATAAGGCAAGCAAGAAGAACAGCGGTAAAGACAAGGATCTTGGCGAGACGGTCGCGAATGCTGTCGGGGCCAACTTCCCTACGGAAAAGAAGGAGAAGAAGGCCAAGCAGCCCAAACCGCAGAAGAACGCGCCAGCAGCGGAGAAACCGCTCTCGCCATCCCTCATCGACCTGCGCGTCGGACATATCATCAAGGCCATCCAGCACCCCGACGCTGACTCGCTGTACGTCAGCACCATCGCGTGCGGCGACGCGCCCGGCACCGACAACACTTCGGAGCACGAGGGCGTGGTAGTGCGCACGGTATGCTCGGGCCTGAACGGTCTAGTGCCGCTGGAGGCCATGCAGGGCCGCAAGATCATCGCCGTCTGCAACCTCAAGCCCGTCAAGATGCGCGGCATCCTGTCCGCGGCCATGGTGCTGGCAGCGTCTCCGCGCCTCGCACCTGGTGAAGCAGATACGCACGCTGGACCCGTCGAGCTCGTCAACCCGCCGGCAGGTGCGGAGGCTGGCGAGCGGGTCTTCTTCGAGGGCTGGGAGGGCGAGCCCGAAGGCGTGCTCAACCCGAAAAAGAAAGTGTGGGATCACTGCCAAGCGGGCTTCACGACAACGGAGAACAAGGAGGTTGCGTTCGATGTCGCGGCGGTGGAGCAGTTGAAGGACAGTGGGCGGACGGGCGTGGCGACGCTACGGACTAAGCAGGGTGTATGTACGGTTGAGAGCTTAACAGGGGCTACAGTGCGGTAGAAGCGATGGGGTGAGGTTATCGCCAAGGTGTCTTTGTGGACTGTACGCAGAGCTACCAAGGTTGCGGTGAACTCCTCCAAGGTGACAATAGAGCATACGGCACAGCCAAAGCAGCAGCTGGTGACCAGCGAGAAGTATTTGCCAGCAAGAGCACCTGCGCAGTCCATTTACATTTGTAGCGAACGAGCTAAGTATAGCCAGAATGAAACCATCGCTGAAGCTAAGCTGGCAGCAAAAGCAGTTCTTGTCTAATATCATACTGTAGTCGTCGACCTTTCTCATCTAAACGCGAGGATGAACGCTCCAGCACGCCGACAGAAACTCAGCGCTGCCAAAAGTCATCATGCATATTGCACATGAGTATATACAGTTCACCCTTCGCAGCGCAGCCGTCGGAATTTGAACATATCATCCTTACCCAGTGCAAAAGTAGCGCGAAGGGATCGGTGAGGTCTCGTAAATGGTGCTTTCACTCTGTGGAACCAGGACAAAGTCCTCTTCGAGCATCAAGCTTGGCTCTTGCAACGTGGGAACGATACATTGACCTTGGCCTGTTTGAATTGCTGAATCAATGGTGAGGGAGAAGTAGCCACTGTCTGTGGCCTTCGACATGGTGCTGTTGCGACGGGTGTTTGCTGTTGTGTCGTCTTCGCAGCTTGTCTCGTTGGGGAGCACAGCGGTCGTATGTTTTAGGATAGAGCGGTGGTGTGGTCGTTGAGCGGACTGGACTACGGTATGCTGATGAGCCTCACTCGGGGAACAGATTGTGGTGGTGCTGGAATCACTCCGTGGGTGGCAAACTTACAGGGCAGGGTTTCATCACGAACCACACGAGTATGTCGTTTCACGTTTGGAAGGATGTCGAAGAGTACGTCGTCATCGGCCACCACGCTCTGGCATTGATAAGATTTTGGGTATTGTAGACCAAGTGGTTTTGGCTCCCGAAAGTTGAATGCAGCCCCTGTAGAATTCGATCGATGAGGAGGAGAAAGGGTCGCGGGCTCATCGTCCGAATATCGGTCTGGAGACTCATCCGTGTCCATACGGAAACTCACACTCCTGGATCCAGAACCAGCGTGAGTGTAGAAGAGCTGTTTGCCGAGCAGCCGCACTCGCTTTGGTGAATCCTTTTCGACTGCTTCCTGAGCCTCCGTGCCTACGCCAAGATTGTCATTATGATCTTCATCGTCCTCTACAATCCCTTCTTCCTCCTCCTCATCCGCATCGCCATCACTTTCGTCAACATCAACTTCTTCGCACGATTCACTGTCTGTCGGCTCTTCTTCAACCACTTCATCTTCTTCGTCATCTACCTCGCTGTCATCGTCCTCGTCGTCATTAGGTGGGAGTACCGGAGCAGAGATGGAAGATAGTTGAGCCACCACAAGCTGATCTCTAGTAGTACACTTTTTCACAGGATGATGACCTCCGGGTGGACGCGATCCGACTCGGGCCATTTCTTGACGAGCAGACTGCTCCTCACGGTATGTGTCGCCAGTACTATCAGCTTCGTGCAAAAGTGACAGGCGTCTGTCATCCGTGTCGAAGGCTGTATCTGGCAGTAGACCACTGCTCAGTTCCAAAGCAGTAAAGTGAACCCCATAGATGGCACGCGGATGTCGTAAGCGTTCATTCAGGCAAGCTTTGTATCTCACCTTCAATTCCGGAGATTCGAATCCATCAGCTCCACGCCGAGTCCTCTCATTGCTAGCACATGCCGTGTATGCTGACTTCTCACGTGCCCTCAGCTTCGCGCTGGGCGGAGGTTTTGGGGCAAATCTACGTTTGTTTCTGGGCTTTGACTTCTTCCCTTGCTTGCTAGCATTGATGATAGGAGTATGACTTGGGTCGAACATAGTTGCTTCCTCTAGTATTGGATCCTGGGTTGTGATGCTTGGAGGTGTACTGTGAGGCTCTCGGTTATAGTCTGATTGTATAGGGCACCCAACTAGGACAAGCTCGCCGACTCCTATTCTGCCCGGATGTCCACTTCGAGTGCCGGTTTTCTTCTGCTTGGGCAGGACTTTGTTAGTCTCATGAATGCTTTCATTCGACCGTTTCCTTGATCTTTTCTGTCCGGCTTTATTGCACGAGCCTACACGATCTGACACCTTGCACGACGTTCTGGCTTTTCCCGACCTGTCGTGGTAGCTTTGGCCGACTTGAGCTTTTTTTGCTATCCGAGGTTCGACATACTGCAAAGGCCGCTCCTGCGAATTCTCAAGTCCCGTCCCTCGATGGATGCTTTCAGCATCAGACAACAGCGATTCATTAGATGATCCATCTGGCTCACTCATAACGCTCACCGCAGTCTGGTGTTCTTCACCAGCAAGCAAAGCGAACGTGTCCTTGCGTAGGAAGTGGTTCCCTGCCAATGGTAACGGCTTGCTTCGCTTGCCATACGTGATCAGTGCTCTCGATTGCCGGATGCGTGTTCGAACGTTCCTGGCAGTGTTTCGTGCGTTCACAACAGAACCGGGCCCTGGCACTGCTACGACCGAGTTGAACATCTTGTTGCGATCAATCGTAGTGACTACTACTCGATGCAAACACGGGCAGCCGCACTGTACAGGCGCCTGGCAAGTGCGAGCTCAAGGCCTTGCTTTATGGTGTTGGAGGTGTCTCCACGAGAGTGAAGAACGTTTTCGGCAGTATGCATGCCCGCTTGTTGAGATTTCAAAGACGGTGGCCTGCGAAAAGTCTGGGTTAAGTTGGAATGATATGTCGTATACGGTTGCGAGGTGAAGTCGGCGGCTCCCGGGCACAGAAGTCCACACCGCGACCATCAAGGCCACCTCAGCAACGCGAGAACACATACCTAGGACAGCTCACCTTCGTGGCATATCTACCGTGAACATTGTGATTAGTGGGAAGGGCTAAGTGACATGCTTACCATGGTACTTCAATCTTCAACTTGAATTTATTGAAACCGTGTTCAGGAGGCTCGACGAGCATTCGGGATACTTTCCACTTCTTTATATGTCTACTTTTCTAAGCCTGCTTCGTTATGCATCATGAGCGTGTCGGCAAATACTTTTTGCGCCGTAGCTGTACCAGGTGCGTCGCTACGACCTACGCATCACTTCATTTCTGGGCCTTGAGCTTCTCCAAGAACTCCTTCGGTGGGTCCTGCCTGTAACCTTGAGGGTTGTTCTCGGTCCAACGCCATAGATCAGAGCACGCCTCCTCGAGCGTATGCTGCGTCTTCCAGTCCAGCTCCTCGTTCGCTCGTGTCGCGTTGGCAGTCAGGTTTAGAACGTCGCCAGCACGACGTCCCACGACTTCGTATGGCAGCTTGCGGCCAACCGCAGCAGAGAAGGCATCGATCATCTCAAAGACAGTTGAGCCCTTTCCTGTGCCTAGATTCCAGGCGCGTACTCCAGGTTGTTTCGAGCGCAGGTGGTTCAGAGCAACCAGATGACCGCGGGACAGATCGAGGATGTGGATGTAGTCGCGAATGGCGGTACCGTCCTTAGATTTGTAGTCTATACCTGGTCAGTCTATTACCCCAGCAGCATGTCAGTACCAGTACATACCGTCACCAAACACTAGCAGTTTCTCCCGTTTGCCAACTGCAACCTGTGCAAGCAATGGCAAGAGATTGTACGGCACTCCCTGAGGATCTTCACCCATGATACCACTCGGGTGGCTCCCAGCAGGGTTGAAGTACCGCAACAGCGCCGCATTGAACTCATCGCCGCTCTTGCCGTTCTTTTTCGCATTCGCGCGTTCAGCGTTGACGTGATCGGTGATCATGGTCTCCACGGTGAACTTGGTGTTTCCGTAAGGGTTGGTTGGGCCCAATGGGCATTCCTCGGGGATCGGAATCATGTTCGGGAAGCGCGTGGCATCTCCGTACACCGTGGCCGAGGAGGAAAAGACGATGTTGGTCACATTGTGCTTCTTCATGCTCTTAAGCAGGCACAGCGTTCCGTAGACATTGACCTGGTAGTAGTCGAGTGGGATTTCTCCTGACTCGCCCACAGCTTTCAGGGCAGCGAAGTGAATGACATTGTCGATGTCGGGGTGGGCATCAAAGACCTGGTCGAGCTTGGCCTCATCCGTGATGTCGCATTGGATGTACTCGGGCTTCTTCCCACAGATGAGCTCGATGCGATTGAGGACTTCGGCGGAGGAATTGTAGAGGTTATCGACGATGACGACCTTGTAGTCTGCCTCGAGGAGGGCGAGGGCGGTGAAAGAACCGATGTAGCCGGTTCCACTGTCCAGTACATGTGATTAGTCGCGGTCGCATTGGAAAGTGAGGATTGAGTTTGTGAATGCTCCTACCCAGTCACTAGTACGGATCCGACCACCATGTTGTCCGTGTGTTGTAGTAGGCTAACGTTGGGAACAGAGTGAGGTCAAGGGAGCAGCGACAATAGTGAGTGAGTTTTGTCCGAGTAGAGAGCGTGTTCGAGAGCTGCAACGTCGTGATGTTTCCAATCGCCAGCAATGCATATGTCGACCGAGCGGCGGGGCCTTTCGGAGGTTCAGCTGTCCTGGAGGCTGAAAGACCCCTGGCTAGAACTACACCTTACCACCCCACCTCGTTCTTGCGACTAACTTAGTCGGTCCGTGGAAAGATATGCTTCTGAACTGGACATCTGTGTTGAGCTGCCTTCCATTTAGTCAGGTTATAACACTCATCTCAGGTCTGCGCAAGAGATCGAAAGCACACTGAATCATGGTACATTTGCCTGGGGGGACCTGTAGTTGGAAGCATAGACTCGCAATGAGGATATGAAGCGCCGCTGTGAAGAAACACCTTGAGGTTGCTTGCCATAAGGTGCCTTTCAAACAGCATCCAGTTGTGGAATCGACCCAACAGTTTTTCCTTTTCCTTGCGTCCATCTGTCAAACATCACCTACTTAGCCTTCATACCGGCCTCTGCGCAATGCAACTCGAATCCGCCACAAGGGACGCAAGTATCCACACGCAAGGGGCAGCAGGTAGGCTATTTTCCTGAAGTCCCACCTTGCATCATTTCCCACTTGACGACCAACGAGCCAGAATGGACCAATTTCGTCCCTTAGTGACCAGAATCACCTTCGAGTGTCTCCCAACAGAGCTGGTGCTCGAAGTATTGACGAAATGCTCTAACTTCACTGCTCTCTGGTGCTTGATTACCGCATCGCCCGACTGCCTAGCGGTGTTCAAAACGGCCGCCGTAGACATCATTGAGGCCGTGATCGATTCTACCGGTTACCGCGACCTCCAAGTATTGATGAGAGCTGTGCTACGCATGCGTCTCGGTATCTTCGATTGCCCTTCGCCCAAAGACACTCGGCAGGCTTGGGGCGAAGGCAGTATCTCCTGGGCTGAGCGTCTGCCACGTCTATCGTCGAAAGAGCTCACAGCGCATGTGGACAGTCTTCTGACTTTCGTCTGTTGCAGTAGCAATGTTCACGCGCTTGCGCGTAACTGTCTAGACGAATGTTACGAGACATTCAGATCGCACCGAGCTAAGCTAAAGGATTCTGCGGTAGGTCCAACGTACGGGCCGAAAACGCCCTCATGGGTAGAAGATACGCGAGCACTGGCGGCGTTCTGGCGACTGCAGTCCTATCAAGACCTGAAGTTAACTGCGCGTTTAGGCCGGTTGCATTGGCTTCCCGAAGCTTTGCGTTATCTGGTGAAACGGAATTTAGTCCAATGCGATATATTTATTCATCACTACATGAAGGTCAAACGAGACTTGTTCGATACTGCGGCAAAGTTTCTACACAGCCGACGACGGCTGCCGTTCACCACTGTTGAGCGTCTGCCAGCAGCAGACGACAGATATCAGTTCGGCTGGCCTGGCGGCATCCAAAACAGCATGGCAGAGCAAGCTGTCGACCAGGAGTCATTCGCAATTCAGATGCTTGAAGCTGCGATGGACAGTCCCCAGCGTGACGTCCTTCACCCCTTCTTCAAATTTCCACACTTCTTCAAGTGCGGCTTCGCTTTCTGGGATGAAGACACCATGATCGAGCTTGGCACTCACACTCGTGGTCGCCTAGAAGGCGACCCAGTCATCTTTCTGGACATGCTGTCTGAGGATGAGATCGCAAACTTACGCGAGACGGCACAATATCTTGGGCTGAGCAACTTTGATATATGAACACTACAACGCGCTCACGATGAGCGCTTGAATGACATATGTCGGTACGAAAATAAAGGTAGGCGGACTTTAGGAGGTTTGTATGATGCACGAAGAATGAACCAGCGGGGCAGCTTGAGAAGTTACGTTTGTGAAACTAAAATCAGTTTGTGTTGTGAGCGCGCTACGGAAAGTACGAGACATTGCTCGTCGTTATCATGCCAGTGCATGACATGGGAAATCACGGGAATCATGTGGATCGTGTATGCGTGCATTGCGTAAACAACCTGAATGGAAGGGTGTGCAGACAGCTAAGTCTGAGCGTGTGAACATAATGATGAACATAAGTGTATCATCAAGGCACTTGGGCCTTCATTGACGCACTTTCTTTCATGATTCCACGGAATTCTGCGTGTTGTTGTTTGGGTCCTGTGCTTCGGTAATAGCTTGTGCTCGCTTCTTTGCTTTGGCTTTTTGCTTTCGCAACCGCTTTCTATGAGCCTTGATCTCTTTCCTGATCTGTACATTCTCGGCTTCATCGTCTGCACAAGCCTGTTCATGAGTAGGTGTTGCATCCTCCAGATTGTGCTGAGCAGAAAACCTTTGATTCCTTTCCGCCTTAGTTGTAGACCTCTTCTTGGCCAGGCGGTTCATGTCACTCTCGTCGTGCCTCTCCGCCATCAACATCTGCTCGATATATACCGCCCAGGCTGTTGCTGGTCCACAGCCCATGATCTCGAACTGGTACGCCGCAGCTCCCGCCAGATCATTTGAAATTCGAATCTCGGAAGTTGTATACTGAAGAGCACCATCAAGGTTCTTGAGATGCAGTGAGATGATTGAGGCGATGCGTAGGGCTTTCAAGAGCTCGACGTTGATGATACCTTCGGTTTTGAACAGGCTCAGCGCATCTTCTGCCTGTCTCAGAGCCATCTCCGGGGTCGAGGGGTGGTAACTGTATGGATTGGAAGGCTTTCCGGGGCCGTGGTCAAATACATTTGCAGTCCCCACATTACATCGTTGAGCATGGTGCGACGATCATTCGAGTCGTTCGTCCTATCGGAACATGCTGGGCACTGACATGTAAAACCGTACTTGCTACGAAGCTGTTCGATTCTTTTTGGTCTGACTTGGTAAGTGGATGTGCCTTGAATGTAGTTGATGAGGAGCTCAGTACCCTCGGCAATGTCTTGGAATGCGTATATAGTCATGGCGTTCTCGTGCGGATTGTAGAAGTGGTAAGCATTCGGCATGCACGAGTGATTGAAACGAGAAATCGTAGCATATAAAGCCAGGTGATCTTCATCGACGGTAGAGAAGTTGTTGGCTGCGAAGATGCCCATGATGCGGACTTGATCCGCGACTAGGTGGTCAAGATCAGAGCTGCCGGCGTGCGCACGCTTGGAGTCCATTATATAGAATCTGCTGGCAGCCTCTAAGTCGAGGTACTCAGGCTTGTAGAAGTGGAGTTTGTCAAAGATACTCTTTTGTGTACTTGAAAGAGCATTGTATTCTCTGCATACACGAACCAACTGGTTGCTGCTAGTAATGAGCGGCTTTTCTCGAATGATGAGCACACCGCGAGGAATGAAGCGACTGGCGAACATTCCCTGTCCTTTCCCGTCTGAGTTGCACAAAGTATAGCACAGGCCTGAGTCTAGCGTAATTCTACTTTCTCTCAACGTGTCGTCTCCCGGGGGTAAAGCATACGGAGCGAAAGCACGAGCTTGAGGGTCAAAGCCCGACTCGCGGGAACTGATGCTACTGCTGCACGAAGAGTCCTTGTTATGCGTGACGTTGGGTTGGGCGAGAGATATACGTGATGTTGATACCTTTCCTTTGTGCAGGTCGCCAAGCTGAAGACTGCGTGAAGCAAGCTCAGGGGTAGCGGACATGGGTATCGTTACATCGTCGAGGACAGGTGTATCGTATTTTAGCTGGACTGGCGGCATCTTGTCATCAAGCTGTGGTTGCATTATACTGTGGCAAGGAGATGCGCTTGGAGTGGACTGAGGCGATGCGTCTTGTGCGTGCTGTTCGAATCCATCCTGCTCAGTGAGGAAGAAATAGACGTGCTTTAGACGAGTAATCTCCGCCATTCTGATGGAGAGCCCGACTTGAGTCGCGAATTGCTGACTGGAAGAAAATGTGCGGTATATATTGTGTAGTGTTGTGGTGGTCGTTGTGGTGGACGTTTTGTGGCGGGCGTGCGGCGAAATATACGCGGAGGCTTTGTTTGTTGCACTGGTGGGAAACGCAACAACACGTGAGGCAGGCCACAGTGAAGTTTTGCTACAAACTTCATGTGTAAGCAATAGCCATCCTTTCATTCGATCAACGAATTTGCCCATACTTCACCATGCTCAATCATTGTCCACATCGCCACGATATCATTCATGTTCATTGTCTCGTATTACATTTGGTTTGCCCTTGCATGCAGCTGGGGATCTGTTCATATCGCCCAACCAGAGGCCTTCTTCTTGCTCTTCACCTTTTCCGCCGATATGTTGTGGTCGTGATCATGTGCAATCTCAAGAGGCACTAATCCAAAGTCCGCCAAAGCCGATGAATTGAAACCTTCATGATCCTTCACGTCGAAAGCCCCTAGCCGAGCTTCAAACTCAGATGGCTCAATGGCGGACACGGCATGCTCGTCTTTCCCTGCGTTCGTATCGTCCGCATCGTCTATATCGGAATCATCCTCTTCGTACTCTTCGCTAAGCTCCTCACTACCATCTTCCCCAAGTGCTGGGAGAGTTGTCTCGCCTGCCCCTGAATCGCCGCCTATTGCCTCGACGTAGCGATCCAGGTCCTTAAACATCTTTCGCGAGAACCCGCTTGCCTCGACCTCTATGTCTAATCTCTTCGCGGGATCTGCACCCTTGATCGCGTCAGCAAAGAACGGACCTGGCTCATCCGAGGTGTACTTGAGCTTCTTCTCGAAGTAGCGCTTCACACATGCCACGTCCCTGTCAAAGTACATCTCTGCATTGGTGTGGTTGGTGCTAATTGTCTGAGGAAAGTCAATCAAAATGGGGATCAGTTTGACTTTGTCGCCATTGGTCACCTCTTTGATCAACAGGTTGAACTCATTGAAGTCACCGTGAATCAAGCCTCGCTGAGCAAGCTGTACGATCATCTCCATTAGCTCGCCGTACAGCTTGCCCGGATCTGCAACCTTCTCAATCATTCTTAAGGGGAATGCGTCGATAAATTCCATGACCACGGTATGTCTGCTCCATGCTACTGGTTCGGGTACCGGGAATCCTTCCCGATGCAGCACACGCATGAAAGCATGCTCCTTTTGCGCCGCCAGTCTGGAGAGATACATCCATGATCCTGCAGCTCGGTTGCGAAGATAGTCTCGATTAGCCTTGACAGTTCGAAAGGAAATTCGGCCCAGACGATGCAATTTCAGCACCAGTTGACGACCTTCAGGAGAAGCTGTGATGTAGATGTCGGATTCCTTGCCCACACCAATCTGATTACCAAGACTGAAGATGATATTGCCTTTCCGATGTGTGTTCAAAGCAAGATAGTCCAGCCCTCCGTAAGTCAGCCTGTAGCCGTCATCTGTGAAAGGGGATTGAATCAGTATCTGTATTTAAATATAGCCTGAGTGCTACCCACATTTGGCATTTTTGACTTTTGCTATCAAGCTTGCTTTGGCAAGAGTTGATATGCATCTATGAACACCACTCCCACCACGTAACCCTGCTATCTGTGTGATGAGTGGTGTCGGAACCAGCTCATGGTTTTTGCTGCCTTGTTCAACCTGTTCATAACTTTTAGCCAAAGTCAGTCGAGGAATGTGTAACACGGCTAGGAAGATCGTACTGCAGTGAGCACTCGCCAGTCTTCGCTGGTCAGATAGCGCAGCGCTTTGGTATCAAGCTTCATGGCAACGATTCTTCACTTTGATCAATATGCAGAGCGAGCAACGTCTTGACAGCCAAATCCAGCGATTTGCATGTGAAAGAAGGTTGCAAAAAGATCGACGTCGTGACAGTCGGAGTCCGGCAGCGGCTCAAGCCATCAGGTGTGTTAGTCAGCAACTTAGCCCTCGCCAGCTTGTCTCTTGGCGCATGTTTGGTCATGGATCGAAGGCATCCGAGCAGTACGACGCGCACAAGACCACTTCACATCGTCCTTACCGCGCCACCTCTGTCTTATACAACCCTCCCCACCAACACACACATAATCTCGATAGACGTAGCATCTTCACTGGTTGCCGGATTTGCTAGGACATCCTTCGAAAGGCTGCCCAACGCTTCACAATCGCCATCTCCGCTGATCAACCAACAGCTGTGGAGCTTCACACGGTCATAGCACATCATGGCCAAAGAGGAACAAGCAAAAGCACAGGACAAAGGAAAGGGCAAGGTTGAAGATGTGAAGCAAGTGGACGGTGCCAACGGCACCAAAGACGAAAACAAGGATGGCAAGAAAGATAAGGATCTCGACCTGCCGGCAGAAGAACTCAACGAGGAGGACCAGAAGTTGAAAGACGAGTTGGACATGCTCGTAGAGCGCCTACTAGAATCCGATAAGAGTCTATACAAAGCAGCATTGGAGGCCATCAACACCAGCATCAAAACGAGCACGAGTTCGATGACCGCTGTTCCGAAACCTTTAAAGTTCCTCCGACCACATTACGAGAAGCTGTGCGAAGCATACGAGAAATGGCCGAAAAGTGCTGAGAAGGATAGCCTAGCGGACACTCTCTCAGTACTGGGAATGACATACTCCGATGACGAGGATCGACGAGATACGCTCAAATACCGTCTGCTTGCGTCCAGCACAGACATCGGCTCATGGGGACACGAATATATGCGTCACCTTGCGCTGGAGATCGGTCAGGAGCATACACAGCGGTTGGACGAAGAGAAGAGCACTGATGATCTTCTATCACTCGTACGGACCATTGTCCCGTTCTTCCTCTCCCACAACGCAGAAGCCGATGCGGTCGATCTGCTTTCCGAACTCGAGCTCATCGAAGAAATCAAGGATCACACAGATGAGAACACGTATTCGCGCGTGTGTTTATACATGGTATCAATGGTACCTCTATTGACCTATCCGGACAACGACCGATTTGTCCGCACAGCACACGACATTTACCTTCAGTACAAGCAGCTTACGCAAGCCATCTCGCTTGCCATTCGGTTGAACGATATGGAGCTCATCAGCTCAGACTTTGCATCCACTTCTGATAAAGCCCTAAAACGTCAGCTTGCCTTCATTCTGGGCCGCCAAAGGATATGTTTGGAGCTGGAGGGTGACGATGCGGATGATGTTGAGTTACAGGACTGTTTGAACAACACAAAGCTGCCCGAGCATTTCAAGTCTTTGGCCCGAGAACTGAATGTGCTAGATCCCAAGATTCCCGAGGACATCTACAAGTCACATTTGGAGTCCTCGAGAACAGCAGGACTTACAAACACCGATTCCGCCCGCCACAACCTTGCCTCCTCCTTCGTGAACGCCTTTGTCAATGCTGGATTCGGAGACGACAAGTTGATGCTGGTCGAGGGAGGTGTGAAGCAGAGCTACGTGTGGAAGGTTAAAGAGGATGGTATGGTCTCCACTGCAGCCTCGGCTGGCATGCTCATGTTGTGGGACGTGGAGATGGGTCTGGACAAGATCGACCAATACACATATGTGCCAGAAGATCAAATCAAAGCTGGTGCTGCACTTGCAATGGGTATCATGAGCAGTGGAGTCAGACTGGACAGTGATCCCACTCTGGCACTGCTAGGAGATTTTGAGGGCAAATCTGTCTCGGTAAAGGTTGCCTCAATCATGGGTCTCGGTCTTGCATACGCTGGTTCAAATAAGGAGGATCTCCTTGAGCTATTACTTCCGCTCGTGACGGACACGTCGCTGGACATGCAGATCTCTGCCATGGCGGCACTGTCCCTCGGCCTTGTTTTTGTTGGTTCTGCACAATCGGATGTCTCTGAGGCCATCATCCAGACTTTCCTCGATGAAGACCGCAACAACCAACTCAAGGACAAGTGGACTCGCTTCATGACTCTCGGACTCGCTCTGCTGTACTTCGGTCAACAGGAAGAGGTCGATGTCGTTCTTGAAACCCTCAAGGCTATCGATCATCCCATGTCCAAGCCGGCATCAGTTCTGGCAGAAATCTGCGCGTGGACAGGCACTGGTGCGGTGTTGAAGCTGCAACAACTTCTACATATCTGCAACGACCACATCAAAGACGAGGACGACAAGGATGATGACGACGATGACAAGAAGGACGACGAGAAGAGGGATGTTAGCGGCGATCAACTCGTCCAAGCATATGCCGTCATTGGTCTGTCTATCGTCGCGATGGGCGAGGAAGTCGGCCAAGAGATGGTGCTTCGACAATTCGGTCATCTCATGCACTATGGTGAGGCCAACATCCGCAAGGCTGTTCCACTCGCCATGGGTCTCATCTCCCCCTCCAACCCACAAATGAAGGTCTACGATACCTTGTCAAGATATTCCCACGATAACGATATCGATGTCGCCATTAACGCCATTTTCGCCATGGGCATCCTCGGTGCTGGTACCAATAATGCTCGTCTTGCACAACTCCTCCGCCAGCTAGCATCATATTACCACCGTGACCCCGGTGCGCTGTTCATGGTCCGGATAGCACAGGGTTTGCTACACATGGGTAAAGGCACACTTTCGATCAGTCCCTTCCACACCGATCGAACAGTCCTCTCCCGAGTTGCCGCAGCTGGTCTTCTCACGGTTGCGATCTCTCTCATCGACGATCCGAAGGCGTTCATCCTGGGGGATCATCACTACATGCTATACTTCCTTGTCACTGCCATGGTCCCACGTTTCTTGGTCACTCTGGACGAAGATCTCAAGCCTGTACAGGTGAACGTGCGTGTCGGTCAAGCGGTGGATGTTGTCGGACAGGCGGGTCGACCGAAGACCATCACAGGTTGGCAAACCCAATCAACACCAGTCTTACTCGGACACGGTGAGAGAGCGGAGCTGGAAGACGAGGAGTGGATCTGTCTTGCCAGCGTCATGGAGGGCATCTGCATACTGAGAAAGGTACGTCGTAATGGTTCCCCGTCTCACCAATGCCTGTACTGACATTATCACAGAACCCTGAATGGCAGGCACCGTGAAGCAGTCACGACGACATGGGGAATTGGGAATGCACGAGACACTTCCACGTCAATGCTCGTTACTTGCGCATGCATTGATAATGCCAGCCGATGCTAGAAACTTGTACCAAATCACCGCAGCTTGCGGATTCTGTATGAATAGACTACCTTGCAGTCGCATCAGAGGCATCAAACGTATCACGTCTTCTGACCAGACAGCTCCATTGCACTGCTCTCGTCTTCTCATTCATCGTGATCGTTGTGTCCGATCAACCCAATTTCACGGTGACATTCATCACCACCCGCATTCAGTTCTTCATCCTTCCATGCATCTTATAAGGGCTGCATGGAGAGACATGCAAGTGACCAGCTGTCGAGGATCGCCGTCCATACTCACTTCACGATACATGTAATATCTTTTCCACCTCGTCTTGCTTGGCGTACATGCATGCGCTTTCGAGCCGCTGCTACTTCCAACGCTCACAAACCCGTGAACATTGCAATGCAAGATTTTTTACATCTTACATTCTGACTGTGACTGCGTATATAAGGTATCTAGTTACTCCGTGAAAATAGAGCGACATTCCACGAGAGACAAAATCAAAGGAAGACGTTCGCAGTTCGCGAGTAATCGAAAGCTTGCAGAGTATCTTAAAGCGGAAAAACGGCGCAATTGAAGCTCAACTTTCAACAGACTGCATACCACCACCACGTCTTCGTCCACTTTCTCCTTCCACAGAGTTGACAAACCTCAACACATCTACTCTTACCTATGTCAGGATAAGATCAGATACATATGATGCGAAGCAATGGATTCTGAGCGAAATTGGAGATGTATGTACATAAGCAGGCTGGGTGGAAATTCACGCACATTTGAGGCATTTCTTTCTTTGCCTGCCCTGTGCATACATCTAGGTACCTTGGGTTGCATACATGGGTCGCTGTGAATACATGTACTATACTATCCTATGAAATAAGGTACGATAGGTCAGGTGGGTGTGTTGAATCACCGCATGAAATAAACCGTTGGGTCTCCATCCCCTTTCTCTGTGCATTCTCTCTCGACTCTGTTTTCTCTCTTCTGCTCTGTCTCTCTGGCCGCTATACCTCCCTTCAAAGTCCACCACCTCATCTGATCTCCTTGCAACGGCCTCCTGATCTCCGATCTCTCCTTCTCTCAGTCTGCTGCTCCCTTTGCTTTTCAATCCTGGACAGGGGATGTGCAGAAGACTTGTAGTGTCAAGGATGAAAGAGCAAGACCATGAAGAGGAGCTGAAGAGGATGGGCGATTGAGGATGAAAGGACAGATCGGTGGCAAGAGAAAGCTAGCATTGGAAGATTCGAAAGCAAAGAGAGGGAAAGGACGTATGGGAAGGGCGACGGCATAAAAAGCAAATCGAGATCTGAAAGCAACGAGAACGAAAGCGAAAGGCGGCCGTGAAACGTGAAACAAGCAAAAATAACCTGGCAATCTGGGTTCATCCTCCACCACATTCGAGCCTTCCAGCTCCCTCCTTCTCACTCATCAGTCCTCTCACATCTTGCTCTCCACGACTGGCGGGCGGACCATGATATCCAGCTCGACATGCTCCTCAGCACGCTGGAGGTAGATGTTCTTGACCATCTGGAAACCCAGCTTGCCATAGATCAGGCGATTGATGGCATGCGAGCTCTCGAGGTAGCAGGTCTTGCCCTCGCGGTCGGCCAGACGGGTGACGTGCTCGATGACTCCGCGGGCATAGCCTTTCCCGCGACTGGTCGGGCGTGTGCCGATGTAGACCAGGTAGTACGAGTCGGCATCCACGACGGATCCGAGTACGGCAGCTTTGGTGTCGGTCAACAGAGGGAGGAACTCGTTGAAGAATCGCTTGCGGCCTTCGCGGCAGAGCAGATAGTTCAAGCGCCAGAGTCCAGAGCGGAGGATGGTGAGCATGCTGTCGGTGTTTCGACCTGGAGGCATCCTAGAGGAATGCAGTTAATATCGCTGAAGCAAGAGAGGAGATGCTGAGAGAGATGAAGAGTAACCAAGAGAAGGACCTACCACAATCCGACACAGTCATAGTTCGGTCCGGCACTTACAACCAGACCCTTGAGGAAGTGGGCGTAGGTGATATACTCCATAATCTTCAGATGGAGATCCCACTTCTGCTGTGCAGTCCAGTGCGCACGCTCGGGCGTGTCGAGGAAGTACAGCGAACTGTGGTCCTCGGCGAAGGCTTCCGCCAGGCTGAGGGCAGCCGCCTTCCACTCGTGCAGGCCGAGCACACGCACCTTACGGTCCTTGGCCACATCCATCGCCTTCGCCACCGGCATCACAGGAGCGACGCTCGCTTCTTCCGAAGCAAGAGCCTCGCCCTCTGCAGGCGAAGCGCTCTTGACAGCGGCAGCGGCGGCAGCATCGTTATCGTCATTCATGACCGAGTCAACGCGCTCGAAAGTGTCATTGGTCAACGAAGCAGCCTTGACATCCGCGGCAGCAGCATCTGCAGCAGTAGCAGAGTCGAGGTCGATGGGAGTGATGGTTTCACGACCGCCATGCTTGCTGTCCATGATCAAGGCGTGCTGCGCGACAGACGAGACTGTTGGGTCTACGACGACGACGTTGGCGATGGATGGCCGATCCATATTTGGTCTAAATTGGACGATTGATTATGGACCTGATTACTGGGACTCACGGGGAGGTGGGTGCGACCGGACTTGAAGGGGTTGAGCTGGACGGTAACCGACATCAAGTTTCGTGGGCGAGCCAGCGGTGGTGGTGCAGTTTCCTGGACGTTGATGGGAGTGTTTGCTGTGGGAGTTGGTGGTTGTACCAGGCACAAGAGAGATGTTGGTCTGGAGAGAAGAGTTGTTGGAAGAGTGCTGTCGATATGATCAGAGGGGAGTGGTCTTCTTGTCGAACAGCTTTTCAGCGAAGTAGACAGTTGAGCCAGGGGGTGAAGTGTTGGTGAGCACGGAAAAGGATGGATCGATATGGATATGAGGTCGGTGGCAGGCGATCAGCCGTGTTATAGGATGGCGAGGCCGAAGAGTCGCACCCCACGCTAGATGATCATCTCTTGTGGTCCGATTGCTGGCTGAAAGGGCCCGAACCACGCAGGACCCGCAGATAGCGGCATGGCATTGATTGCTGACCGGGTCCAGTGTTCGTTGGCCGGCGATGTGTCCGGCGGCGTCGAGGAGGAGGTGGCGGCATGATGGGTGTCCTTGGGCAGATAAGAGCGACGGGAGTCCGTGATGGATATTGCACTACCAGACATATCCATAGGCAGTCGTCCAGATGAATCCAAAGCGATTAGACGGTCAGCAATCAATACCTGCAATCAAGTCGTAGTCCGGCCCAAGGTAACGTCAAGTGTGGAGAGGCGGGATGGATTGGACGAGACCGAGCCTAAGCCTTCTGCTGCCGATCGCCTGGCCCTTCCGCATCCGGCCCCTCCACTCTAGAACATGATGAACCTTCTCTTCCACCCGCCAGACCTTAGGGTTAGGTAACTTTGCTTTGGTCCTATGGTCTGCCGGACTTCACCTGCAATGATCGACATATCAATCCTGAAGTTCGGTGTTCCGAGACTTCAATGGTAGAGATTTGTAGAGCTGAACATACAGACATACTGTGCATGTTCTAGCTTGCCCCCCACGTCACCCTGCGAGCGTGGTACTACCACATGACCATCCTGATACGAATGCTGCGGTGAGATACTGCAGCTTCGACGATATGCATTGGCTGATATACGCGCCGATGGTAGCTTCTCGTCTACATGTATTCTGCCTCGACCGGATCTGCCGTAAGCTGATCTATATATGTCAGCCTCACTCTCGGCATGTAGCAAGGCACCTCAGCTCCACGATGCCATGTGCTACATCCATTCCGAGATAATGTACCGTGAGCACGAAACGCACAAGCAACTTTCGATCGACAATCAATCCGTGAGAACTCTCAATACCTGACACAACTAGCAAGCATTTGTGCCCCTCTTCGACGTAGCTTCTTGCAATCACAGCAAATCCTTACACGTGTTCCCTCTATCAAAGTCAATGCTCTCACACGTCGGCCCATATCACACCAGTCCAACCTTGGGAAGCATTTGTGACGGCAGATCCGTAATGGCAAACTCAGCATCAAACTGGGATTCAGCATGTATCTCCTTCTGCGAGGATGTAGAAGAAGAAATTGTACGCATTGTAGTCTGCGTCGTGTCCTTTGGAACTAGCAGGCTGGATGATGTAGGGTGGCCAAACTCGCACATCCCGTTCATGTGCTCATTCTTACGAGTCATGATCGTTTGTGTTTGCCCGTCAGCGTATGATGACCTCTTTCGACTGCTGTGCGAGGTATTGCGTGATGATTGCTCGTAGGATCCCCTGGAAGTACGGTGAGGCTGAGATTCGTCAACTGCGCGATCCGGGCTGGCCATACGATCAAGCGCATCCAGGTCCGCTGATGGATCTTCTTTGCCATCTTCTTCCGTGGACTGATCTGGATCATCGAGAGTCTGACAAGCATCTTGAAGAAAGCTGTCAATCATTCCATTGGAGATCTGCGACTCTTTCGCCGCTTGATGGTCAGATTCATCCAGGTCGACCAAGTCTTCGGCATGACTCAAACTCTTCAGCTTCTTCCGCGGAGCACGCCGTTCAATAGCAAGTTGATCACAGTCGTCAGCCTTGGGTGCCTGACTCTTCTTGGGCATCTTCCTAGTCGTCGAACTCATTTGCGGCAGTATTGGAGATGCTATGGTCGACAAAAACTCCAACAATGCCGTCCTCTTCCGCTTGGCCTTGCTTTTGAACCCAGATATGAAATGGTCCTGCGGATGAAGCCGGGAGTCATATAAGACAACCTTCCGGGATGATGCCCGAGCGGAATAGCGCACAGCCTTAGGACCAGGCACTCGCTGTAGCGAAGGATGACCGATGTGTTCACCAGTACCTTTGTCTCCATCTGCACTACTGCCATCGTCGCTAGACTCGTCGCTCGAATCACTCGACGCATCCGAGGGGTCAGTTTCCATTTCAGTACCCGAGCTTGTCTCAGATTTGGGCGACAGCGTCCGACCGTTCTCCAAGCGGCGACTGGCTGCCCTTTTCGGCCGCATGACTTCGTCCATAGGATGATACTTTTGATCGTAGTTGATTGATGTCCGTCCACTGCGCGCATGCCGTGTCGCACGTGTGGAAAGTTTCTCCTTCTGTCCATCCTCGTCACTGTCTTCCTCGCCTACACGCCTCTCACGGCAAGGTCTGCTCGCTGTGATGATGACATCGGGATCCAGACCGCGTAGGACGCCTTGTAGTCTCGAAGTTAGTGTGCTCGTTTTACGAGCGGCGGACACCTTGAGTGGAGTTGCGCCGGACGGCGTGATAGAGCGTCTCGCTGACTGGGTATCTGAGCGCGTTGGGGAACGTGTCGTCGAGCCTGAACATTTCCCTTTCTCTTGTGGCCTGTGAGAAGTTCCTGTGCATACAACTTCATCTGTATTGCTCTCTTCGTCACCTTCATGTCCATTGCGGTCCTCGCCACCTTCTCCCCCGCCACTGCTCTCGGCAGCACCGTCAGGAACCATCGTGTCCCCATCGTCAAGTCCCGCATCATCTCCATCGCTGTCCTCGACAGCGTGTGCTTGAGAACTGCGCACTTTTGAGGACTTCCTGCAATCACCAGATGTTTTAGTATCACGTTCATGGGAACAAGGAAAATGTCCACGGCGTGCTTACCCGCCAGCCATTGAGCGATACACCAAACGTGCGATGCGCACGGTTGACGATGGCGGCTCCCAGGCAGGCGCGGTAGGTGAAGCTGGAGTCGCGAGAACCAAGACCGCTAGAAGAAAGTGAAGTGAGTTCTGAAGGAGTGAGGCAGACTACTCGCTGATGAGGTCGCTCTGTCGCAAACGAAAAGATGAAAGGGTCAATCGTGTTACAAGCGAAGATACATGTAGATGGTAATGACGGGGTGCAGTTGTGCATGAGCTGATGTGTGATCCCAGGGAGGGAAGTGGCTGCGCGAGGTGAAGTCGTGGCTAGGCGGACGTGACGATTTCACGTTGGATCAGAAACAAGACGCGTGACGTGACGCGCCAAGGATGGAATCAGCATGAGAACAACAGCAGCACAATGGACGACTTGAGAGGGAAGAACCAAGTTTTGTCAGTATGTTCCTGATGATGAGATAAATATGGAAGTTGTCGGTAGACTGGACAAGGTGTAAAGGAAAATAAGGAGACCATCCGTGATCTTCCGCGACCGTAACCTCAAAATGAATGCTGGGCAAATGTCATCCCTGGCCCACTTCCGATGCCCCGAACTCCGGGCTTCAATGCTCCAACTAGATAAGAAAAGAATACACACTGCGACGCTATGCTGCACGATGTTCGCTCGAAATGCGGGTCCAAGATAAGGGCTGAACTTCAGGACGAGATGATGAAGAAACCAAGACGGCGGGATGTGGTTGGCTGAAGATGATGGGTCGGCGTTCAGCTGGCATATAGCCTCGAGGTCTGCATTCGATATCTTCCGATCGTCGGGGGAAGTACAGGAAAGCTGCACTCTCCCTCGCCATTGTCTGTAGCGTCGGAGTCGTCGTCGGCCTCGAGGTCGACCTCGAGTTTGGCATGATTTGGCATGGATAACATGGTGATAAGGTCGGGAACCTGCACTGTCTTGAAGGTAGGCTTAACAGTATCGGCTGCCACAGAGATGGTCCGCTGTTGACTGCGTCGCTGACGAGATTTGGCGTTTGCGACCTTTCTCTCGAGAACTGGGATCTCGTTCTTTGCGAGATTAACTGCATCCTCAAAATGTGTTCGAGCCTTGTTAAGCTCCACCGAGCAGTCCCCGTCGCGGAGTATCTGGTGAGCTGCCTTCTCGAATAGCAGCTGGCCTTTGTCTAGCAGGCCATCTACTTTATCGAAAATCTCGGTGTCGTCCGTCCGTGCAAAGGTCCTGCGGCCAGAATTCCGGGTGGACTTGTAGTTGAGTTTGCCGAACCGTATCTCACCATCTTCCCCACCACTACTAATCTCCCCTTCACTACTGCTGCTCGATCCTGTTCGCGAGAGGGCATCGACCTTGGTAGCCATCTTGCTTTTCCTGATGGTATTGCGACATCCTCCTACGGCACGGACCACTGTTTCGAATCGTTTTTGCACGTCGCTGTCATAGTAGATGACGACAAGACCCTTTGATCGAAACTTCGGTCGTCCGGAAGGACCGCCAGAATTGGCCGACATGGTCTTGCGTTTTCGTTGGCGCAGCCGCAGCATGTCGGCCTCGGTCATGTGTGGGATTTGTGTGCGGACCAACGTAGCATCGGAAGTGCTTGGCACTGTCACATCCTTCTTCTGCGTATTTCTCTTCGACCAGCGAGATTTGAGAGACGAGGACTTGGACAGCTTTTCCGCCAGGCTGGGCACTGGTTGTTCGGTGGTGAGGATGTCATGTTGACGGCATGTCGCAGTGCCCAAGATGTGTTCCAGGTCGGCAATCCAGGCGGGGACGTGCTCGAGCAGCGAATTGAAGCATTTCAAAGCCTCTTCAGCCATGGCGGAGCAATGACACTATCACAGTTTATGGGCCCTAGACATCCAGCGATTCAAGGGTGGAATCGTAATCGGGAGAGATGTAGCGGTCCAGCACCAGCACCTGACAGTCGAGAGTTCGACCAGAGTGAGAAAAGTGGGATTGAATGTGGTGTGCACGATTCGTCTGGCGAATGTGAAAGGGTGGAGACAGAAGAAAGAGAGAAGAAGATGAAACGGCGGTGGTGTGATGTCGTGGGAGGTGGTGGGTGTCCGGATGGAGGTGTGAAGGGAAGAGTGTGGAGTGAGTAGTGGGAGAAGTAGGTGAGGCGCGGAGATGGCAAGCGGCGTCCCGTCGGCAGCGCAAGCCAAAGCCTTAGGCGTGACGGAATGCCCATCATGTTACTATATTCGGCAGTGATGCGCGCTTCTCATCTAGCACTTGACATTTTATGTATGTCATGTATTTAGCTTTCTACCTTACAGCACATGCATTCAAGTTTCTATGGTCCATTCACTCACAACCATGTCATGAGATCGTTGAAGATTACGGTGCTAGGACCTCCAGTCAGTGTCGAGCAATCGCCACCAAAAACGCCGGCGACAAGGACAGGACCGCTGATTCGAGCTCCGACTGACTGGGTCCGAGATGTTGTGGTCACATATGTCTATAGCGACGCATGTATTCCTGCCTCGCTTACTGTGGTCGAACCATGACCAGGAGATCCAATTGTGCTCGTCTTCTCTCGGACCTGACATGGGTGAAGGACCCTGTAGTAGTGGGTCTTCCAATGCAGCATGACTGTAAGGTATGCTTCCATCCCGCTGTCCCATGTATACTCCGGAATCATGTATACATACTGTAACCAAGGCCAATACTGCGATGATCCTTACGTCGGAGCCAGCCCCTCGCCAGTGGGTTCTTCCATACCAGACCGTTTTGCTGACAGTGCATCGAGCGTGCTGATGAGAAGGATCATGTGGGACCTGTATTCTTGGCTTCGACTGTGGCCAGGCGTCCTCGTGTCAGACTGAAGTGTGATACGGCCGTCTCACGACCTCATTTCATCTCCAACATCCCGATAAGCTGGACGTATTTGGGCAACAAGATGACCGCGGGCGTCGATCGCTGCCTTGAGTGCTTCCACGTTGACCACATGTGGGCGGACGGGGAGATGAGAACATGGATGGCGGAGAGGAAGAAGCTGGGCAGACCCGTGGCAGTGGTAGATGATGATCCTACGATCATCTCTCGGCGTGTCTGCTTATTGACCCGACTGGGCTTAGTGGCAAGGCCGGGTCGGGAAGAGCCTGCATTCTAGCGCTGGAGGGGAACTCTATCTCCTGCGCACTTCATCTTCGTCACTCATCATCTTCTCCGCCTGCATACAACATGTATGCACATATGCGAATCATCGCTCACAACTCACATTCCAGTCTTGGCGCCGACGGATCGTGCACAGTGTCGAAGTGGCATTGTTGATATCAGATGTGCTGCGGCATGTGCTGCATCTCCGCTTACATCCAGTCAACGGAACTGTCTTGTGCTTGACCTGCAGGGGGCATGGCCGAGCAACGTATGACACCGGTATGCAGGACATGTACCTACAGTATCGACGTGCGAGAAGCGTAGCCTCGCTGCTCCTCCCTTCGTCCGTAGTCACAATCTCACCATCGCCCTGCGTCGGCGTCGTCACCTCTGGCGCTACATCTTGTCAACGTGTCAACAGTTGGAGGCGTTCGGGCAGGCGCGCGGAGACGTCGCCCCGACACAAGTCTTCCAAGCCGGCACTTCGTAGACGCGGACCCGCACAGTACTGTATGTAGACGCTCTCTCGTATGAGTATGACAAATCTTCGTATCCCATGTCTTGGCCTCAATACTGCATCAACAACATGGAACTATCTTTACCTTTACACGTCTGGCGACTGTCAACCGGGACTGCCAAAGTGCTGACTTCTTCCATGTGCCTCGCAAAGATTACCCAGTTCAGAAAACTCAAGGACGTGATGGCATCGAGCGCCAAATCAAACCCGCAAAGTGCCGAGAGACACATCTGAGAGCATAAATTCGTGCCTCCCGGCTCACCGCTTCCGTCCTACGCTGTCGCACACGCCAGTTCAAGATCACTGCTGATCAGGATCCCGGCAGCATGGTACCGTGCCAAGACGTGGTGCGGTCCATTCCGAAGTAGAAACGTACGAGCCAAGTCCGAAAGTGACCCGACCATATCAACTACATATATGGCTCCCTCCACCGACAGTTTGTATCACCACCTCTCGTTGTTCTTGTCATTACGAACAGATCTTACAATGCGCAGCGCTCTTGGGATGTCGACCAAGCATATCCGCGTCCACACTTGGCAGATTTACTGGTTCGGGGACATCTACGGAACCTATATTCCCGTTCTCAACATCACTGAGCTGTGTCAGCATCTTCGTCTGCTGAAGCTATTTACCGTTGCTCTGGAACAGAGTCTCCTTCCTCTAGGCCTTGGCTTCATACTCTTCTCTTCAGTGGTACCTAACTTTGGATTCATGGCTCTCTAGAGCCGACGTAGCCTCGCTCGCAGTATAGTGTTGTTCCGTGAATGACAGACGGTCTGGCATATCACAGGCGCGCACTCACACAATAGAGAGGTGAGTTAAGCTCTATGCAGTGGGAGATTGTGCCAGGAACGTCACATTTCCAATGTCTAGAACGATTGGGTCCGGACTCGAGCAGTTTCATGGACCCCTTGAGGTTCCATGGTAACCATGTTTCGTGAAACGGTTGCCGCGAACAGTAGACTAGACCACCGTGTCGAGTATTGAAGTACTACACATGACTCGATCGGTACTCGAATCTGGTGCTCACACCAAACTGCAGCATTTGTGTAGGTTTATCAATACTCTACGGCCAAGTCTCCGTCTCGCTCCAAGCTCCATCCTCATACTTGTACATCATCCGCTTCGCCTGCGCCGGATCACTCAAGTCCAAGCTCTCGACTTCCTCGGGTTTGATAATGACCACCCGGAAGTTCTTCCTTGCCACCTCGTCCTCGTTGTCCTCTACCTTAGCACCCAGCTGCAACTTTTCCTCATCGAATGGTTTGCCCTTGGGCATACCCGGCGGCGGCGCCTTGAACGATCCTCGCATGCCCGGCGACAAGTTCCCAAAGTGCCCCGTTACCTCCTTCAGCCAACTCCACTCCTCCTTGCCCTGCTCCTCGACCGTCCGCATCCGTGACCCAATCTCACTCTTCACCGTCCGCACTCCACTGCTCTCCTCCCCGCTGCCCTCGATGTCTGGCCCCACCACGAACGCCTCCCCCTTAACTCGCCATTGCTTCATCCGCTCGCCCTTGACCCACCACACCGCCTCACACGGCCCGCCGCCGCCACTACCCTGCACCAACGACTCGTCGTCCGCCTTCCCCGCTGAGCTGGCAAACACCTGAAACACCTTCTGCATGCGCACGTCCGTCGTGAACGTCAGCAGCTCGCTCGCGAAGCACGCCGGGTTGCGCTCCGCCGTGTTGTGCTTGTTGGCCGGCAGCTCCGCCCACATGCCCCTATAGATACAGTAGCGAGCGCGCGGGACGTGGGCCACGGGCGAGCCAGCCGGCGCGGGCTGCAGACTGCTGAACACCAGCTCCGGGCTGTCCATGCTATTGATGTCGTCCAGGAAGGCCGCGCGCCATGGCGCGGGTGCGGAGGGTGCAGCGGCTGAGGTGGAAGCCATGCTGCGTGAGAGGGTTCGCGAGTAGTGCGAGAGCCGGTGGTGGAGTTTAGAAGCTATGGTGGAGGTGGTCTTTTGGGATAAGATGCTGTGGTATGGAGGGAAAGGATTGTGTAGACTGGAAGAGAAATACTACGTGCAGTAATTAATGTTTTGGCTCAACGTGGACGTCATAGGATTCATGAATCATCCCGCATCAATGCATGAGTTGTGGTCGTTCGAGATATATGATGAGGTCGATGACGCTGAGGCCGAGTTTGGGAGCTGCCTTAGCGCCAGTCGAGGTTAGGTGGAAGTTAGCGCTTCTTGGAGGCAGGTACGGATTGTACTCTAATTCGAGGTATAAAAGTCGACGTGATGGAGAAAGTGAGACTACGTTCAGGTATATGTACAAGTCAAGGTATGCACGAATGTACAGCACTGATGTGCTTAAATTAGGTGAGAAGTCAATGGCTAAAAGTACACATTTGCTAACACTGATACACATAGCATCTCTTGTTGCGGTGCTCAGCATGAACCATGTTACCGTCGCTCTCGCTGTAACGACAAAGCCTTGTGTTCATTCGCCCATCCCGGTCCGTCTCAACGCTTTCACCGCGCAAAAACATCAACAACGTAAACGATCGATCCCATTGGTTTCCCCCCGTCAAGTCAATGATAAGGCTTGCTAAGACTTCACCACTGCTGCTGCCGCTGCCGCCGCCGCTGCTGAAGTTCGAGCTTGACCTTTTTGCGCGTTCCATGTGGACTTCCTTTTGCTGTGGTCCTTGCTAACCTTGGTAGTAGCGACAGCTGATGGGCTTGACGAAGGCGCACGGGTCTTCTGGCTGTTTGTACCCTTGGTATCAGCAGCCTGCGGGTTGGTTTTTGAAGCATCCTTAGCTCCCTCGCTGGTGTCCTTCACCTTGGACACTTTCCGCGACACTTTCCGCTCCTTGTGTACACCTGCAGGTGCTCGATCGCCGGGGAGGTGTTTAATCAGACGGTTGTTCAATTTCGTCCTAGGAATCTTCAGGAAGTATCCAGCATGGTGCTTGAACATAACGTCCATCACGTCCAGTTCAGGCTTTGAGCGCACTTCAATCGCCTTGTGCAGCTTTGAATTGAACTGCAACTTGAGCATATTATGGTGAGACTTCTGAGACCGGAGCGCTGCACTGTACCGGGGGTTGCGAGGGACCTGTACCTTTGGTAGTGACCCGAAGCTCAACTCTTCACTAAAGATGTCGTCAATCGCAGGCTTCGATACGACATCGCTGCTTGTATCAATGACAAAGCCGTCACCCGCGCCTGGCGTTCTCTTCCAAGGCAGCGATACAGTGGCAAGTGCCCGTTGAGCTGAGTCGTCTAATTGAGCCTTACTCGAAGAAGCGACCGCAAGCACGGGGTCTTCTGACTTTGGTGGCGTCCTTGGTGGTGATGGAGGCACTTCGGTATGAACCGAAGTACGATTGAACAGTCCGTTGAATCGTGCTTGCCAGGCTTCATTCATGACGATGGGACGAGACACACCAGGTGGGCCCCAATTGGGCTGTGCGCGAACGTTGTGCGGCATGATGGCATTACCTTGTTGATTGGACATTGATGTCATGGTTGGAGGCAGCTTGACGACCGGTGGCGGAGGCGGTAGCCTGACGGTTGGACGAGTGCCAGCATCATCGTGGATTGGGTAAGAGGAGAGCTCTGGAGGTGGCGGAGAATAGTCTCCGAGCTCAAGAATAGGCGCAAGCGGTGCGGTTGGGAAGTTGGCAGTTTGATATGTTGGTATCAATGCCTTTTGTACAGTAGGTGGCGCGATTGGCGGCTGCTGGACTGGCAAGCCTCCATGGGCAGGATTGAGAGAACCGTCCGGTATGCGGACAGTATTCTCTGTCGGCTGTTTCCAAGACCCGTTGAGAGGCGAGGCGGTCGAAAAAGGTCCCGGCGGTTGTGTCTGTGCGCTTGGAGGCGCTGGACTGAGTGAAGGCACCTGCCGCGAGCCTTCCACATCGTGGATTGTGTACTCAGGGTTGGCATATCTACGTGGTCCACCAAGCCTTGACCCAGCGGTAGTCTGCTTGAACGTCTCCTTGATCGTGTCCGGGGATGGTGGAGCCTTTGCGCTGTCCTTCTCGTTCTGTGCAGCAGCAGCTGCGGCAGCTTCGTTTTGATACTGAGTAGGTAGATACTGCGCCGCTTTTTGCCATTTATCTGCAGGGTTCGACATAGCTGCCTGGTGTTGATGTGCACGTGACGGTGGACCGATCGGTGCTGGAAGGTTGTCACGTCGACCGAAACCTGACGTAGTCGGTGCCCCGTTCCCGCGAGACTGATTCCACGCGCTCTCTTGACGAGGCTCAATGCCTGGTGGGGGTGGGAAGGTGCGCTGTTGGTCTGCTAGCTGTTGGTGCTGCAAGCTGGGTGAACGCGCCTCTGGGTTGAAAGACTGCGGTGAAATACGGTTCATTCCTGGTGGCGGAGGAAGCCCAGTACTCTGTTGTAGCGGGGCGAAGCTATTAGACGACTCAAATGTGCCGTTGCCGATGCCAGAGCTGCCCCAAACGTTGTTGCTGGCGGGTTGGAGCGTGGCCCAAGTCGAGAACGAGTCGGCTCCGGCCAATGGTGACCGCACGAATGGCTGGCTTTTGCGGTCTGCTGGAGATGGCAAAGATGAAGTTGATGAACGATTGTATTGTGACGGTTGTTGTCCGAATGCTGTGCGTGCATTTGCACGTGGCGAAAGGTGAGCTCGCGGGGCTTGGCGTTGTGAAACGTCCGAGCGCTCGGGGCCCGGTGGCGGCGGCGGCGGCGGCGCAGACGCAGCGACAGATGGAGGAGCCGGCAGGACAGGTGAAGGAAGCTTCACTTCTGCCACAGGCGGTGCAGCTTCACCAAGCGTCTGCTCCGATGTCGATGCATCGGGCTTGTTCTTCGGTGGAGCAGGGTCAGCTTGCGTTGTCACATGCGCGTTCTCAGACGTCGCCTCGGACACGCGAATCGACTCGGACTTCTCAGCGACTGCTGTTGCTGTAGAAGATGCTTCTGCCTCACGGTCTTTGCGTGACTTGCCCGCACCAGCCAGTGCAGCAAGGCGTGCCTTTAGCCTCTCCTGCTTCTCCTGCTCCATTCGCGCCTCTTCTTCTAGTCGGCGTTTCTTCGCAAGCTCCCGTTTCTCCTTCATCACCCGCTCCTGGATCTTCACAGGATCCTCAGGCTCAGGTGTGGCCACCGTCGCACTAGCGTCTGAAGTGGGCGCCGGTACGGTTGGCATTTGTTGTGCCCAAGGCGACTGTTGAGAGAACGTAGCATTTCCACCACTTGAAAGTGAAGCCGACTGCGGCTCTGGCCCCGGCACAACACTCCCACGTCTTTCGTTGTTGGCTTGCTGTTCGGCGCCTTTGCTTGACACTGAAGTACGTCTACCTGCTGCCAGACTGCTGCCTTGGCTGATGCTCGAACCACGTCTGCGTTGCCACGAACTACCATCCAACTGCCCGCTATTGCGAGTCTGCAGCGTGCCGGAAGGCTCTGCTGGGTGTGCGGCCGTTTGTGATGGTCGTTGTAGAACAGCTGGCTTACGATATGAACCTTCAGGCTTCATCGAGCTGCGTCGACCCTCAGGGACTGGCTCATAGCGGCCATTGGCAGAGTTGAACAATTCGCGGGATCCCCCTTCTCCTTCTCGCCATGACCTATCGAACGTGTCTGCAGCGATCTCGCGAGCAGGTGCAGAGGGAAGTGCCATTTCGTACGATCGGGCGTCTTGCGAGGCCATGGGAACATGCTGGGGCAGCGGCTTGGCTTGCTGCACTGGTAATTCTATCGGTGATGCTGCCGCTACTGGCGGGATTGGTGCCCAAGGAGACTTGACTGGTGTTGGCGCTGGACTCTTTGCCTTGAGCGATGGCTTTTCGAGCCCTGCAGATACGGCGTTTCCGTTTTGCTGCTTAGCCTGCTGCGCTGCAATGCCTGGCTTCAGGATTGTCTTTGGGGGACCTGTGCTGACCACTGTAGCCTTCTTCAGTTTTGATAAGTCCGGCTTCGTTGGTTCCGCGGCCTTCACTGGAACTACGACTTCCGGCTTCGGTTCGGGCTCTGGCTCTACTGGTGCAAGCGAAGATTTCGTGCCATCCATCCACACCACAGTTTCTGGCACCCAGTCGTCATCGTCGTCGTCGATATCAGCCCATTTCGAATCTTTGCCGTTTTCATCACTTTGTAGGCGCGTGGCTAAGTGGATGCCATACTGCTGCTTCAATTCTTCATCCGTTAGATGTTTCGGTGGGGGTGGCGCCACGGCTAGGATATAGTCAGTATAGATACTTCTCGCAACATTACATTTCACCTACGCCTATTCTTGTTCCAGACCTTGCTGGCATCTGGGCCACCTGTGCTCTCAACACCAACACGAGGCTTCTGTAGATTTTGGAGCCCGCTGCCCGATTTCGCCACTAGTCTTGGCCTGGCCACAAGAGCTGCAGGTGCACCTGTGGTGCTGACTTTCTCTCCTTGTTTAGCAGCTACAGGAGCAGGTGTTGCGGACTTTGCCAAAAACGTCTTCGTGACAGAGACCTTGCTAAAAGTCGTCGGCTTCTTGACCGAGTTGGTGCGATTATGTTCCTTGTGATGCTCCGAGACATCACCCCTGCTCGCATCAGTATCGGACTGAACACCGTTGTCCGCGGAGCCATCGGGCCCTCCATTGCTCGTCTCCTCCGTGAATTCCTCGCCTTGCAGCGTTTGCGCTTGTGGCCTGTCTACTCCATCACTTGTTCGAGAAGCAACTTGATTGGACGGCACGAGGGCGGGCTTCTCAACAGCTTCTCCAGCACTTGGATTCGCCGCATGATCGTCCGCCAAGGCGTCTGCTTTGTAGTTCGAGGATTCAAAGGTCGTCGTCTTCGCGTCGTTCGGGATAGCGCTGGTAAGTGGGGTGCCAACAGTGGCAGAGGTGGTGTTGAGTGTGTTCGATGCAACGTCAGCAAGTGCCGAAGAGGCAGTTGCTGACTGAGATCCGGTTACCACATTGTGGTTTACCTGCTCTGCCATAACAGTGTTGAGGACTAAGTGTTCATCGTTAGCAAGAATTCTGAAGCAGGTATTTGTTCGGCAGAGTAGTTTGCAAGAGCACTCGCAAGGAGGGAGAGATGCATAGCATTCCACCACTCGATCACCAGTCCATGTGCAGATATCTCAGATGGTGTCGCCGAACCTACCTAACGTCAGATGCTTGCGATCGCCACGGTCAAGAGTGTGTCCAGCGTCGATGGTTTCGTTATCAAGATGCGCAAGGCTTTGTCGGCAAAGGTGTGCTCGGAAGAGGGTGGGTATGCGCTTTTTGAGGGAGGTGATGCAGATGCCACTGGCTACAATGAGCGCAGTGACTCGTACGTGTGAGAGGGAGGCACCGGAATGGCGGATGAGGGTGGTGATGAGTCGAGATTGTGTTGTAGGAGAGTTGTTAAAGTCGGAGGTGATGCATCGAGCACGTGCCGTGACTGCTTTCAGGCAAGTTCACTTCGCGTCCCAGCTTTTACTACGACCTCAGGCCTTACATGTGACTTAGACACAGCTAAGATAAGTATTACATTCTTCCCAGATACACGTATAGTATATACCTTACCTGAGCTCACACCTGATATTGTGAAGCATCAAACATTTCATCGTAGAAATTGGACCAAAGTGAACTTCTCTCGTGCATTCGCAGAATGAGCCTTGCTTACGAACAACAAGGAATACGCCGACCTTTCCTGGCAGTCTGTCTGCACCAAACGCACAACCTTGTGTCGACTTCCACGTCCCTACAGTATAGCTCTTTGTTGCGTGAACACTATCGACTGACGCACAAGTCGTGAATCTCGAAGATGCGCTCGTAGTGATACCTCTTGGTGTCAATGGCGAGCGTGCACGGTCCACTAACATTGATCACAGTGAGGCTAGATCGTACAGAGGCCTCTCATACCTACACAGATGCTAGTCACACCATCTCGACTTCATCTTCTTTTTGTCCCGCAGCTTCTGAGAGATCACCACGGTGCGTATTGCGCCGCACCTCGCAAGCATGTCTGGCGGCTCGGTGAAAACGATGCATAAGGACAGCCGCCCTAGGCCGTCAGATCTGAGACTTGATTGCACTGGATCTTGCTTTCGTTTCGATGGTCTGCTTACCGAAGTTTGTACGGACGGGCAGATACAGCGCTGTTTGACGAGCTGCCCGGCATTCGTGCCGCGGATCTTAGTGCGCTGTACGGCCGCTGCAGCCCAGACAGCTCCGTCTGCTCCGACTACCTCCTCGAGAATCCGATGTGGCATTCGGGACACATCTCGTGCCTGCAGACTTTGACGAGAATGACGGAGTCACAATCAAAGGTCAGAAATGCAGCTAAAAGGCTTTGTCGTGTTGAAGGGGGCCACCTGTCGCGCTCCATTCCAGGTCGGAGTGTTTCGTACAATCTTTGCGAAGGTGAGTGTTCAGTGAAAGGAGGACGGCGCAGTATCGTGGAGATGGAAATGGAGCACGTGAAAGCGAGTACAACCTGAGCATGCACAGGCTCAGACGTGCGAACCACTTTCGAGTGCAGAGATGTCCCCAGGCGGATTGCAGGGGATCGATGCTTCTGTCCATGAACGCTGCTATAAGCTCGTTCGTCATTGAATAGTGAGGCATTTACAGACCAAGTGCTTTGAGTGTTGACTATCATTACGATCTCAACGGCCTATCCTGTCAGTCCCTGGTCCCCATGATCCGCGATTCAATCCATAGGACTGATATCAGGTCACTCAAATATGATGACACAGTGCAAGCCTTTGGCCGCGACTGAACTTGAGTGAGTCTTCACCTTCTTATTCGCTGTGCCAAGATTGTCACAAACGACATAAGCACATCCCCTCAGAGCCCGATACTCCCAAATGCCTGCCTTTCACTCCGTAAGATGTACCCATAAGGAGGCCATTCGGCAGCCTCACTGAACCGGGTGTGCTGTGAGCGCCTTGTCTTGTGCGCTCTTATCGATGATAGATCATTGAGGACCAGTGAAACAGCCTTCTCTTCATAAATAGCATGCAGTCATATTCCCTTCTGGCACCTTGCTTCCTAGACCTTTTCCTTGCTCTGGCAAGCCACAATTTTCACCCTTTCAGCATCGAGTGTTTGCTGGTTGTCGAGCTTGATTTTAACGTCCTTAATGATGAATGTCCAGACCTCATCGCAGAATCGATAAGTATCTAAGTGACCCTTCAGCCCAACCACAGTCAGCATCCCCACTACAAGACAGAGTCATACTTTTCTTGGGAAACATCGGACATGCCTTGAACGATAGTCGAGCTTTCACCTTGTCTCCCAGCACGGATGCGATGCTCTGGTCGAAGTTCTGCATAATACGCATCGCCAACTGGGGCTCGATCCGGCGGCTGCTGATAAGGTCGTCGAGAGTGTCGGCCAAGGCAAGTCCGATGCTGATATGATTTATCGTTAGTCATGTTTTGAGCATGCCGTTGAGGGCAACGCGCAAGCGTACGATGTGCCTCTGTAGAGCTCATAGTAGGTCATGTTCGCGGTCGCCATGATCGCGAAGTGATTCCCAGTGTCGAGCCTGCGCCGACAAACACTTCTGTAAGATGGGTCTCGCGTGTGGCGGCAGTTGTTAACATGGACTGTCGTGGTTCAGAATGGAAGTCGATGAAGTGAGCCGCCCGGCGAAACTTCGGCAGTATGGAACCTCAAGTCGCAGGTCATCATCAGAAGATAGACCAAAGCAGCCACATATCTGTCACGCTTGTCAAACGTCTTCACGATCTCGCGCATCATGGGTGGCCTCACATATGGTGTCTCTGGTGCTGGAGTTGCCCTCACAGTCATTGGAGCTTGTACGGAAACCCTAGACCTCTGGCGAAGCGAAGCGACAGGCAGACTGATAGTACTACAGACATGCTCTTTAATGGCGAGGGAGAAGCTTTCAACGTGAGTGCACTCTTCAGTGTCCTGATCATTGCATGAAATAGCATCTGACTTTATGAATCACAGGTCGGTGCCTTCCTCGAGTCGATATCACCATATGCCTGGGCGGACACAGGGATTGCGCTCTGTATTGGTCTGTCGGTAGTAGGAGCGGCATGGTTAGTCTCAACCTTGAGCGGATACACGCAGAAGGCATTAGCAAGAGATTTAACATGTGGTACCCAGGGGAATCTTCATCACCGGCACATCTATCATTGGAGGCGGTGTCAAAGCACCGCGCATCCGCACCAAGAACTTGATCTCCATCATTTTCTGCGAGGTTGTCGCCATCTACGGTGTCATTATGTCCATCGTATTCTCTGCCAAGATACAGCTTGTCCAAGGTGATTCGCAGTACAGCAGTTCCAACTACTTCACGGGCTACGCACTCTTCTGGTCCGGAGTTCTGGTGGGCATGTGCAACCTTATCTGTGGTGTCAGTGTGGGCATCAACGGATCCAGTGCCGCTCTGGCCGATGCTGCGGATCCAAGTTTGTGAGTATCAAGGTCGCGTTCAGCGTTTCTAGGTTGTGGGGCTGATATGTTTCGTAGATTCGTCAAGATTCTTGTCATTGAGATTTTCTCCTCGGTGCTCGGGCTGTTCGGCTTGATTATCGGACTTCTACTGAGCAGTGCTGCACCTGACTTTGAGTGAAGGGTTACAGTGTCGGATGGCGCAAAACTCGCTGCCAGGTCGGGCTGTCGGGCTATAGATAAGGAGCAGGAATCAGATTCAACTTTGCATTGTGGTGGCGTTGTCAAGGTTCCATACAGTTCTGTCATGTCGGTGGAGGCATGACCCATGTAAAACACTGTATGGTTTAGGCTCTGAGAACACGCTGACGGCCATATTGGTCTATAAGGTCTTTACCAGATATGTCCCCACAGAAATGGCTCGGGAACGACGCTCTATTAACTTCTATATATATTGTGCTCGCATGTCATGTTCTTTCCTGGCTCGGGAAGTCGTCTGTCTCACATGTACTTGTATCATCCCATCACGGCTATCCGCTTTTCTTTGCTATGGGCCTAGGATTTGATGATAATTGATTCTTTAAGCCGGTGTTGAGCTTGCTGGACTAGTAATCGGAATCTTCTGCGGCCAAGTCCAGGTGTTCGGGCTGTGTACAGTGATGAAGCTTGGCGCTGTCGAGGTTGCCAGACTTGAGCTGGATGATGCCCAGACCAACTCTCTTGACGCTACTAAAATGAAGACTGCCATCTGGGACTTGTCTTACGAGTTCGAATATGTATCGTACCCATCAGATTCCTCGTTGGAGTTGCGGTTCCGTGGGGATGTGTAGGCAAGAGCTCAACTTGCAGACAAGAAGAACGTGCCAAACGCGTACCCTACAAGGATAGCTCTTCAAAACAGATAACAATCGACTGCATACTTTAAACTTCTGGTTGGTCATTGCATGCCATTACGCGACGCCTTGGCGCATGAAGCTGCCCAGCGCAATGACCTCACCAAAGGACGCCCCAAAACTCAGTTCCGTCGTCAAGCGTCTTGGGCATTGCGTTGCACTGCAACCCTGGCCACAACGGGTAGATAGTTATAATAAGTGGTAAGAATGTGCCGCCAAGGTAGGTTTCATATTCCCTTCAACTTGTTGTTCCTATCCTACACGCCGGGATGGCGAATGTCGACTATCTGACTCCACAGGAGATCGATGATTTCGTCGACCACCTCGATCACGACAAGGATGGATGCATTTCTTATCAGGAACTGGAGCGTCAGCTAGACACCGTCTACCAGGAACTGCAGCCAGATGCAAAACATTATAACTTGCACCACGATACTCGTGCTAAAGAACGACATGAGTTTCTAAGCAGTCTACTCGGATCAGAGAAGAAAGCATCACTCCCTGTGGATGAATTCAAAACAATCGTTGCAGGCTGGAAGATCCCCTCACTGGAGCAAGACAAGCAAGCAGCAAAGGACGAGGATGATTACCTGCAGAAGATTTCCTGGGGTCGGCGACTCCGTGCTGTCTGGGAAGTCGATGGACCACAATATCTGTTCCTAGCATTCGTGGTTGCCGCGCAGATCGCGCTTGGGGTCTGGCAATGTGTGAAATATGCGACAGGGCCTGAATATCAGGCCGCTTTGGGCTGGGGCGTTGCTTTTGCAAAGGCGTGCGCTGGTGCACTCTACCCGACACTTTTCTTCATGCTGCTCAGCATGAGTCGATGGTTCTCTACGATCATGCGTAAATCATATTACGTGTCTCGAGTCATCAACTGGGACTTGTCGCAATCATTCCACGTCAAGATCTCATGTGTGGCAATCATTCTAGCCACTCTGCACGCGATTGGACATCTCAGTGGATCTTTCGTGTTTGGAAGTCGCCCAGACCGACAGGCAGCAGTCGCTGCACTTCTTGGCCCGGATGCTGTGCCTAAGCCATATGTCTCGTACCTTCGGTCAAGACCGGGCTGGACGGGTCTTACTGCTTTGGGTTTGTTCTACGTCCTCGCCATATTGAGCGCGCCATACGTGCGGAAAAGATCGTATGAGATATTTCAGATTGGACACCTCCTGATGTTTCCAATCATTGGTCTGCTCATGGCCCATGGTACTGCAGCACTTCTCCAGTTCCCAGTCATGGGTATAGTCCTTGCCATCCCTACATTGTTTGTGCTAGGCGAACGACTTCTTCGGATATTTGCTGGGTTGCACAGGATATCCGCAACCTTGGAGATCTTGGACGATGACACGATCAGTATTGCCTGCGAAATCCCGAAGGCAAGAGTATGGAGGTATAAAGCAGGCCAATATGTCTTCCTCCAGGTACCGCAGATATCATTCTTCCAGTGGCATCCTTTTACGATCTCGACGTGCATTGGGCGGACAATGACACTACATATCAAAACCGATGGTGATTGGACTGGCAAACTCCGTGAATTGGAAGGGGCGCTCAAGTTTGTGGGTATTGATGGGCCATTCGGCGCTCCAGCTCAACGGTTCTACGACTATGATCAAAGTATCATCGTTGGGGCTGGTATTGGAGTGACGCCTTTCTCAGGAATCTTGAACGATCTCCAACTCCGAGAGGATGTCCACTGGAAGCAAAGGAGCAGTTCTCAGTCTTCTGCAGAACAGCCTTTGTCGGTGAAGAATACGACAGGCCCGTCAATAACTAACGATGAACACTGGGACAAGTACGACTTTGACAAATACAGCCGGGTCGACTTTCATTGGGTAGTTCGTGACAGAAACTACCTCCTGTGGTTTTCGGACCTACTGAATCGAATCTCGACCGGCGTACATGACCCGCACCTGGAAATACGTACCCACAACCATCTGACCAAGAAACGTAAAGACATCTCTACGCATGTCTACCGCTGGCTGCTGGAAAAGTACCGCACCTCTACCCAGCATGTTTCACCGCTCACTGGCTTGGTCGCGCCGACACACTTCGGTCGTCCGGACTTTCCCAAGATCATCAACGATCACTATGAGGACATGGTGAAATTGTTCGCAAGAGACAAGACTCGGAAGCGGAAGGTCGGTGTGTTCTTCTGCGGTGCACCGATTATTGGGCATACCTTGGCCGATCTGTGCCATCAGATGACGCTGCGAGGCCGAGAGGATGGTTCAGAGATAGAGTATCACTTCCATATTGAAGTCTTCGGATAGTGTGGGCAATGATATGCTTTTGAATGTATTTTCGTCTAAGTACTTGGATCAACTTCATCCGTTCACAGCATTAAGTGAACAAAGTGACAGCTTATGATCCGAGGAGACATGTCCGCAACTTTAGTGGCTTCCTTTGCCACAATCGAGGTTTGACTCGCCTCGACGTAAAATGTGGAATGGTAGTAGTGTTTGCAAAAGATGCTCCAGAACACAGTACCTACTCGTGAAGCGCCGGCATCTGATACATGCATGAGGTATGTAATGCTTCACTCCTCGCAGTCCATGTATCCCTTAGGGTTGCCAAACTTCCATGTTCCTGGACGTCTCAACCAAAGGCCGAGAAATTGCCGTCTATGCGCGCGCGACACCACGAAAAAAGTAGCTCTACCGACAAAGTGATGAACATACTCATATAGCTTCCTACACAACACATCTCGCGAGCAATTTCCAATCATGACCGACGCACATCTCTTCGAAGATTCATTCACGCTCAGCACAATCATCGACGACTCCTACGACCGTGTAGCACGCCTGCAAGCCACCAATACAGAATCCACCATTGCGCTCACTCTCGACTACAACACCGAGCTGTTTCCTCTCGAGACCGGCCAGACGGTGAATGTGCTCTTCGCAAGCACGCTGAGTCTGGACGGCACCAAGGAAGATCTCAGTCGAGGATGGCAACCCAGACGCACAAACGCTGAGCAAACACTAGCGGACCTGTGGGATTATGTCTGCTATGGCAAGGTGTACCGACATGAGGAGATGGGAGAAGGAGGTAACATGTGAGTTAGCGTATACATTAAGCGATGATGGTTGCGTCCATGGACTGATTTCTGCGACTGCAGCAAAGTATACATCTCCTTCGGCGGACTGCTGGCATGCTTGGACGGACCATACAAAAAGCTCAGTCCTTTGCGCATCGATAACGTCTATCTGCTCATGAAGAGATGAGACTGGAGCATCGCGTACGGATCGAGTAGCTACCGATATGTTACAGCACTCTTGAGCACGCAGCGGCTTCATCTGTGTTGCCCATGGAAGGCTACACAAGCAATGAGGAAAATTTGACGCACAAAATGGGATATGCTTCGTCACTTAGCGAGGAGTTCAGGGGAAGGTGATCCGCGAGACAATTCAGCTGCGCGGATACGGTGAAGATCGGGCAGATGCCAGAATGTATACACACTGCTTTCTCAGATTTTTTCTATTCATAGACTCATGTTTCTCGTCAGTTATTGCTGTTGCATGTTTTGCCGCATCATTCCCAGCCACCACATCTATAGAGTTGGGAAATCAAATCTTCGATGCAGCCGGGCACAAATCTCGATGTAGTCCTTGTCCGCGCTTGTGATGAGGCCATGTCGAATGAAGAAGTCCATCAGCACCAGTGCACAGTTTGGTTTGAATTCAGAATTGCCCAAAGCTTCTTTAGCTTGCTCCACGGTCATCAGCTCGAATCCGGCGACCTCGTCGTCTGAAGGCTTTGGCACAACATCTTCATTGAGCTCAAGATCGTACACATACTGACACTCGGGTTGGAGTAATCTCGTCTCGCCGCCAGCACGCGAGTCGCGGATGTGGAAGTATGTCACCGTGCCTACAGCCTTGATGTCCTTACGCACAAGCTCTTCAGGTAAGGATGCCTCTTCTTGACACTCCCGAACCATGCTGTCCAGCGGAGTCTCCCGGGTTGCAATGCCGCCAGCAACAGTGTTGTCCAGAAGGCCGGGATATGTCTGCTTGGTGGCAGAACGACGAGGTACCCATATCTTCAAAACCTCACCTTCGTCATTCCGAGTCTTCGTGTATGCCGTCATATGACAGCCATATGTGACAACACCAAACAATGAGCTTGCTGCCCTCTCGACCGAGAACAGTAACTCTCTATTGGGTCCATATACTGGATACAATTCATCTCTCCAGCCCTCAAGAACTTTGAAATGTCCCAACCTCCGCATTGCACCGGTCGTGACAGCTACTGCCACGCTCCTCTCTACCTCATTCGCGCCTGTGATCAGCGTCAAGCTGCGATCGTCATCATCCACCTTCCAGTTGGGCAAGCCTTTAAAGACCATGGCCACGCTTGGAAGCACATAGCCTAGCTCTGTCTCAGGGTAGTCTGCGACATACAATGCGTAATATGTATTGACGTGGGAGAAGTAAAGGTTGATTTGCTGGTGGTATGGGAAGTTGTCGCACTCGTTGACCAGATCGAGATAGCTCTTTGGTCCTGACGAGATCGGAGCTGGCGGCTCTACTGACATTGGCTCTGCAAGAGTATCTGTATCTTCCATAGCTATTGGTGCGTCTGTTGTTACACCTTTGGCAGCTTCGTCGGGGTTCACGCTCCAATGCGGGAGTTTGGGCAGCTCTCTGGGGAGAATGTCGCGGAGGTTCTTGAGGTTGAAGCCTTCCATAGCTAGTCCGATGTAGTACTATCGACTTGCCGGGAGAAGCTATGCTTTCACTGGTGCGCTGGGGGGCGGTTTAAAACAGGATATTCTTGGGTGCCGGTGGTACAGCTCAAGCTGAAGTGGTGTGGACCGGTCACATCGCGACGCCGCCCCGAACAGACGTCACAAGAAGATGCCAGAACCTTCAGACGAGAGTGTTCATGTACATATTCGTAGCCTTGACACTACAAAGGCTCGCGATAGACGCCCCCCAGTGAGGTCTATGGTATTGTGAAAGACATGAAAAGAAGTTACGACTTGACGTTCTTCGATCAGCAAACATGTTTGGGCTCATCATCTCATCGAGGCCCGTCAATGCTAATCCAGAAGTCATAACGGAAAACCAACTGGCATTCAAGATTCCCTCATCACCATCATTCTCTCACATTGTCGTTTTCTTGTTACCAGGAGCACAACTTCCGCCAGGTACGGCAGCTTCGGTCTACGTACAGATACCGCCTTCGCCGGAGTTCAAGTTTCTGGGCGGCATTGGGCCTGGTAAAGAAAGCGCCATCTTCAAGATCTCCGGAGTGAAGCAAAATGACGGTGGTCCTGGTTCCATGTCAAGCGGAGATGTCGACCTCATGACAGATGACTCTGCGCCAAATCCCACAGCAACTGGCGATGTCGTTGTAGGCATATCAATAGAACCTGCCGCACAGGTCGAAAGTCAGCTCCTTGCTATGAAGTCGCGACAGCAACAGTCTCCGTCAGCGACATCGAATGCATTGGTTCGCACTAGTGGCGCAGGCCTTTCGGACACAAAGCTTACAACAAAAGTCCTCGCACAGCGGATCATCGGCAATGCCTTCAATTTCCTGGCGAGTTTTGGCAGCGACACCGTGCCATTGAAGGCATTTCAAGGGTGGTGGGAAAAGTTTGAGAAGAAGGTTGATCTTGATCCTGGGTTCTTGGAACGAGAGCAGTGAATGGTTTCAATTTTCACAATTGCAGTGTCCACATCGAGACTTCAGCTCTCGCGAATCCGTCAAGTTCGCTATGTGTAGCAAGTGATACGTGCCGGATGATGGCGTTCCAGCGTCACCGAAGCTCTGCTAAAAGCGAGAGACAACACCAGGGCTCAGATCGGTTCCACGAACACATTCCACCAGGATTTGGCAGCTGTCATCAGAGTACGTGCCGAACCTACTGCTACAGAGCACGTTCGACGGACACCGTATTTTCGACCTTCTCGGCAGACGCCTCCATCGTACCTTCCGAGCACTTGGTAGAGGTGTCTCGCACGCGGGACCGAGGTCGACATACACTGCCTGCTGGCTACAGTGTTGATATAGAGGTCGTAGAGTCAACGCCGGCGCACGTACAGTAATTCACTGTTGATGTTACAGAAGGTTAGCTTCGACGCAGCGGATCTTCAGGGGACCCCCGAGCTATTGCACTCTCAGTATCACTAGCAATGGTGCACAATAATCCGGCGCTATCACAGTCTGATTGGAAGAAAGATTTGACGACTGTCTTAGCAATGGTGAATATGAATGTCCCGTTACGCTACTACACAACATGCGAAATTGCGGGATCTTGAGCCACGAGATGCATGCAAAACTGGTGGAGATTCCAGCACACTCGCATCATGTCCATTCTCGTGAATGCTCACGAACATATGAAACCTGACCTAATACCAGATACTTCGCACTCGGTGACATTTCTCCACTTCTTGTCCCCTCGATCGCGCCTCCTTTTCTTTCTCCTTCGCCAGATCGTACAGGAAGAAATCGATGAGAACGGCATTCACTTTCGCCTCAGGGTGGTTCTTCAGGATTTCTCGTCGAATGAGCTCTACAGCCCAGATGCTGGACCCGCGCAGCTGAACCTCCCAGCTGTGGCCAGAGGGGATGACTTTGCCGTCCTTGATCGCGTACAGTAGCGGTGGGCTGTAGCTGAGAATCCCTAATGATGTTAAGATTTGTGGAACACGGTAATCTGTGCCCTGTCATTAGCAGGAGTTGTGCAAAAGCGGTTCGAGTGAACGGACAATAGGGTGACTCACCTGCGAACATGGTCAAGTGATCAATGTCGTGGAACTCGCCATAGCCAGTACCATTAGTGGCTGCCCAAAGGTCGGCAACGAAGATTTGTGCACGTTTGTAAAAGTGAACTCTGCGGCCATCAAAGCGGGTCTCATCGCGGAAGGATGGGAAATGCTTCGCGAGCAAGTTGACTAGCTTGCCGGCCGAATTGGAGGCCTCTCCGACCAATCGGGTCACGGAGAGATCAGGAGCAGATGGTCTGCTTTGCTGGACAGCACGATCGGAGGAGAGTGGCGCTGCATCAGTAGAAGGAATTTGAGCGGATGTTGAGTCCGACTCTACGGTATCTGCAGGCTTTGTCCCTGCTGTTTGCTGTAGTGTCATGTCCTGCCTCTCAACCTCATTCGTGGACAGGCCCGGATTGTCGAGATCTTGAGAAGGTGACAGTCCCTGCTGAGCGGATACCGGGTTTCGATCGATATGCTCTGTGGCCAGATCGTCGGCACCTGTCGTATTTGGGATGGTGTTCGTGTCTACAACACTAGCAGTAGCTGCGATGGCATTAGGATCGCTATGTATATCATCTTCAGTGGCCCCGTCAAGGTCGTTGAACATCTACAAGCATCAGCTAATGTCTAGACCAATATGTGTTATGCTGCGAAGTACCTCATGAAGTATCTGCCCGGCGTCCCTCAGTATAGCAATTCGCTCGTCCAATAGAGGAATGGCTTCTTGAGTCGCACTCCGGAAGACATGCGTCAGCTTTTCATCCGATCCCGCTGGACTCGTCCAAAATCGGGGAGTCGTGATCGGTATGCCCTCGTCCAAGGCTCGTCGTAGACATGCGACCATGCTATTATAGCCGGTCCAGTGTTTGCCTTTGTATTGCACTTGAAAGCGCTGGGTGTCAGGCAACTCAGACCAGAAGCTGCGGAGCATCAGCTGTTCGTGTATCACGAGCGATGGCACTCAGGAACGAATGCTTTGGCGATGAGACACACGAGAAATTGAGCAAGTCCATGGTGAAGATAAAGTTGACCATATCAACCTCGCTGAAACCATCGCCAACGCGCGGATGGAGTTCATGTTCCGCCCAGGCTGCAGTGGAATATCCTCGTTCCTCCATATTGGTGCATATCGCAGAAGCGGCCGCCTTTGTGCCGTACATATCAATGAAAACATCGATGGAGTTGTTGTAGATGAATTCGGCATCTTTCAGGACCCCTGCATCAGGCTATCAGTATATCGAGAAGCTAAGTGCAGCCCAAGACGCATTGCAAGGCAGAGGAGATATGACAATGCTACCAACCATATAAGAGGGGTGGCTTCACCTGTATCACTTGAAACTATGTTCGGATCTTGCTTGGATATGCCTAGGGACTTTCGAAGCAAGTCTAACAGCTCGAGATCAACCTCGTCGTCGCTCATTGTGACTGTACGACCTTGTTGTGACGTGTGAAATGCCGAGTTAGAAAGCACAAGCTGAGTCCAAATGAATCTGTGTGATGATTGCGCTCAAGGCACTGAAAGCAATGGAAGTGAAGTTGCCAGAAGAGCATATGTAGTTCGTTGCATGTGCAAGTATCCACTGGTGGCGGTACCTGAATGCGGTGGCGCACATGTGGCTGCTTCACGTGGCGTAAACTTTAATGTCATGTTGCGCGCCAATGGAACGCTTGAGTGAACTTGACTGCCAAACGCCAGTCTTTACATGACCTTCAATCACAACGTCACAGCACCTTTACCAGTTTTATCTTCGTTTGCTTGTCCACGCCTAGCTTGATCTTCGTGCATCGGCAGGATCACCACCACGATTTTCTCGATGCGGTAAATGGAGCAGTCCTACTCTGCCGCCGGCTGTTCTGGTATCGCACTCCTCACTCTCGCTGCACCTTGGGCGTCAATCAAGTCGGCATCTCTTGCGCTCACAAACCTTGCCTAGCACAGGCGCTCAATAGAGCAGTCACAACATAGAAAAATGCAGCGACGCGACTTGGGTATAGCTCAGTCACTGGGCAAGCCCCTTCTGAAACGTGTGAAGGATAGCCGCGTCCTCCTGGTTGGCGCTGGAGGAATTGGCTGTGAAGTATTGAAGAACCTGGTGTGCTGTGGTTTTGGTAGCTCCAGCGCGCCTGCATCGGCAGTCCCAGTAAATGGAGACGAAGCATCTACAGATTTACCAACACCTCATGAGCTTGGACCGGAGATAGTCGTGATCGATCTGGACACCATTGATCTCAGCAACCTCAATCGTCAATTCCTGTTTCGCAAACACCACATCAAGAAATCGAAGGCTCTCGTCGCAAAAGAGACCGCCAGCCAGTTCAACCCATCTGTCAATATCGATTCTCAGCATGGCTCGATTTTCGACACCCGCTACAATGTCACCTTCTTTGAATCATTCGACATCGTTTTCAACGCGCTGGATAACTTTGCGGCTAGACGGCACGTTAACAAAATGTGCTTGGCGGCAGATGTTCCATTGATCGAGAGCGGGACCACGGGATTCAATGGGAACGTGCAAGCAATACGCAAGGGTATCACCGAATGCTACGATTGTACGCCAAAGCCACCACAGAAGTCATTCCCGATTTGCACAATCCGATCTACTCCCTCTCAGCCGATCCATTGCATCGTTTGGGCTAAGTCATACTTGTTTCCCGAGCTGTTCGGCACAAGCGAGGAAGAGTCGGCGGATGTTGCGGTCACGGAGGAGGACAACACAGAAGAGGTCGCCAAGTTGAGACTGGAAGCGGAAGCGCTGAAGAAAGTGCGGAGTATGATGGGAAAGAGCGAGTTTGCACAAGCAGTCTTTGACAAGGTCTTTCGCGACGATATCGAGCGATTGCGTTCGATGAGCGAGATGTGGCAGAGCAGGAAAGCACCAACGCCTTTGAGCTTTCAGGACTTGAGCGGAGGGAAGGACACAGTGAAGGAGGGCGAAGCAGTATCACCACAAGACCAAATTATCTGGACATTGGATCAGAACCTCGCTGTCTTCTGCTCCAGTCTCCATGCACTAAGCCGACGTGTGGACGCTGGCGAATCTGTGATTGAGTTTGATAAGGATGACAAGGACACATTGGACTTCGTCGCATCAGCAGCCAATCTGCGCTCACACATCTTCAGCATTCCCCTACATAGCGAGTGGGAGATCAAGAAGATGGCAGGAAACATCATCCCCGCCATTGCCACTTCCAATGCCCTCACAGCAAGTCTCTGCGTGCTCGAAGCATTCAAGATTATGCGTCATATGACTACGAAAGAGGAACTGCGAAGACAAGCGACTGCAAACATTCAACTTTCCACTTCGATGGCCCACGCCACTATCAATGGTAAGGATCCTGGAGTCCTTGGAGGAGCGAAAATGATATACCTGCAGTCTGGCAGCACGGAACGTCTGTTTCAGTCTGGAGCACATGGTCCACCGAGTCGCGAATGTCCGGTCTGCTCCCCCACTTATGCCAAGCTGGTGGTTCCTCTAGGCATTGATCCTAAGCTTCAAGAGCTAGTTAACTTGCTGAAGAGCAAAATCGGCTACAAAGAGTTCTCCATCACGACGAGCAACGATGCCGTGATCTATGATCCTGATCTCGAGGACAATCTAGACAAGACATTCAGTGGACTTGGCATCGATGTAAGCGGTAATGGGTTCATCACAGTTATGGATGATAGTGACGAGCCGAAAATGGACCTTCTGCTAAGCATGCACACTCCGTCTGGCGAGTCAGCTGGTGCAGACACCACACATGGTCTGGACCTTAGCCCAGCCGAGATCAAAATCCCGCCCAAGCCGAAGAAAGTGGTTGCCTTCGACGATAACGCCCAGGCCGCGAAGAATGATGATGACGATGTGACGATGACCGACGCAGCTGCTGGCACCAAACGCAAGCGTGAAGCTTCTGACGAGCTTCTCGAGGAGGGTGCGAGCAAGAAGACCAAGCAAGCACCTGTGGTAGTCGAAGATGATGGAGCGATTGTGCTTGATGATGACTAGGTGCCACTGATAAGCTCACGGCTTCAGCTGGAGTGGGCTGGTACGCTACGAACAGGATGGACGCGGCGTTTGGGAAGATCTGGCGGGTCTTTGGGCAACATATGGTCTCGCAGTGACCATCATTGGTTGACGCAGACCGGGTGTCAATGTACCTGTACCTAGGCGTCGACATGGTACAACAGCGTTGCAAAGCTAACGATGCTCCTACAGTGTATAGTGGACATACCACAAAAGAGACGCGCGTCGGACATGCAGATTTGTAGCATAGCAAACCTTCTACACGGTTCAAAACCACAATGTCCTTGACAGGCGGCCGAACACGAAACACTTGGCGCGTTGTATCACATCCTGCAGATGCACCAATGTACCGCCCAAGCATGAACGAATTTGGTTGGAATGAGCCTGTTATCGACCATAAATAACCATTGGTTCACATGGACCGCATCGTGAAATCTGCTGCCTGTTGTCACGTCCCCTCAATCCTCTGGGGCTGTGCATGAAGTTTGAAACAACAACTCCACTCCATCCCGGCAACGCACATTATAGGCCCCTCCCCGCTATGTACTTCACATATGTTCACCCAACATCCCGTCTGATTGCTTTATATCGTGTCTCCTGCTACTGTGGTTTGATACTGCTTCCTTCAGTACCTCTTACACCGTTTCTGTTCTTCATTTGACCGGAACTTGTAATAACCACTCCGATCGAGCTTCCAAGGCACTGTTCGGCCTTGCAAACAAGATGAATATGCAGAAACCTGCTGCAATGGAGGGTCGCGATCGTACCCTCCGCCAGATCGTTGCCATCTCTTGGATTCCGGGTTTCTCTCTCCTTGTGGCCCATGGTGCCACTACCACCGAAGTCATTCCTGCGCTGGCCAGCGTCCCTATGTCCTGGTCTGCTATCTCATCGCTGGTCCTCCTGCTCAGCAAACGTAAGCTACCCGGCTTCGCAATTCTGAGCGACTGCTTCATTGCCGCATTCCTCATCAGCATCCTGATTCCCGACTGGATCGCATTGTCTCTTCGCCGGCATCATTCGGCGGGTGAAATTGCTCTGGACGTCTACGCCACTATTCCGTGCATACTCAACTTTGTTATTCACCTCTTCTTCATCTTACGCTGGCTGACCACGGCCATCTCTGTGCCGAGAAGCAAGAGCACCTGTCCACACTGCCATGGTGCCTTGTCCATCCGTCGCTTTGCATTCCACCGCGTGGCAGGCTCGCCAGTCCCAGCCGAAAGTTGTGAAGACTCGGTGCACAGCGAGGAATCGTACAAAGGCCGTGAAAGCAGCGAGGCAGGCAGTGCTGCGGAGGACTTTGTCTCGCTTGAGCCTAGACCTAGCACGGATGATGAGACAGCTGGGTTGTTCGTGGAGGCTACGAGAGATACCGCGAAGTCGGACGCTGGAGAGGTCTGAACTTGGTCAGTGGAAGGCCATTTCTCGCAGGTTGCTTGAAGCATGATCCCCTCAGGTGACCGGTTTCGAGTATTGCATGTTCATCAGCATGTACGAACTGTTAGGGGAAGGAGCTGGATCTTGCAGGTGTTCTCGCTATTGGAGATGGCGTCAGAGCGGAGGACTGTCGATGTAATGCTTTCACGAATCAAGTATATGTTTCATGCAATGCGAATGCTGGTTTCATTCATGCTCTATGTCCAACTCGTCTTCCTCCTTTAGCCCCCAGATGTCATCCCAACTGTCCGGATTTAGCTCCAATGGACCCGGAAGCACGCCTGTACGTGGCGTTCTCCCTTCACCAGGTTCAGGCAGACATATCCACTCTCGAACACAACCCGGCACATCGTCTCTGCTGTGGCTAATGACCAGCAGAGCTTGGTTGGGAGAGAGGCCTGTCACTCTCACCTCGTCTATCGCAGCAAGGGCGCTTTCGCGATTGCTCGGTGCAGACTTCGCGTGTTCGGACTGTTCGATCCGCGAGACTCGCTCACCCTGAGAGAGGAAGAGTTGCGCGCGATCCCGTGTGGCGGCATCCATCCCACTGAAAGCTTCGTCAAGGATGACCAGATCCGGCTCCGCCACAATAGCACGCAGGAAAAGCACAAGTCTCTGGTTGGAGAAGCTGAGCTCGCCAAATCGGGTTTCACGTGCCCAATCTATGTCAGTGTTATCGAGGATGGCAGACTTGTATATGTCATGCAGTCTGTCCAAGTTGTTCCTTGCATGAGTCGAGTCGGGCGTAATTTCATATGCGGCTTCCAGTGTTTCTACCAGCGGTTGCGCTATCGAGGCCTGCTTCGGATTGAGCTCTCTTACGAACCAGCGCAGACAAGCGTCCACTTTTCCTCGAGCTTCCTCAGTCAATTGAGGTCGGGCCAGTGGTGCGTCTGCCCACGCAGACTCAATCGCACGTCGCACTGTCAGCTGTTTAGGGAAGAAAGCGTGGACTTCGGGACTGGAGTGACCCATCCTCTTTTGTATATCGAAGAGGCTGATGCCTGGACAACCAGGTTCGGGCAGTCTTGACCGTCCAAATAGTTTGATCGGCAGACTGTACGTCTGTGGGTGGTCGGATGTGATCAGACTAAGCATTGTTGTCTTGCCACTGCCATTTGGCCCAAATATTCCACAACGCTGACCTCGGTGTAGCGACCACCACAAGCCAGATCGGTCTCCGTCATTGGTTCGCTGGACCCAGTCACCAAGAACAGCCTTATCACCATATGCCACCTTGACGCCTTGCATTGTCACCACCGCCGGCCCTGGCGATACCGGCGGCGAGACTTGGGTGAATCCGTCTCTGCTTCTGGATCCACTCAACATCAATGCCCTCTCGCTGCCTGCCTCCTTAGCTTTCAATCGTTCAATGTGGCCGGTGCCCGTCATTAACACATGCATATCTGGATCGCTTGCGAATCTAGCCTCTTTCGGTGGTGGGAAAGCGCCTGAATAGAAGATCGTGGACTCGCCTTTGATGGCAACTAGATCTGTAAGCCCAGGGCTTATTCTAGCATGATCTTTGGTTAGTCCCAACACCAGTCTGATTCCAGTACTGCGGCTCAATCTGCGTAAAGCTTCACTGATCGCGGTCTTGCTAGAAGGATCGAGACCCATGAATGCTCCATCAATGATGACAAGCTCAGGATCCTTCAAGAAAGCTCTAGCGATCCGCGCTCGTCGTGTCTGGCCGTTACTGAGATTCGTGACAGGCATGTCTAGGAACCTCGTCAAGCCGACCAAAGTGGTGATGTTCTCAAGTAGGTCTTGAGCTTTCTGAGACACAGGCCGTTCAAGCGCATTGAGCTCAGTCTTCCCTTGCAGATATTCGCGGACGGTAAAGTCCAGCTCCTCGCGTCTACTCTCATAACGAGCGCTCAGATAGGCAGCTCGCAAGTTATTGCCGCCAACATTACTGCCACGCTCCGCATCGAATCCGACATACTGTATAGCGCTTTGGGAAGTCCTTGAGATTTCTGTAAGATATGGGAATGTCCTTGCATTCGGTGGACTGCAGACATATTGACCAGCCAGTATCTTGAGAAATGCGGTCGTCGCTTTTGCTGAGTGTGCAGTAACGCCGAGAGTGTACGGCTCTACCAGACCATTTGTCCTGCGTTCACTCGGACCAGGGATCGAGATGTTGATTTGTGAGAAAAGATGAGGATCATCTTCTATGCCAGTTGAGTCAGAAGCATGATCTCGGTAGAAAGTGCCATTCTTGATTTCAATTAAAGGGCGTTGAGATGATACTCGACGCGCTGACAATATTGGTCGCAGTATTGTACCACATCTCAGACTCCCAGGCCGTCTTTGCCACATTTCACGATCTAAGCTCAGCACGATAAGTCGAGCACAAGCATTGTGGATGTTCGTGGAGCTTAAAGCATTGAAACGCTTTTTGTGATGACTGGACAAGAGTCATTCGCCAGGGAGGTCAATGTTTGCACGACTCGCGCCGGGACAACTTTAACACACTACAAAACATGGTCTGCTGCGTCGACCCATCTGCATGTAAGAAAGTTGTACTCACGATTTTATTTCTAGGTCAATCCATAGTAGCAGGAAAGAGTAATTTCTACCAGCACTATGGTCCTGCAGTCTGGCCCTACAGCATTGAACAATGATACTTGATGTTGGAAATACCTACACATATGTACTGCATGGTAGAGCTAGAAGCCTCGCCAAGACGGTTGCCCGCGCTAATCATCAACCATCTACGCCACCAAAAGTACTGCTCACTTCACCTTAACTCGACTACCAGAGGAACCATCTGTCATGATACACAGGTCGCTATGCTATGAGAGACTACATTGATCAGGTCAGGCTTTTGGTTCTTGAGGCATCGATATGGCCGCTGGCCGGATCTTCCAGCTCAGCCGGCGGGGCCTCAACTTCATGGGCGACTGAATCCCCTTCAATCTCCCAAGAATTGTCTTTCGTGTCCATCTCTTCCATGCCCCGCGAGTCCAGCTCCTCTAGACTCTGCGGGTCCAGCTCTGTTGCGTTCTTAGCATGCGGAGTTCTCGACATTGGCTCGTAGACATCTCCAGAACCAGATCGCACGCTTTGCAGGCCTCGTTTGCGGCTCCGGAACCTCAACAACAGGATTATGGCAATGACCAGAAGAGCGCCACCAACACCAACCCCGACCCCTATGCCAACTCCAAGCTTTGCGCCTTGTGATAAGCCCGAAGACGAGGTTTCATCTTGCGTCGGCGAAAGCGTTGTGGACGTCGCGATGGTTGACATCGTGGTTGTAGACGAGCTAGACGTTGTGATTACCGCCGAATTGGTAGTTGTGCTTGTGGATGCTCCTGTGGCTGCAGGAAGTGATGTGATAATGGTACCGGTCGACAAGGTAAAGACGTCCGCAGTATTCGTGCATTCGCACCCATCGGAACCATAACAGCAGAACGAGTCATCGCTACACTGCAGTAGCCCGATACCAGTCACTGAAGACATATGAGTTACCAGCTCAATGCGTTGCGATCATTATCAGGTAGTAAACTTACCATTTCGTTTATGACATTCCGCCTCCGCGGCACACTGTGCACTTGGAAATGTTGGATCGGTGCATAGACCGACGAACCATATGCCATTGTCCGTCGGGCTGCCAGGCGCGATCCTGCAGAATCCGCCGCTGTAGCAGACATCGGTGTTGTGACAACACATGCTGACATTGGCGTTCGGCTCACAGAGAGGGGAGTCAAAGTTGGGATTTCCCTCCCAATCATAACATGTCCTCTGAGTTGCATTCATGATTGTGTCGTGGCTGTTGGACGAGCTTCCAGCATGCAAAGGTGTACGCAGGATCTGCGATTTATTTCGGGATGAGAGTTGGTTACGAGATAATCTTCGTGCGATGGAGGTCAACGTAGAAGATGCAGCCTCAGTATCGGCTATATAGCCGATTCAACAGACGACCGGTCAGTGACAAATCCACTCACCTTGTCGAATTGGAAGTCTATATATAAAAGCGAGGACCACCTGAGTGGAATTGGAACGATCGACAAAGCACGAAGCTTCTGATCTTGTCAACCCAAGTCCCCAGCAGTAACGGCCGAGTCCGGGATCCAGCCTATTGGTCATGTCCACTTTCCCCTGCCAGCACACGAAACCCCTATGTACAAACTTAGCACACTTTCTTCACTGTTCAAGTAGCTCGTAGGGACACCAGACTGCAGAGCGTCGAAGATTTGCTACAGTGACCTCTGCGATGCGACCATGCTTGATAAGCCATCAGGATTATTCAATAGTTACAATCCGCGGCGAACTACCTGGATGAGCTCCTCTCGCTTTTGCTGGGGGCCTCTGGTGGAGCTTTAGCAGCAAAACGGTAGGTGCATGCATGCCTTCCCAAGGGGCCGCCCGACACACAAATGTAACGTAGTAAGGTCGTGTTGTTACTTGTGTAACCTTGTCAATGGCATAGAGTTCGAGCTGAGAAATACATGGGTTGGTGAGCAAGATAGGCTTTCGAGAAGAAGGGTTACATACTCAACCGAGCGAGCCTGATGAGCTGATGTTTCGGAAGTATTGAAGATCTTCCTAATCAAAAGCATTGTGCCAATCAAGACTGAGATGTTGTGGAGAGTGTGAGCTGTTTTCGTATCAAGTCCGTAATAGAGTTCAATTCATGCGACCACCGCTTGAGCTCAGCCTGCCCGTGCGCAGACAAGATGGGGCCAAAACCTAATGTTATCAAATGGCAAGAAGATGAGCGGCTGCAGCGTTGTGTCTTCAGCACTCGATGCGCCCGCTTCAGCATGCAACTTGGTCGGCCTGCTAGGGATCGGACACACTAAGGCACGGTCGAATGGCCTTCTTAGGAGCAAAACCATCGTAGCTGCGTGTCCACAAATAGCATTCCATGTATGTAAGTAATGGTTGCGACTTGAAGCGGCTCTGTGGCCGGGGATGCACGCCGGCGCACGGCCCAGCAGAGTCAAGATCGACAACAATCGGAGCGTGGACTACACACTGATACTTCCAACTCTACGCGTGGCGGCGTGCTACGTAGGCGAGTCCAGCCTCGCGCTGACTGTTCTTGACGTGGACCATTATTAGCGGCATATTTGGTGATGTTCAGACCGGCTCAGGAGTGCCACTTGACCTGACCTTCATGAATCTGCAGGATTTGGGTATGTCTTGAGAGTATAAATCAAAGACTCCTTGGTTCTGGGTTCAAGGCTAGCAGACCATCTTTTCACTTTCTCAACACTCTCTTTGCATCGAAGCATCTTCGTAGACCGGCATCATGAAGTCCAAGAGCCCACTTGTTTCCATTCTTCCTTTGGCAATCGTGACCGTTTTGAACGCAAGCAGCGTAGCAGCAAAGGCAGTCTTTGCTCACTATTGTACGTATGCCCATCTGAAATCGAGAGGATCAGAATCGTGTACTGACAAGTGTGCTGCTTGCAAAAGTGGTAGGGACGCTGCTCACTCCTGGCACCTCTGTGCTGACGTAGATTCCCCAGGTCGGAACCGTCGACTCCTCGACGGATCATGCTGCCACTGATATCAACCAAGCCATTGCTTTAGGCTTCGACGCTTTCGCCCTGAACGTTGGCGACCCAACCCAGGCATACGCTTCGAGCACCATCAGCCAGCTCTTTGATGCTGCGGCCGGCACATCCTTCGGTCTTTTCTTCAGCTTTGACTTGAACGCCTATGGCGACATCAACGCACATATGGCGCTGTACAATGACTTTTCCAGCCACGCCAATTACTACCAGTTGGAGGGGAAAAATCTAATTTCATCGTATGGAGGCGTGGCATTGGGCCCGGACGGCTGGGCGAACGTCAAGTCTACGACCAACGGGTATATCATGCCGGATCTGGATGCCGATCCTAACTACTATGGTAACACCACGGAGTTCTTCGACGAGTGGAGTTATGCACTCGACGGCGTTTTCAGCTGGGAGACGGCGTGGCCAGGCGCATCAGACGTTCCCGTCAATACCAGCGATGTTGTCGACCAAGGTGTTATGGGTGCCGCCAATGCAGTCAACAAGACCTATATGATCGGTCCGTCCATGTACGGACGCCTCGGAACGGGTTTTGGCTAACCTCGAGATTCAGGCCTATCCTCGCTCCAATACAAACATTGCTGTGGAGGTGACTACTATCGGATCGGCGAGGTCAATCTCCCAGAGCGCATGACACAAATCCTGTCCCTGCAGCCAGAGTTCACCGAGGTCCAAACATGGGTTCGTCGTACCCTTACACCCCCTTTGAACTGAACTGACACTCGTTAGAACGACGCTGGCGAAAGTCATTACATCGGAAACATCTGGCCCGAAGGCGTCAATGCCGATGAACTTGCCTATGGCAATTCCGACAGCTACACTCATGCTGGGTGGCAGCATCTGGTAGCGTCCTTCAATGATGCATTCAAGCGCGATGTGACTGCCGATCAGATGGTCCCGTACAGTGGTGAGACAGTAACTGGCGCAATGTGGTACCGCGGAGTGCTTAAATCATGTCCGGGCGACCTGCCACAGAATTCAAGTGGTGCTATCGACGCTGTCAACTATGCCTTTGTGCTTCCCCAAGGAAGCGAGGGATATAGCATCCGCGTGTCGACCAACGGTGCAGTTGTGTCGACTGATGCTGCCACGGCAGGATTGAATTACAACTCCATTGGCGGTATGCAGGAAGGGTCGCAGCTGGTGGAAGTGTTGAATGGCACAGGATGCGTCGTGGCCACCGCGGCCAGCACGGTAGATGTCGTGCTGGGACCCGTCGATGGCTTCTGCAATTTCAATTACTATGTAGTTGGTGTTTAAACGGGTCAGCCACGCTACCTGGTCCGAGGAACATATACTCGTTAACAATTCTGCTTGATAAATCGTGTCCGTATACGTTCGACATGATGTGCAGACTGTTTCCGAGGGTATGTTTTTCAATCGCCGATCTATACTTCATCCAAGGCAGATAAAGTAATGAAGGACACTTAAGGTAGGTAAGGTAATCTTTGGCTTGAGGAGAGGAAGATAGAAGCAGTCATCGAACACGAGTCAGAAGCGACCAAATCTTGGTTTGCACCAACTCGCGCGCATTCTCCGCAAATCGGACGTCACCAAAGAGCGAGGTGGCCCGAGGCACACATGTACGCCCGAAGGTGATTCACACGAGCTCATGTAAATACCGTACATGTCTGTGGATACGACATTGTTCAAGTTCTCTTCCCGTCATTCTCAACCTAGCAGCAAAGGATGTTCCCAGCGTTACAACCAACTAGGCCGACCCTGGTATGCCACAATATCGAGTGAAACCAAGTCATGGCACTAACGCTGATCAGGTGCAGCAACAACAACATCACACTCCAGCAGATCAACAGCAGAGACGAAGCTTGCTCGCAAAGACGTCCGTGGCCAAACCTAACAGTCAGATTGAGGCCATGCCTCCGAACAGAACGCTACCTGTTCCGCCTGTAGCGACGGCAATGCCGAAGCCAATGACCTACAACCCAGCTCACATGCACCCGGTCTTCTTCTCGGAATCGTGGCGAAGACAACCATTTTCACTGCCATCAACTCACAGCTTCAGCCCAGTGGCCACCGGATATGTGTTTGGAAATGGCAAAGTGCGGAATGAGACCTCGACCAAGCTGTGAGGTTTCCTCGCCTGTGCGGTTGACGACAAGTTCATCCACCATCATCTCTAGCTCGCAAACAAGACGCCTCACATCCCACCGCATACAGGCCACCTAACACTGACGGTCCCCAAGCGGACCGACATTGCCTGACATCTACACCATAATGGTCCGCCCAGGAAGATCTTGGTTTCTTCGAAAACTTTGTACAAGCAGAGCTTATCCTTCATCGCGACTTTGCAGCTATGCCTCGATAAGAGGGAGTGAGGTCCAGCTCGTTCCGGTGATAGCGATGAGCTTTCGATATCCAGGCCACACAGACGCAAGGAAAGAGTGCAATTCCAATCAGCGAAGCAACCTCCAACACTACATGTGCGCATGTGCTCGTTCGCGTATCGTGTCGATTGCCGCCAGAAGTCTTGTGGTTGATTTGCTTAACCTGTTCCTCGAGCGTTGCTAGAACAGGCTGTGACAAGTAGGCCTGTTTTCTCGCCGTCTGATCTATGGCAGCAAGCAGACGAAGTTGACAATCTCAAAGGCAAGGCAAGGCGTAGATCACTATGTAATGATGCAGACGATCTTTGCGAATGAGCTGTGATTTTACTTTCATGCTTGCAAGGTTGCGTTCAGTGACACGATCGTAACGACTAACTTTTGATCAGTGTAAAAAAGATGGCAAATATTAGTAAAAGATATACCCTCGTTTAGTTGTCACTTGGCCGCAGAATATATCGCCTTGTGTCAAATGAATGTGCTCGCCTCAGCTCCGTGATGTGCATCGGATACAATCAAAGTGATGGCTCCCCGCGCGTCATTCTGCTTCGCGTTTCGCGTTGAACCACCAAGCATATTGCACCCACCAAATTGTGATATCACAGCTATCCAGATCACCAACGACGAGTTTCCTGCGTCCTACTTGTACTTCGACCGACCCTGATGACTCTACCGCCATGAATAGCTCATTTGAGATAGCAGACTCGACCGATTGGTTGAACACGCCTCTGAAAGCGTTTGCGCCACTTGAAAATGCGCTTCACTGCCAGGTCTGCAAGGAGTTCCTCGATACGCCGATGATCACGTCATGTTCGCATACCTTCTGCTCGAAATGCATTCGCACTTCTCTCTCCGCCGACGGAAAATGTCCGGCATGTCGAGCACCTGATCAGGCCAGCAAATTACGAAACAACTGGGCACTGCAAGAGATTGTGACTATGTTCATCGAAGCACGGCCAAGTGCGCTCGAAGTGGCAAGAAAAGAGCAGGCACTAGCACAGGAAAGCAGCGGGCGATCAGGGAAGCGGAAGAGGGCAGTGTTGGACACAGACGATCTGACCGCGGCAGAAAAAGACGGCAGGACTACACGCAGTAAGAGCCGCAAGATTGCTGCCTCGCAGGAGTCGATCATTGAAGTTGACGACACAGACGAGGATGCAGACTTCGAGCCTGAGGCCAAGGTGGATGACGGCAAGGTGGAGTGCCCATTGGGTTGTGGGAAGCGAATGAAGGTGGACCTAGTAGAGCCACATCTGGATCGCTGTGAAGACGAGAGAAAGCAGGCCAACAGGGCCAAGTCAAAACCAGCGCTCACCAGCAGCCGTAATCCAACACCTCAAAGCCCTGGAAGACAGGAGCGGATATCGCAGCTCAATTACACACTCGTGAAAGAAGTGGCGCTTCGAAAGAAGATGGATGAATTGGGGATACCAGGCTGGGGTAGTAAGGCATTGATGGAGCGAAGGCATAAAGAGTGGGTGAACATCTGGAACGCAAATTGCGACTCAAGCCAGCCACGACCCAAACGCGAGCTACTTGCTGATCTGAAAGCGTGGGAACGTACACAGGGCGGCAATGCACCACAGGTCACAAACCACCTGATGAAGAAGGAGTTCGATGGGGCGAGCTGGGCAAGCAAGCATAACGAGGAGTTCAGCAGGCTTATAGCTGATGCGAGACGACAAAAGGCGAACCAATCCGCAGAGTCAGCGTCTCCCACGGAGACGAAAGAGCCGATCAGCAGCCCCGCTCTAAGTGCGCCCCTGGATGCCGATGGCAAGACCTTGGGTCACAATCCTGTGCCGAGTAGCACTCTTCGACCTTATGAGGGTAATGATGAGGCCCTGGCTTCTATACGTCGAAAAGTCGAAGCTGCAAATGCCTCTCGGGATGCTGCGCCGCCCACCAATGAGCAGCATCGAACAGCTCAAAGGCACCAAAGTGGCTGTTCTTCACCCAACGAGCATGGAGGCGGTCAACTTAGCCGTGGGGGTTCTCAAGAGAAGCAAAGTCCAAGTCGGGCTCGTCGGCCTTCGACCCAAGACGAGCACTCCAGTAATGAGAACACGGGTACAGCATGCCAGCTGCCGGCACACCTTGCTCACGATGCCAGCGCTAAACGCTTGCCGATGTTCGACGTACCATCGCAGGCATTCGCGAATGTTGGAGGTATGTAAGGCAATATGTATTACAAAGACATCAGCCATGAATTAGAGGATGATCAAGCTGTGTAACGTGGCCCGAGTATCCATAATGCCACCTTTCACACAGATGCTAGCTCCCATGACTTTCGCAGCGTCTATGCCCGAATCCTGCATCGATTGCACTCGCCCGTGACTCCTCGACTTGAATCGTGGCGGACTGTTCCGCTGTACTGAGTGTCGCTTTTCCTTCTGTGGCACATGCTACTCCCGCTTGACAAAGATACTACTCTTGTCGAACGACGTCTGCAGGAGGTGTGAGTAAGGGACCATGAAGAGGAAATGGATGAACACTTGTGCATGCTCCTTGCATTGTTCGCTATGCGAGCATAGAGTCAGTGCTGACAGGCCAACAAGGGCAAACACTGCAAGGACCTGGGAGGGCACGCAACTATGAAGCATGACCTGGTAACTCCTAGCATTGTCGACCGTCCTCTTGTCTGCCTGTCACGTTGGTCAGATGAGTTCATGTACAGCCTCGCAGTACCTGATCATAACTTTAATCGCAGCCACGGTGCTGGAAGACGAACTGGTTCTTAAACAGGATGCGGTTTGTATCGACATCTTGATGAAAGGCATGTCATGAGACCTTTGAAGTGTCGAGACCCTACAACGTATCGTTCTTCCCGGGGTCACTGCAGTATTCCCACCACATCAGTAAGGGGAGTGTAAGTTCGACAGCCGACTTGATACGGTGGATCGTTTCACTCATTGTCAAGCAGTGTCTCTGCGGATGCCAGGAGTTTGCGTCCCGTCTTCTTCAATATCTGCTATAAAGCTCTAAGAGTCTACCATACAAAAGATCAGATCACAATTCTCTCTTGACTCGGTTTGCAAGCACCCTACTCAACTTACTCGGCTCGAATCAACGCGGCAATGAGAGCCACACTTCTAGGATGTGTCGCTGCCTTGAGTACTGTTGCTCGCGCCTGGGAAGGTGAGCAGTTTCTCTCTTGTCATCATCCTCCCTTAGCCTGCTCGTCCTTCCCATGGTATGAGACCACCTCATGCTGACAAACGCGTGTCTAGTTTATAGTTGGGTCGAATCCACTGAATGTGAGGATCCCACGGGCACGACGGTCTACAGAATTTGGGAGGGCACTGCGCCTGTCGACTGCGTTGTTATCTCAGGTCCACCACGCACTGGTCTTTCTTGTCACGAGTACCACCAAGATGGGCTGAACGATGCTGCTTGTGCACCTAACGGGACCGATCACATCCCCGCGCAACTCGGATGGAACAGCGTTGCAGTCTATGGAGAATACTTTTGCGTCCGTCTATTTACCGACGGGAGGTGCGATCTTGAGAGCGCAATCCCTGTTTTCCTAAATGGAAGTTGTTCTGCAAGTGGTGATCCACCCGTACCCTTCGGCTTTCAGGCATTTACTGTCGAATCCGATGGCTCCTCTTGTGCTAACGATTCTCGTCCTGCCATCAATGCTCCCACCACTTCGGTCAAGCCATGGAGTCAGCCTGACCCGGCGAATATCGTCGACAATCAAGATTACTTGCCACCTTCGCCGTGTCCACTTCAAGCAGTGTGGCAACCACAAGCAGTGTCACGAGCGACACTCCTGCTGAGGAAATTCTCAGTGACACTCTGGCCTTTACAACGAGTGTACTCACGACTACTTCTGCAGGACCTGCTCTTGAATCTATACTAACGGAGGCGATTCCCCCTCTCTAGTCTGCATCCCCTTCAGATGTTGCGCCATCAGTCTGCGGACATGACTCTTGGGCGTACTGCACGTTGGAATGACCAGCACGTCTTCATGATGCTCTATAGTTCACGGTCCCGAGCGACTGGAGGAGAAGAGGGCAAGGATGGATATCGCCATTGCTGCAGACATTGGTCGAGCAAGCTGACAGGCCTGTTTAAAGACGTAGCTTTAGACAATAATTCAAAAGTTGTCGTCTCATCTATGTCTCTGCTGTGTTGTCTACCAAGGACAAAGATAATTGCCTTCGAAAGTAGACGTGGTGTACGCTTAGAAGAGCTTATGACCGAGGCTGTATCCGCGTATCTACGTAGTAACCCCTGCTTTGTGCTTTTCTTTTCTAGCCTACGTATGGTAGGCGGAGACGGTCCAGGGGTGGCCGCGAAGTATTTTCTGTCAAGGATAGGGCATAATTGCGATATCTTACAGAGACGCTTTCCGTAGCAAGCAAGGTAACAAGATACAGACCATGACCTACAGCAACTGAGTCTCATAGCCCGCCACAATCTACGCGTGGTTGAAACTCGATGTCAGTGTTATTAGATCGAAATCGTTAGGAATGCAGCTCCGCTTTCTCCTGTCCGTAACGAGTAGATCTATTTCCATCCTTTGCACTCGAGGCGGAATCATAGGCGTTAAAAGTCATGAAAAGATCATTGCTTAATGCATAGTGTTAGGTTTGATTCTCTCCCATGATTAAAGTCGTTAATTTCGTACTTATCATTCACCGTTCGATTAGGTCGGATTTAAGCCGAATCGCAGATCTTGTTCCGAGCTGCCCAAACAAAAATACTGTGACAATTATACTCGTCAACACAGTGTTCAGAAATCAGAACCACGACTGTATGGCCTCAAAGCGATAGTCTCGAACATGAAAGTACGTTGCTCAGCACAAGGTTTTAAAGCAACCTTCAGTGAACTCGAGCTGTCGCTGCTACCAGTGTCGAGCCCTGTGAGTTGATAGAAGTGTATACGACATCGCTCGGGTATAGGAACGATACCGCCAGCCTTGCGCTGCTCGAAATGAATGATGGCCTCGCATATCACCCGTGTCTTCTCCGCTTCCCAGAGCCCTTCTCGCTTGGGACACATGTCGAGAAGGGCTACTGCTTCTCTTCTGGTACTGAAATCTCGACATTGTCGAACCACACACATCAGGACAGGTATGGCACTGATACCAAGGGAGAACACGGGCTGTACTGGACTCTGATCGCTCAGCAATGCGTTTGCTCGTCGAAGTAATTCGAGCGCTGATTTCTCGAGGGCAACGATTTCTTGGAAAGATGCCAAATGGTCGTCGTAAGTGGACTGCAAACCTGTCCAGGCAGCGGCCAGCGATATTCTGGTCAAGACACAATGCGCCAGTGCGAATTTCAGGTTCGATATACAGCGATCAGCATCAGCAGGTGGTTGCTCTAGAATCATCTTGATTCGGGCTGTGATGATGTCTTCAGCATTTTGTTGCCTGATCTTCATTGATTCGATTGCCGCTTTGATTTCGGGATCTTCGTAGGGATCCACGACTCCGCGTGCCTTACTCATGAGCCGAAGCAGGTCGCTTGTCATGCCGCGACAAGTGAGCTTGACCTCGCGCTGAAATTCATGGACCGGCATGGTCAGAGATAGCGCTGATGGTACAGCCAACGGATAGCCTCTTTGCTCGCAGCTCGCTCTTTGTGATGGCACCAAATGAACGCCGTGCGAAGAATCCTGGTTACTTGTTTCCCAGACGAGCTGTTGAGTAGTACGTGTGGATTCTGATGCCGGGTTGAATACCATCGTGTTGACCGCATACTGATGTAGCAGTCGGGTACATTCCTGTGTTGTAGTTGACCCAAATGCGCCGTTGCCTCCTCCACAATTGTGTTTTCGCGGCCGAGCATTCAGCTCTCTTACGATACGAATGCCGCTGTGAAGATGTACGAGGAGACTATGAGGAGAGCCTCGAAGGGATTCCAAGATTACAAGTAGAAGAGAGGCCAGCACATGGTTCAGACCTTGTATCTCGTCTGCTTCGGAGTGCTGTGTAATCGATTGTCGCAGGGAAGCGATGGCTCGGACATAAAGCAGTGTAGCCTGATCATCGCCATCCTCGGTGGCTTCACCTGTTTCATCCATCATAGCGGTATGTGACACGAGCTGTTGTCTTCCAATAGCCGCTGCGGCATTTCGAAGCGCCAGGTCCGTCTGCATCCGGTCCACTATATGATGCCAGATTGGAGATGGTTCAAAACGTTCCAGGTTCTGAAGAGCGCAAAAGTAAAAGTATTCTAGGGCATAGTGTGATACTTCATCAACAATGATGGGGTTCCGCAGCTCCTTGTCTATGCCGCTGGTAGACAGCAAATCCTGGGGCGTTTGGTCGCGTTGACAAAGGCGATGATTGTACTGGCATCGCTTGCAGACGGGCCAGACCTCATCACATTTCACTCGGCGATTTCTTTCATGAAGTCAGGAGCGTATTCGAGAAAGTATGGGGCGGTGTCTGCTCACTTGCAAGCATAACATCCAGTCTTGGATTTGTGATGCGGACGCCGCCGACGCAGCTTGTCTTGCTCGATGTCGTCTCGATACGAAGTGCCTTGCACTGACATAGCGCCACCTTGCCACTGAGCTTGGCAGGAGGTGAAGAGGGTCGTATTGCTCTTGTGTCGCGTTCGAATCGAGATAATGCGCAAAGAGAGTGACAGACGCGGTACTTCAATGGCAGGACATACTGGGTGACAGCAGTCTGTCGGCTTCCAGCCTATTATTCACCACATCCGCGCATGCTGGACCCTCGCAACTAGCCTCTATGAGCCTAGGTATTCTATTGTACCAAAACATATGCGTCGGTTAGGTATGTGATTTGTGTCGTGTGCGGGAGGTCGATACGATCACGATTACACCACCGCAAAGGCTAATGTAGCGGGAATGCCCTCCGGCGTCCCGACAAGGCGAACCAGAATCAAATCCTTCCAATTCCTAGACCGGCATACGAACTCCAACTCCGTGTATTAATGAAAGGTAAAGGTAGGCAGGCAAAGCGGGCCCTCACATTTCCCATTGCTAGAGTTCGCGGCGAAGTGAAGTCATGAATACGATTCTTCCTCATGAACATTGGCGACGCCGTCATTTCTTGTACCTTTATACAAGTACTTAGGACCGCGGCCCAAGATTGATCGTCTTGCTGATCTTTCTTCGGCACTTTCCGGATTTACCTACTTTTATCCAATTTACCCATCTTCAATATGTGCATTGCGCTCAGATCTCCTGGGTAAGCTCTGTGCGTTGTAGCGAGGTAACATTGACCATCCATGCTATTTTCGAGCCGAATCGAAAGCCAAGTTTTGGGATGTCGCGTGCTGAAAGCGCTGGAGAAGGGCAACTATGTCTGGTCTGCACTAAAAGTCTACAGCATTGGAACGTTGGAACTTTGGACATCACTCTATCATAGAGTCCAAGTTCTGAGTGAATTATCAACAGCTGTACCGTCCATGTGTGAGGAGAGGGATGAGTTATCCGAATCAGAATCGACTTCGTCAACCACGAATCTTTGTCCAGAGCATGTGACGAGAACAGCTCCCTGAGGGTGCCATACCGCACTCGACACAGGATCTGTACGGTCAGCATCTCATCGGGTGGTCATGAAGGCGCTTTTAGCCACTTACCATCATGCACTTTGACCATGCCGTCAGGACTCTGCACGCCGGCTACAGCCCCTGGGTTTGTCCACATCCTCACGCAACCATCAACACCGCCTCCCCAAACTTCGTAACCATGTGCGGTAGGCACGATGTCAATGCCAAGCCGTTGGGATGTATTCGCTCGACGACCAGATAGCCATGCGACATGTTGAAACGTGTTTCGTACATCATAGACATGTATGCCATCGCTCTGTCGCTCAGCCACGAGCAAGTAAGTTCCACACGGGCTCCACATGAGCTTTGTAACTCCGTGGCCAGTAGGACTTTTGGGGTCAGCCGTGTTTGAGCGGAGAGAAAAGCTAGTGGATCGCGCTTCACGTCCTTCGTGACCGTACAGAGCAATCTCCCGCTCAGTAGTACCTACAGCAAGAATCCCGTCATGACTGATCTGCAAGGCGCTTACGATGCCATTGCTTTTCATGCTTGACGCAGCTGCCATACGACCGGCACTGAACCTACCTTTGTGTGTGCGGTGGTGTACTATTGGCTCCGAACCGTCTATCATGGTGTCGAACACGGCCACCACTCCAGTCGACCCAGCAACAAAATGTCCCCCATCCGCTGAGAAGGTTAGGCTGTTTGCTTTCAGATACTCTTCGGTCGTCTGCTTGATCAATTTGTACTTCGCGTGGGCGGTCTCCAGCTGGAGCGCATTACTTAAGCGAATAGGCTGTCCGGTATTTGCTGACAGCACTAAAGTTGTTGATGGATCTTGCAGCTGAAAACCTGGATAGATGGCATAGCTTTGTATGTTACTCGAAGCAGGGAAGGACGAGTAGGGTACCAAAGAGTACGGCTCTTGTTCAAATTCCAACAGCTCCGGAGGCAACACGAATGTCCGAAGACATTGATCCTCGTTGAGTGTTACGATCGTAGTTCCATCCCCACTGACTTGTGCCTCGCGGAAGAAGTTGGATTGATTGCCTTCGTCACGACCTCTGTTGCGAGAAGCCGCAACGGCATTTGTGCTTGCAATAGTCGAGTTGTACTTCGTTCCAGTCGTAGCAAGACATTTAGGGTTGAATCCGCCACTTGCTAGCAATGGAGAGAACATATGAGACTCAGTGTAGTGAGTCCGTGGTCTCGCGATGAGGTCTCATAGAAGTAGACCTGAAGCTGGCAAACCTGGGGAGAGTGATGTGGTGTCACATCTATTGCCTTACGGGCAGCGGAGGTTATAACATGTAATAGATTGGAAGCCTTACTGTTGCCCAGATGCATATGGCCCAAGGCGGAAGCACGGACCATCAAACATCAATCCCCCATGCGCGCTCGAGCTTCGAGAAAATTCCGGGCATTAACAGCTTGATCATTTCACCTTCCACAATCTTCAAGCTGCATCTCACTCTATTACATACCTCTCCAGACAGCTTGCTGCATCCCCGAAAATAAACCTTGAAAATGGTACGCTGCCAACCTATCCCTGAACGATGACATGAGCATTGAACTAAGCAATACCCAACAGACTACCGCTCTCAAATCCATCAAATCGCTCGCACCGCTCCTCGATCGCGTGCTCGTCCAGCGCGTGAAAGCTGAGGCCAAGACGGCAGGTGGCATTTTCCTTCCCGAGACCTCAGTGAAGGAGTTGAACGAGGCCAGGGTGCTGGCTGTTGGACCCGGAGCACTTGACAAGGACGGAAAGAGGATACCAATGGGCGTGCAAAATGGAGACAAGGTCCTGATCCCGCAGGTATGTACATTGATCTGCATTGGTGTCAGGAGAAAATCTGGATATTGGAGATCCCGTATCAGACGAACAGGTCGCACGAAGTTCATGGTTTTGAGCAGGCAAGAATGTATTGGGGAGATCGGCTGACAACAAGCGTAGTACGGCGGAAGCCCTATCAAGGTCGGCGATGAGGAGTATTCCTTGTTCCGGGACCACGAGTATGTCATGCAAGTCCAATTTTTGATGACGCAGCTAACAGCAGGCATAGCATTCTGGCCAAGATCAACGAGTAAAGGAACAGCCTTTGCGCGCGGAACGGGGACCTCTATTGTATCATCATCTGTATCATATGCGGCCGCATAGCCATTGCTGCTCATTTCACGTTGCGTGTTCAACAATTCTGGGCTTGATATGACCCCTGTATGAATACACACATGTATACATCCCTACTCTTCCAACGATACTTGACTTATTTCCGGACAACTGTTCCAAGATGAGCCACACACGCGAGTCCTCAAGACCTCCAGCCCCCTCCCCCTCTTCTGTCGTCAAAATCCTTCCCTTCTCGTTCTCGCTGAAGCCGTGTGTCGAACTGCTTCTGCTCGTCGTTTCTTATTTCTGGACCGTCTTTTCCGGTGAATGAGAGATCGAAGCTATCATTTTTTGCAGTGGGTCCGCGCTCATGAGAAGAAGTCGGGCCTCTTTGACGTTCACTTGCCGCACCTTGTCGCAACTTCTCCCAAGCATTATCGGTCTGTTGAGGCTGCTTCGCTGTGGGCCTTGCTTGCCGCGTGGTCTCCACTGGCGCACTGGTGAATTCGTCGCTAAACATGCCACCGGTAGGAGAGGCATCATCTGCTATTCTGCGCTGCGGTGTCTGCGTCTGGCGTTGGTCCTCTCTCCACTTCTCTTGCACTCCAGCCCGCTGCCTCGCCATTTCGAACGTTTCATTGTCTCGTGGTCTTGCACCCGGTGCAGCTTCCTTCTGTCCCAGGAACTCCCGTATGTTCTTCCCACTACGTTGTGCTGCTCTCAATGCATCCATGAAGTCTTTCAGCCTTGGATCTGTAATCCGCCCTTGCATGCTGACGGTGAGACCGTAGCTGCCAAAGAAAATGCTTCCCATGATAGCGCCCAGCCCGCCATACGAAATGTACCGCATCAATTGCCACCATATTCTTGCTTGTAGCCCGCCGAACTCAACGAAAGGAAATCTGTTCGGGTGGAACCTGCCTCCTTCTTTCATAGGCGACCAAAATGGAAAGCGATATGTCGAATGACCTCGAGTTGCGATGACGGCACCCAAAACAGCTCCTATAGGACTTCCATAGCTGGCTAGCCGAATTCCCTTCGCAGTGTGGAAAGCAAGAGCATCAACTTCTTCTTGGCGAGCGGGGCGTTGTGTCGTGTTCGAAATGACAGTGACGCTTTCTTTGATACTGTCTTCGAGCACTTTGGCATATGTGTTGTCTAGGAGAAATAGCGACAGTGGTCGCGGGATACGGCTGAGGTCTATTGAGAGACCAGGTCCAACAGGGATTCGTGTCGCAGAGGTGGAAGAGCCGGCGTAATTGTCGCTGCTAGCACTGTCCTCGAAGGGAGCTTCGCTTGTCGTGAAGCCGTCTCCATAGGCATCGCTCGAAGGAGGATCCGCAGATGCATTGTCGAGGACCATACTGAAGTGCTCGACACTACTGTTGGTCAATGGCTAGGGTGGACGTGAATATAAGCTTAGAACTCCGTTACGATTGAAGCTGCAGATCGGTCGTGTGACGATGTGCATTGAACATGAAGTCTGGAGCTTGGGACAGACATGACCTCATCACCAAATGAGCACCTGCAGCCAGCGATTTGCACACTCCACTGCACTTTATGCACTGAATTTCGTGACGACGACACCTCATGCTCTTCGTGTATGAACTCGACAGACCACTTTCGAACTTTTCAATAACAGTACTGTTAACGGCTTCGTCATGTCGGAACATACACTGAACAATGCCTGTCACGGATGAGGAAGCAGCTCTTCAGGCCATAACTACATTTGAGCCATTGTTTGCCATTCAAAATGAAGCAGAGCACAAAGTGAAAGGCATTCTTGCTAGCAATGAGCCATTTGTTGATGTACGAGAGCTCTTCGACCTGTATAGCACACTCTACTTTCGATCGATCTTGGATGGAAATGTTGAAGTATCATGGTCTTCACGATTGACGCTGTGTGCCGGAACCTGTGAACTGGTTCGCGATCCCGCCAACAAGAACAGGTTTACCAAAATCCGACTCAAGCTATCCGAACCCTTGCTCAAGTTCCGGCCGAGATGCGATGTGCTCAATACCTTACTACACGAGATGATTCATGCGTACTTCTTCATCACCACATCATGGCGACACTCGCGTGGAGATGATGGCACTGGTCATGGAGCTGGTTTTCTGCTGCTGGCAGATGCCATCAACAGCCATAACGCAGCATATCAGGTCACGGTGTTCCATACGTTTCATGACGAGGTCGATAGCTATCGTACTCATATCTGGCGCTGTAATGGCCCTTGTGTTGCCACTGCACCTTTCTTCGGAATCGTCAAGCGTAGCATGAATCGTCCTCCGGCGAAAACCGATTCCTGGTGGCAGAAGCACCAAGACGATTGTGGTGGTACTTTCACCAAGATCTCTGAGCCTCCGATGACGAAAGAGCAGCTGAATCGCTCGAGTGCTTTGCAAAGGGCTGGGTTGCAGAAGAACAAGCTAGACACGTGGGTTACTGGCACCAGTCGCAAGCGTCGACGTTCCAGCGTTGAGGTCGAGGGTGATGAGCTTATTTCGAAGGTTCGATCACCAACTGATGACCCAGTCAGCAAAGCTGAGACTCACACATCGACTCCAGTCGTGCTGGTGAAGTGTCCACTATGTCTGGCACGTGTCGTCGAACGTGATATCAATGATCACATCGATGAATACCATCTATCTCAAGATCATTGAATTGTTCGTGAGCCAGAGGTATGCAAATACGCATAATTACTGGACTGTGGCAATCAATATACATACACATTGATAGCAAGCCTTGGTCCCCATCTTCTTCCTCCTCACCCCAATCTTGATTGACTACTGTCAAAACTCACTTCAGGCTGTGAATGTTTGGTAGTCAATGAATGTGCGCAGGCAAGAATCATTTGTGTCTCAAAACTGATCCCAGACTACATGATTTTCTTAAGAATCTCGACTCCAAGTCGTAGAACCTCGGGACTTTTGGTCTCCTGTAAAGCTTCCTTGATGATTTCTGAGCCTTGTGCGGATCTCACTTTGTCCACACCATCAGTGCCGACCTTTCCAGGCGCATCCACCACATTGCTCACGCATACGAAACCACGATGTTTGATCTCGTCGCTTTCATCTCCGCACATCTCTAGTAAGATTTCAATGCCTTTGCCATCTCTTGCGTTCATGACAGCGGTGACGGCAGCGTCCCATTCGGTTAGCATAGCCAACGCACCTCCCGCTGCTCGTCGTGTTGCAAAGTCGTCGACATCTGCAAGGGCGAGGACAATCGTGATGCGTCGTTGTGCATCCTTGGAGCCGTCGGCGAACATGGCCACACAGCTAGGTGCTGTCATGAGGTTACATACCAGCTCGACATCGGCCCTTTGCACAAGGGTGTTGGAGGAGAAGAGTAGATCCTCTATCTTATCCCATGCTGTACGTAACAGGAGGTCACGAGGTGTGTTATCCTCCATGCTGGCCAGATTGGTGAGTGCAAGCAGTGCCTCGAACGTTGGGAGAAGATCCCGCAGTTCGCTATCATGATCCAGGGTTAGCAGAGAGGCTAAGACGCCTACTGCTGAGGTTGCCGGGAGTCCAGAAGAGAAGACATGGGCCGGATTGACAGATATGAGTAGTCGAGCAAGCGCATGCGCCGTGTTCCGTCTGATGGGTGCGGCATCCGGAGCAACCTTGTCACTTTTGATCACCCGATCCCAGATCTGTAGCAGCAGTTTGACAGCGCCTTGTTGGGTCATCTTGACACGGTGTTTTTGCTCCCTCGCAAGAGCTAGCACGATGTTGACCACTAATCTAAGAATAGTCAAAGAAGGAGCTTGCTTGTAGACTACCAAGATAGCAGGAAGGATATCGTGGTCGAGCAAAGTTTTACATCGTGGAGTCACGAAGCCATCGTTGTCAAGCGGATCTTCGGGCACAGGTTTGGATTGGTTGGCGTATGCTTTGAGCTGGCTCATCTTCTTTTGCTCCTCCGACTGCTTGACTCGGTATGTCACAAGGTTTGAGAAAATGGTAAGGCACCCAAAAACAGCCGCTGGTCGGGTTTTGAGGGCATGTACCAGCCTCTTCACTAAGGACGGATTCCGAGCAATGGACTCTTTCATCTGCGGCTGTAGAGAGGTATATGCCAGACCTTCGATCGCTTGATCACTGTCATCTTCACCATGAAGTACCATATCTGACAACTTTCTCGACACTTCCGCATCGGTCGTTACGTCAATCTTAGCCAGAATAAGTGCTGCCAATGCCTTGTTCGGGCCTTCTCGTTCGTCTGTGAGGCCTTTCAACCAGGTTGAGCAGTGTTGGTTGATGGCTCCACGGCAGTTCTTTTCTACACAAGCCGCGCTCAACAGCTCCAAGACTGCCTGTTCGAGGTTTCTATTCTTTCTATACACAGATTAGTGGAAACAAGGACGGTGCATTCTATGGAGTTGAGCTTCGACCTCGACGTATTGAAGGATAATGACCTACCTCTTCCCAGCTGCGGCAGCCTCAGAGTTCTTCTCAAGATTAGGTACGAGCTGCTGAACAAAGCCGTCTGTCATGAATAGCTGAGCCGCAACAACCGGTATGATTGGGAATGCTGCGGCGGCGGCAGAAAACGCTACAATCAAATCGTCGCTCGTGTGTCGACCTACCCTCACGGTCACAAAGTTTGCGAACAGGCTCTCACCCCTTTCTTTCATGATCTCGAGCATCTTAGCAGCCGCCAAGGTTGCCTGGCTTCTGACGGCGACAGTACGTCTGAGGTCGAGAAATGATAGGACGATCTCAAAGAGGTCTTCGTCTAAAAGAGAAAGCACATTGTCTGGAGACATTGCCAACTGCTTTGCAATGGCACCCAAAGCTCGCTCTGGATGGTCCCCATCACTTGCCATCAACTCAGCTTCACATAATCGGAACAGATCTTGCTGCACTGTAACTTGTCCTTTCTTGTCCACCCAGCGTGAGTCATTGAGGGATATAGCTATCAATGCTCGGAAGGTGTCATCGCCACGGGGGAACAGGGTATGGAATACGCCTGTAGCGTTTGCCCTGAGTTCGTTGCAGATGTACTCCTTAGCTGCCGGCTGCTGATTGAGAAGATACCCTGTCAACTCATCCGTCGCCCTGGAATTGCCATCGACCTGTGCCAGTAACGAGAAAATCTCCCTGGCATCGTCTGCTGTGATTTGCCCCAGTCGGAGACATGCCAGTAATCTTTGTGCATCAGCATCGGTCGGCTTGGCTACGAAAGCTCGGGTTAGATCAATTACATTTCCACCGGATTCTTGTTCTCGCAATGCAAGCCAACGATTCTTGATCTCTGCGTTTTGTGGATCCAAATTCAATGCTTCTTTCAGAGCATCTGCAGCTTGTTGAAGCTTGCCTGCCTTTGCATTGTTATCTGCAACCTCCAGCAGCGTTTGCAGTCGACGATTTTCTGTATCAGTTGGCATGATCAATCATGATCGTGACCATCAACCTTGAGGTCATATATATCGCAAGCCTGACGGGATGTGCTAGCACACCTTGGCCAAGGTTGTGTTTCACGTATTGACAATTGGAACCTGAGGCTTCAATCTCCAGATGCGGCCCGCCTGTCATCATCAGCCTGCATGTGACGACATCAAATCACAATCCGCCGTGACACGCGCTTCGGCTATACATTCTGGTATGTCGTTCAGGTTCGGTCTTGTGACAAATTCCTCCTCGTTGATTCCTACGAGCTAGACCGGGCAGGGGGCTGAGGGTGAGGGGATTGCCGTAAGTTGGTAGCCTCGACAACGTTGCGAAGAGGTGTCGGGCGCATGCGACACAGTCGAGTATCAGCATGCCATCCCGTTCCTCCTCCAGCCGGCGCAACAAGCAGCAACATCACCACGAAGTCGAAGATGGCATCGATAAGCTCGAATACCACCCCGGCGGCCGTCCGCTCCTACCGAACGACGATTTGCATCATGGCGAGACCAGCGGACGAGTCAGCGAAGACAGGAGCTACGCCGGAAGCTTCTTTGAGAATGTGGCCGAGGGCATAGCTATTGAAGACAAGAAACAAAAGAGTCGCGAAGTCGTGCGTTACGTGAGCTTCATATGGGCCATCATCTGCTGCCTGGGTGCTGGATCCCTCACCTCGTACTCACTATACGCTCCATTGTTTCAACGCAGATTACATTACACCCAGCTGCAGGTGAACGGAGTATCGATCACCGCAGAGCTGGCGATGTACCTCCCTGTACCGTTGTTTGGCATGCTCTGCGATCGTACTGGACCTGGTATACCATCAATTGGATCAGGAATCTGCTTCGGGCTGGGATATTTGATTGCTGCATTCACGTATCAAAGTGGACCTCCTTCCGCTGCTGGCGGTGATGGCTGGCCATACTGGGTAATGATACTGGCATTTGTATTGGTCGGGTTGGGAACGTCTTGCATGTATCTAGCTGCATTAACAACATGCGCAAAGAATTTCGGCAGAGGGAGGTATAAGGGTATTGCTTTATCATTACCGATCGCCTGCTTCGGTTTGAGCAGCGTTTGGCAATCTCAAATTGGCAGTCGACTGCTGTATGAGCATCGACCAGACGGCTCCCGCGGGGACGTGGATGTCTATCGCTTCTTCGTTTTCCTGGGAAGCTTTCTTTTGGTCACTGGTGTCATGGGCTTCTTCCTGCTCCAGATTGTCGACGAAGAGAGCCTTATCGAAGAGGCCGTCGAAGAGCTGGAGCGGAGTGGCCTATTACAGGGAAGCGACTTTTTCGAACACGGCATCAGTGGCAGTCATCATATAAATTATGGTGCAGTAAGCCAAGAAGATGCTACATCACTGAACAACAGCATAGATGGCGTGACTGTAGTCCGGAAGGCTGCTTTATTGGAGGAGCAGCGCAAAAAGACGTGGCTATTGAATGAGGAAACTCGCCGTTTCGTCAAGGACCATACGATGTGGTGGCTAGCAGCAGCATTCTTTCTAATGGCTGGTCCGGGAGAAGCATTCATCAACAATCTTGGTACAATCATGGGCACACTTTACATCCCAGACTTGGCCACAGATGCGAAGGATACCATGGACGTGGCGACTCAGGTCTCGATTGTGGCCTGCTGTTCAACAATATGTCGCATCCTCACAGGTTCGTTGACCGATCTGGTCGCCCCTCACAGCATTCCCCATCAGCACAGGCAGGGCCCAGACAGCCTTGCAAATTCGATGGCCAGTCTAGGCAGTCCTCTGTCCAAGCGCCGTTTAGAGATCTCGCGAGTCACATTCCTGCTGTTCTTCTGTCTTATTATGGCCGCCGGTCAGGTTGTGCTTGCCTCGGGAGCCTTACAGGGTCGTGGTCATCTTTTCTGGATCGCGTCATCAACGATTGGTGCAGGCTATGGTGCTGTGTTCTCACTCACGCCTATCATAGTCAGTGTGGTTTGGGGAGTGGAGAACTTCGGCACAAACTGGGGGATCGTCACGACCGCAGCTGCTGTTGGAGCAACGTTCTGGGGCCTCATTTACTCGGCTGTGTACCAGCGAGGGTCGGCAATCAGCATACATCCTACCAGTGAAGATGTCCTTTGCTACGGGACAATGTGCTACGCGCCTACATTCTGGGCCATGGCGATCAGCGTTTGGATCGCGTGCGGGATGCTTTTGTGGGCTTGGAGAGGATCAGATGGTTGGAAGCGACGAGGTATTGTCGTGTGATCAGTTTTCACAGCAGTCTAATGTACATACATAGAAGAGGCATGTATATAACGAACAACGGATAGGCCTGTCTGATTGTCCCTTCGGACTCGAACCACAGCGCATACTTGGTTCTAAGTCACACCAGATAGGTAGCTCACTACCAGCCACGTACATACTTTATGGTTTTCATGTAACCATAGCACATGCATTGATGTGCTACAGGGACATGGCTGACGATCATCGACGCGTCTAGTGACGTAGCCCGAGTTGTACGAAGACATGCACGAAGGCGTTTTACGGCTCCCGAGATAATATATACCATGCATACTTCCTGTCGAGTTCCAACTTTCGTGTCAGCAGACGACGTGGCCATACATGTATGCAGCTACGTCAGGCAGGATTGGGGGGATCGTGGTAAGCCACAATTGCACACCGAATGTACGATCGCAAGCCACCAATGTAGTCGAAGAGGACACAAACAGAAGTGCGAGCAGGATGAAAAGCCCCGATTCCTCGGAGTGAGGTCTGATTATTACCAGGAGAAGTGCGATTAAGCTTGATCGATCATGAGATACCAAGCAGCCGAGGAGGGCGAAGTGTGCTTGTACCTGTTGTTTAAGGCGCCGAGGTAGAGCCAAGTCGAAGTTCTGTGTATACAGTACATGTATCGGTACATGCCATGCCCTCACATTTCCTTAACAACATTCCAGGTATACCTCCAATGCTTGTACTTCTTCCCCCCTGCGCCTTATCATTGTGTTTCATGTATACACGTGTCGATGTGTAGAAGATCTAGACTGAAATCGTCTTAACTCCTGCTGCACGTTGACGCTGACGATCATGATTTGGAACGCTGAGATGCCCTCTCTACATGAGCTCTGCAAACCGGGGAAATGTTGGTTTCCCCGGCACGAGAAGTTGCTGAGCTGGCGCGGCACATAACTGAGCTACTGTATGGTGATGAACACGACACGCAGCGCCAAAAAGACGATGGGCGCGAGATGAGACGACGCTGTGATTTGACCGCACCCGACATTGATGACGGGCGTGCCAAGGCTTGTATTTGCTTGGCGGACGACGGTCTGATGCACGACGTGACAGATCTGTTATTCATCATTCCATCAGCCATCACCGCCTCGTTGAACACGCGTTGGTGGACTGATAGTCAGCTGTGAATTGCTCATTCACTCCACAATCCTCGAGGTTGTCCACGACTGGCGCCTAAACCATCGCACAGCCTCACGTCAATCTTCGCGGCAATCAGAACGAAAGCGCCTTTGCGCCACAGGTCGTCGACGATCTAACTACAATCCCCGTTAGCCGCCGCGAAGGGGCTGTGCAAGCTGGGGACCTAGGGCGCTCTGCTCCTCTCGCACAGGATCCCGTCACTCGTGTCCATTGCTAGGAGCACCTACGTTGCGGTGCAGCCAGCCAGGCCCTGCCTTGGTTATTTGCTTTTCCCCATACTATAACATTACCACTACAACCAGCGACATTCGCGCCGCGTCCTCTCTTTGTACTTTTTATTCTCGCCTTTTGTCTCTTGGGGCCGAACCCTTCTTTCACTCCAGCACCGGCACACTCGTAGCAGTAAATACCGCTTCTTTGGTGCCAGCGCATTGCACTCCTGGTAAGCGATCCACCCCCATCTGACGTTGCCCGATCCGGCAGTCTATACCTCACAGCAACACCATCATCGGGCATCATTGTTCCATTCACACCACACGCGTTCGTCATGGACTGAGCCCTGAACGTCTTGTTCTCTTGCGTCCTCTTTAATCGTCCCTGACGCGCTTTCTTTTTGCCCAAACTGTCCCAAGACTTGGTCGTGAACAACAATGGTCGAGACTAACCATGCCATCTACCCAACAGCAACCGCAGCTTCAGCAATCACCTCTTCCTGAGAGCCCATCGACTCTTAACATGCACGCCATCAAAAGGGCCGCGCACCGGTCGGCCGCTTACGCGAACGACGATGAAAACAAGGGCTGGATTCCGAACCCCTTTGGAAGACCTACACGACAACGCAGAGTACGAGATGAAGAGAACCGGTTGGTTCAGGTCAGGAGTGAAGGGCAGATCGAGAGTCCCATCGAGACCCGGCGACATGAAGACACCGAAAGAGCTTTCGCGCAATACCCAGCTCCTCACCATTCATCAACCGCTCCAGTAGCACCAAATCGCAGCAACTTTGGAAACCCAAACAATGATCTGGCGTCGTCAAGCGAAGATCGCAGCAAGAACAGCATAGATATCGAAAAAGGTACCGACGCTGAAAAGAGCGGCGGGGGCGCGGCTCGAGAACTGCAAACGGAAGAGCCAGCCATCACAGATGCATCTGTTGGAGCCAACACAAGCGAAGGCCCACGGAAGCGCAAGCTCCGCAAGTTCCTCCCGTTCGGCAAGAAGAAGGATGAAAACGAATACGTGCAGCGCACCGAGACCGAGGAGACGGAGACCAAGAAAAGACCACATCCCCACCTGCCAGTCATGGGCCAGATCAGAGTGGTGTTTTTGTCTTGGGTGAACATCCTCTTGATCGCAGTACCTGTCGGCTTCGCACTCAACTATGCCTTGGGAGACTCCGAGACTGAGCGCATCATCGTCTTCGTCGTCAACTTCATCGCTATCATCCCGCTCGCTGGCATGCTCTCCTTCGCAACGGAAGAGTTGGCCCTTTATGTCGGCGAGACCCTCGGTGGATTGCTCAACGCAAGTTTCGGTAACGCGGTTGAACTTATCGTTGGTGTCATCTCCTTGGCTCAAGGTCAAATTGTCATCGTGCAGACATCACTCATCGGCAGTATGCTATCGAACTTGTTGCTTGTCATGGGCATGTGCTTCTTCTTTGGTGGCCTCAAGCGAACGGAACAATTCTTCAACATCACGGTGGCCCAGACCGCTGCATCGCTGCTCGCACTGGCCATTGGTAGTCTGATTATCCCTACTGCTTTCGCCATTTTTGCCGCAGACCAGCCGAACGTGCCTGTACCAGCTGCGGGAGACTACATCTACGGCGTTGCTCAAGCTTCGCGCGGCACCGCAGTCATGCTGCTTGTCATTTATGGTTGCTACCTATTCTTCCAGTTGAAAACCCACGTGGATATGTACAACGAGCCCAGCCAGAAAGTGCCAAAGAGGAAGGGTGGCAAAAAGGATCCCGGCGAAGCATTGAAGGGTATTGCAGTAATGGGAGCTGGTACTGGAGCCGCCGCGTCCGGTGGCAAGATTAACCAAGAAAATCTGGTTCACGAGGAGGAAGAGGAGGAGGAGACGCCATCACTCACCTTGATCGGCGCATTCGTCACTCTTGCCGGATCCACCGTGCTCGTCGCCTTTTGTGCCGAATTCATGGTCAGCTCGATCGATGCAGTGGCCGAATCTGGTGTCTCGAAAGAGTTCGTTGGTCTTATCCTGCTACCCATCGTTGGAAACGCTGCCGAGCACGCTACCGCCGTGACTGTCGCCATTAAAGATAAGATGGACCTTGCCATTGGAGTCGCGGTCGGATCTTCGCTCCAGATCGCTCTGCTTGTTCTGCCATTGATGATCCTGCTCAGCTGGTTCGGTGTTGGAGGCAAGACTCTGACGCTCGATTTCGATGGGTTCCAGGTGTCGGTGTTGTTCATCTCAATTATTCTGGTCAACTATCTCATCCAGGTAAGTAACGCAGTAACTTCTCAGATCCTGCTTTGTCGGCTAATCACAACCTATAGGACGGCAAGAGCCATTGGCTGGAGGGCATTATGCTCAACGTCACTTACTTGATCATCGCGTTGGCAGCATGGTTCTACCCGGTCGACCCCAACGCACAATGATCAAGCCTGGAGTGCCAAGTTGGATGTCCTGATTTCTTTTATTTTTTGTTTTGGGGAGGTTCCCATCACGGGAAAACAAATTGAAGTGGCGTTTTCGGCGTAACAAGACGGACCCACAAAATACTGCCTATGCACGAACAGCGCTTAGGCAAAATTTCAGAGCGTTTTCTGGACTACGGATTTTCTTATTGTACTTTTAATTACTCGAACTATACGGTACCTTGGTCGGCAGAGCTCCGGCTGCATGGTCACAGACGCACGGAGAGGAGTCGTACCCTTCGTCGCGAGCACCTTCATGCATAGCCTGGAGGAAGAAAATGACAATCTTCTCATATTTTGATTCCCACTGATCTGTTGCGTATGGCGCAACATGTGTACTGTACCCAAGCTTCCTTCCCTTACACTGCCAGGCGCAATGAAAGTGAGCGCATACCGGACACCAAGTGCCGGGACAAATGGCTCATTGATGGAACTTCCGTTTGAGTTACTGGTCTCTACCGCCTGTATATCGGCCGACAACTGGCCCTCCTTTGCTCCCTTCGTAACTATTAATCACGCATTTATTCCGACGCGATAGGAGCAACTGCTGTGACTCTAGCTTCTTCGTTTGCTACCTTGATGACGGCTCCGAGGACCCATTCAAGGAACGTACCAGAAGACAGGCTGTGCACACTGACCAGCAACAATGCATCCTCGGTACATCGGACGCTTTCTCATGTATCCTCGCAGAGACATACTCACCTGCAACGTGCTCCTCGCTTCAATGCGACGGTTGGGATTGCTTGCCATTGGGCTGCATAGCTGACGACTACGAATAGTGACTTTGTGTCTCTAGGCACTTGAGTTGCAAAGAAGTTCAGATGGTAGCATGGTCGCTCATTGAATGATAAAGTTGGTTAGTTTAGCGTTGGGCGTGGTTAGGTTCACAAATAGTGTTGTGCAGAATGCATGGTAAAAGGTATTCGACTTTCTTCTAGCCATGATCTAAAGCGACCAAAACACTTCGTTGGTTCCGGACTTGCTAACTGTCTGCAATACAGGCCGGGGTACCATCAAGGAGAACCGAGCATGAGCGAAAATTAACAACTTTCCGCCAGAACTGGTTGCATTCATTTGGCGGCGGGCTTCACGACCGCCCCGGAGATGTAGGGTGAAGCAAAGCTTAGACATGATCTATGTAGAAGACAGATGTGTAACCATGTGAGAGCAGACCTTGGCAAAGAGTCGTACAACGATTGTGAGCATCAGAAATTGCTGTGGCTCTTCATCCCTCATAATGGCTTTGATATAGAAGACTGCCATTTTCCAAGGCCAACACCGCTTGTGCATCAATGCAACATGGTCCAAATATGATTGTGCAAGGCGTGCGGTTGCTTGAGCGCACAAGTGGATCGAAAGAAACAACAGTTTTTGGCAGCATCAGCTTCCGCATCCGCTAGAATTGAAACTTGGGATCACGGCGAACACGGGCCGACGAGCTTGAGCAGCCGGCAGGGACGTGCGAAAGAATAGGCATGATGGATCCTTCGGCTGTTGACGACTAGTACGACAGGAGTAGCGCACGGCCATTGACCACTCTGCACTCTGGTCGGGAAGCAAGTGTTCGTGAGAGCTCGGGGTGGTCAAGATCACGATCAAAGGAAGGGCGCTGTCAAGAGAAGTGTCGAGAGCAGGCAAACATCAAACTACAAAATAGGATTGACCGCCATTTGACCCTCTCTTTGCTCAGCCTTGCGAGCGATTGTGGTCGATTGCTCAGTACCTGACCAGCCATGGTGCTGGAACGTGGGCGTTTTGATTGGAGTCCGATTTATTAGCTCCATCAACTGAGATTCTAGCACACCGCAAGGATGATGCTGACAGTCCCGACTCCCTGTCAACCGGGACTACTAGGCTGCACTGTAACACAGACCGCTTGGAAATGGGGAACACGATGGTGCCAAAGTGTGCAGATTGTGGCGGCAACGATTCGTCGGAACCGCGACAAGGCTGAGGATCTTATCTTCCCGCCGAGCATGGCAAAATAATATTTGGGCAAGATTCGAAGCTCCAATTCGTCGTCGCCAGGTTTTGGAAGACAAAGCCCAGGCCCGACGGTACCCCGATGCTGGCAAAAGGGGATCGGATTAGCTTCCGTCTCATGGTTCGTGCAAGTATCATAGTGATGAGGTATAGTCTATGATTCGAGGGCTTGTGTTCCATATGTGTACCTGTCTGCTGTAGCTCATGTATAAGAGGTATCATAAAAGCCCAGAGAGCCATTGGAAACGACCGGATGGACCCACGTGAGTCGGCTCTCACTGCCACGGATCGCAAGACGGCCATGGAGGGACTTTTTATGGTCTGATATCATAACTGGCCTTATGACATTCAAGTTCGATCGCGAGTTGTGAATCTGTCGTAGCGGCCATCTTGGTTTGGTAGTGCAATGGGAGGGAGCGACGGAACAGCGATCCCGGCAGAAGAAGCTTCTTGGCGCAGGTCACCACCCATCGTCCGCCGAGACATCTGCATCTCACGGGCCATTCACCACTCACCACCCGATTCGATCTCCCCATTCATCCTCACTCGCATGCAACCACCCAACCCTGTCTCTCACATCCTGCAACGTGCGTCCGGCGGCTCACTGCAGCAGCCTGGATCCGCTCCTCAGCCCGTACCAACGCTGATCCTGCCGTAGACGTGCGCCTCCTGCCAGCTTGCTTGCATCCTTGCGGACATCCCAAATGACCGCCTCTCCATGCCGGCATCTGACACGCGAGGGCGTATTCCACCTTCACGGTCGACCTCCGCCTTCCAAGAAACCCCTTCCTTCGAGCACGTTGGCTCTCTCTCGGCCCCTGACCCGATCATCTGTTGCGAATCAAGCCTTGGTACCGTTGGAAGTGGACGCAGACTTTCGACAGAGTCTGTAACAGTCGACGCATCTTCGAAACCGATCCACTCTGGGACCCTCCGCCGCGCCAATTCCCGAACTGTACCTAACACTGCCGGCACATCGTTATCATCGTCTCCGACCAGATTCCAATCTCAGAATGCTGTTCAACCTCAACTTTCAGAGCGGGAATGCATCTTTGCGACCAGCTATGACATACACAACACCGACTGTCCTAGTCCGAGCTCTATAACGTCGACAGAAGTTCGCTTTGGGGCAGCGACAGAAGAGCCATTGCCGCAGCGACCACGTCGTAGAGTGCGATCGAGGCCGACGATGGCCGTTTCCTCACGAAAGAGTAGCGAATTGCTCACGACCTCTGCATATCACAAAGACCACAGTCCTTCATTGCACTCGTCATATCAACAAGATCCTTCATATCGGCCCTCACGGCCCAGCAGATCAAGTATGCCCGGACACTGGCACCGTCGTTCCCTGTACGACCTGGACGATGTCGCAGTATTACCTTTGGCAGCATATATCCAAGAGCAAGAGCAAGGGCGTTACGACGACGAGCACACCCCGGACATAGGTCTTTTGACCGTGAAAGGTCCGCGGCCTTCAAGTACACCGGACACACCCAAGAAAGAGGAACTGCCAGTTTACAAACCTGAAGACCTCGAGCGTAGTGCGGAACGACAGCAATATCGGTCGTGGCGTGAGGGCAAAGCGAAGATGAATGGCTTGACCATAGCGCAGTCACAACGCAAACAAAGTGTCGCTGGAGCAGCAGTAGACAAGGTCATCAATGCACATTTGCCAGCGCCTGACATGCCTGTGACCAATCCCCGCAGCAGGAAGGCCAGTCATTACCTGGGACTGTTCCGCGAGAACGAGGCGGAGGAAAGGCGACAAGCAGACCGGCAACGAGCGAAGCATGTCAAAGAGGAGCCCAGTGCTGCACCAGTGGCATCCACCGAGGATGAAAGTGTTAATGATCCTTTCGATGCTGATTTAGATGTTATGGAACATCCAGATATGCACCGCCAGCCGCGAGATCAAAGGATCGGCGAGTCACAAAACTTACCTTGGGACCTTCTGGAAGACATTCGGAATCATCATCATCTAGCTCCTGATGCTGGACGAAGAAAGTCGTACCCTAAGGAGGTGCTGGAACGCCATGTTGATAGCTCGAAAGCACAAGAAAGTCATCGGTCACTGGATGGAAAACAGGATGAAGAAGGTTCTGATGGGGAGCACATCTCTTCCGCAACCTATTTCCCGCATCAAGGTCTGCAGCTAGGAGACTCGCCCACAGAGGATCAGCTTGCGCAGCGTAAGCCGGCGGACATCACTTCGAAGGTTACCGCCGCAAAACCTGGAGCCGAAAGGGCGAGTGCTATTGAGATTGCACTTCAAAGCGATGATGGCGTCCGAGATATTATGCATGGCGCGTTATCAATGACACGCCCCAATCCCGTTGCCGACTTAACTTTGGGCCCACCAGCGCTGATTCCTGACGATTCCAAGACTTCTGACTTCGTCTACGATTCTGAGACAGAGTCAGATTATGGCTACGAATCAAGCGTGTCAGAGGCCGAGGACGAAGACACGACACCCACAGCTACACCACTTATGAAAGGGATGGTCGGAAAAGCCCAAACGTCGACCCCGAGACAGGAGTTGGACCCACCCGCACCTATCGGTGCAGTAGAGTTGAAACCATATAAACATCAGGTTGGTGGGCACACAGCACTCTATAGGTTCTCGCGTCGGGCTGTCTGTAAGCAGCTGAACAGCAAAGAGAACATGTTCTACGAAACAGTAGAGAAACATCATCCTGATCTCCTCGCCTTCATGCCTAGATATATCGGAGTACTTAACGTGACGTATCGCAAAGATGGCAAAAAGCGCAAGCCTTTGGCCGTCGATGACGAGATTACTGGCAAAATCGCTACTGGTGAAGTAACAGGTGCCGCTGACGGCTCTAAACTGTCGTCGGCTGGACCGTCGTCTTCTGACCAACCTAGGATAGTCAGCCATTCGCAGCAAGTGTCATCTTCCATCCCCCAGGTCATCTTCGAGAACAACCGACATCTCATCCCGGATAATCTATTCCGTGCGCCACCACGTTCGATTACTCCAGATCATTCCAAATCGCAGCTGCAGCATCTGTTGCCCGGCACGAACGACAGCTCAAAAGGCGCCACCGCTTTACCCTCACGTTTTCGCCGACCATCGCTGAAGGCGCATTCAAGCTGGGGCTTCACATCTGTCAACGAACATTTGCGGGATCGTGTCCTTCGCGAAGTGTTCGCGCCCCCAGTGATTCACCGTCACGATCGGCGCCACCGCAACCATCACACCAGGTCCCTTCGTGGACTCCCAGCATCTAGTCAGGACGATACAGATCGGATTGATAAGGTCTCAACCCAAGTTTCAGAGCTGATGCTCGACCGCCCGAGTGATACCTCAGCTCGTAAACAAGCCATACTGAACCAATTTGAGCGCCGCAGGCTTGATGATAATGATCGAGCTGTAACAGAACTTAGCACTCTGCTACGAGACACTGTCATTACTTCTGGCGGTCTTAGTAAGAGTGCCGAGGCATCTGAAGCCGAACAAGCGATCAATAACCATCATCATCGGAGACGATATTCTGGTAGTGGCTTGCAGCGGAAAGGTCCGATAGACGGTCCTCGCGGAAATCTGGAATACCACGAAGATGAGACCTATAGCGCTGGGTGTGGCGAAGAAGACGTATTTGCGATGGAAGATATGAAGAGGGACTTGCCGCCTACCACTAAAGTCGCAACTGTGTCCGACAGTGACGAGGACATATCGCACCGCGATAGCGCGCCACCCTTCAGTAATTCTATTGATTTCGCCCATGCAATACCTCGGAACCCCGACATCTCAGTCGTCCAGGTGGATGAGCGGGTCGAGCGATTCCTGCTTCTGGAGGATTTGACATCAGGAATGCAGAAACCCTGTGTGCTCGATCTCAAAATGGGAACTCGTCAGTATGGCGTTGAGGCGAACGAAAAGAAGCAAGCCTCACAGCGGAGGAAGTGCAAAACAACCACATCCCAAGAGCTGGGTGTTCGTGTCTGTGGCATGCAGGTCTACAACGTCAAGAGCCAATCGTACAACTTCGAGGACAAATACTTTGGACGTGATCTACGTGCTGGAAAGGAGTTTCGCGACGCCCTGACACGTTTCTTCTTTGATGGGATCGGCTACGCAGCAGCTCTCAAGCATATCCCGCAGCTGCTGGAGAAGATGATAGCTTTAGATCGGATCATCCGGGAACTGCCCAAGTACCGCCTCTACGCCAGCAGTCTTCTCATGATATATGACCGGGGCAATGCGGACGAGAACGGAAAATCGCGTCCTGCCTCTCGTGCCGATGGGAAAGACGAGTCCAGTCAAACGCGGTATCCAGATATAAAACTCAAGATCGTCGATTTTGCCAACTGCGTGACCGCCGAGGATGCAGACGACATCTTGAAGACGAAGCCGTGTCCACCGCATCATCCGCAGGACATTGATCGTGGATACTTGCGTGGCCTTCGCACGCTACGCATGTATCTACAGAAAATCTGGCAGGATTTGTACAACCAGAAATACGTCGAACGTGGTGAAGGCGAAGGCATGGCCATCGATCAACGGGGTTACAGCGGAGCAACGACAATGAGAGGCTGGGGGGATAGCATTATGGAGGATCCCGGTAATGTTAGCATATGATATGCTCGAAGCATGCACTTCTTTTTCTGGGTTTCTGGTCGACACTTGGGGGAATTATCATTCGTGGCGCAACGGTCTTCACAGTTTGAGGCATCCTCGACAGAGGTCATCATTTTTCTGCTGCAATTGAGCACGGCGCTGGTGGCGGTCTTTACATCATGACCATTCTGGTTTCGGGCGATAGAGGGTTCTTCTTCCATTCGTTCTTATCTGAGCTTATCATCACATCGCCAGGAAGAGAATCATAAGTTTGCGCGCATAGACACTTTGTATCAAATGCTTGTATCCAGTTTGTTCTACCTACTTCCACCTACATGAACAATGAAAGAATACCTGTAGGTAGTAAACAGTTCAGAAGTACAAATGTTGGACTTTATCCAAAGTGTGGTCGAAGTGGAATGATGCAGTGCATGGACATGCAGGTACCTGAATCTATCGACTAGCAAGCGAGCTAAACCACCTTTGCTATCGAAAAAGTCGCTGTCACATGCCTTCAATTGCTTCCATAATTTCGATGGTCTTTCATGTCCTTCAACCCCTGCGGTCTTTTCCGCCCTTGTCGCCAGCTCACTATCCAGGTGTTGACCTTTGTCTTTCGATCTCCACCGCATCCGTCGATACGAGCAAGCTTTGTGGTCATGACTGGGCAGAAACGCGGCTTCAACGAGGGCAAAAGGCATTTCAAGAAGAACAAGAAGGTGAAGACTGTCGCCGACCATGTGGAAGGAAGCAACGAGGAGGTGCTGTTAGCGGATGTGAGGACGTTATTGGAACAGATGAAGGTTGCAGAGAATGGTGGTAAAGGAAGCAAGAGTAGTAATGAAAGGAATGCGGACGAACAAGAGGCAGACCCAGAACTACAATCCGAGGTGGACCTGAACATTCACCAGCTATCCTCAACAGGTGATGGTCTAGCATATTTGCGCGGGAGAGTGTATGTGGTGCCGTTCGCTGCACCTGGTGATGTGGTCAGGGCAAAGGTCTTCAAGCACCTATCGGAAGGTTATACACTCACAGACTACATTTCCGTGGTCACACCCGGTGAATTACGAAGCGAGATACCGAAATGCAAGTACTTCACGCAGTGCTCGGGCTGTCAGTTTCAACATCTGCCCTACGCATACCAACTCGAGCACAAACGGCGCATCGTGGAAAAGGCGTATCAGAACTTCTCAAAGCTTTCCCCACAACATGTTCCTGAGGTTGGCGCAACGATTGGAAGTCCATTACAATATGGGTACCGAACCAAGCTCACGCCTCACTTTGATGGCCCGCCAGGCGGGAGGCGGGATCGAAGACAAGGGAAGGATATTCACTGGGATGAGGTGCCGCCCATTGGGTTCATGAAAAAGGGGACACGAAAGACGATGGATATTGAGGAATGCCCGATTGGTACCGAGGCTGTCCAGCTAGGCATGGTGAGGGAGAGAAGGAGGGTTGAGAAGGAGATTGGAAAATACCAACGAGGGGCCACATTGTTGCTTCGAGAGAGCACAGAGCGGGTACAGAAAGATGCAGAAAATGCGTTGGTCGAGGAGGACGGAGTAGTACTGGAGGACAGAGGAGACGTCGTGCACCGCAAAAAGTGCATTACGGATCACAAAGCAACTTCCACGGAGTATATTGAAGACTTTCGGTTCGACAATCCTGCTGGCTCATTCTTTCAGAATAACAACTCCATTCTCCCGCATGTCACCCGATACATTCGGGAAAATATCCTCTCTGCTACAATAGACTCGAGCTCGAAAAGTGAGCCTATCACTAACATGATCGACGCCTATTGCGGCTCTGGTTTCTTCACGGTCACTCTTTCCAAGATGTTTTCGAACAGCATTGGGATTGACATCTCTGGTCAGAGCATCGAATACGCCAGCAAGAATGCCGACTTAAATCATCTTCCTCGAGACTCGACTCAGTTCCTTGCTGCTGATGCCAACCAGCTATTCGCTTCTGTCGATCGAACCAAATTTCCGCCTGCTCAGACCGTTGTCGTGATCGACCCGCCTCGCAAAGGGTGCGACCAAGGCTTCATCCAACAGCTGCTCGAATATCGTCCCGCGCGCATCTGTTATGTCAGCTGCAATGTTCACACTCAGGCACGAGATGTGGGCTGGCTGGTCGCAGGGCTGCCGGGAGATGCATCTGTCGGCAGTCGAGACGGTGATGCCGGTCTCTACGAGATCGAGTCACTACGTGGGTTTGACTTCTTCCCACAAACTGGCCATGTTGAAGGCGTGGCGATCTTAAAATTGAAGATTGTCAATGGGAAAGAAGAGCCGAGTGTTGCGTAGGTGCGACCATCAACTCAATACCATACGTAGAGTTTTTAAGGGTTCGCACGCTCCATGGATTTGCTTAAACCACATATCTTTCACTGGCGCGCCATCTGATCGATTGCTGCCTCTCGCCATTCTTGACATTGCGATACCCTACAGCTAAGTGGACCATATATTCTCTTCGTCCAGAGCCATGTTTCAGACAATGAGTCATGATTGGTGTCTCGCGAATTACAAGAAGTCAACAAGTGAGAGTTCATATAGATACCGATTCCCTGTATGTACGTGATGATGAAGGGTATTGCCGCCAAGAAAGGCGCTTTTGCTCACAACTATCTACACTGCATTCAGCACATGTGAGTCGCTCAGATAGTCCAACCTCGATACGTTGTCACGTCCTCCATACGCACGCCCTCCATTTCTTCGCGCACACCGAGCATGCTGACTTTGCCGCCGCTGTCTGCACTCAACCCATCGCCCTTGAAGTCGTAAGCGGCCAAAAACTTCCGAAGAGCGGCAACCGTGGCTTCATTATCTTCGATGAGTAGAGTGATGGCATCGTAGCCGCCTGCACCCGGTACGACGCCTCCGATGACGCCGGGGATTTCCTGACAGGCATCAATCAGTTGAGTCTGCGCCAACGGCTCGATGGGCACGCCGCTACGGTCTGACATCTGCTTGATTCCTGTGCGAATACGTTGGAAGCATTGACGCAGCGTGGCAGCATTGGCTTTCTCGCCATGCTCCGCCAGACTCTTTAGCTCTTTTGCGAGATTAGTGTTGGCTTCCTGCAACTCGGACCAGATAGCATTGGCTTCGTCTGGCTGCGCCTCTCGCCACGCCAGGACCTTCTTCACCATGCCGGGCGTTTGGCTCCCGCAGTTGACGTCGCACATGACGAGGCGCACGCCGGCCGGGACTTTGATGGCAGACTTGCTGATCTCGGTGTCCCAAGTTGTTGCCTCAGTAGTCTCGTTCACGATTTGCAGAAGTTGTTCGGCGAAGCCCGGTTGACTTGGCTCTACGTGATTCGCAAGAATGCTGGGTGAGAAGCGGCGATAGAGGCAGCTACCATAGACGGCAGAGGCGACATCAAAACCTGAACCAACTTTCCCCTGGGCAGCACAATGAGCAGCTTGAGCGAGGTTGTGGAGCCGCCTCCTGCCAGTGTCGGTGTTCAGATCGAAGACGTCCTTGGGTAGATAGTAGGCAAGTAAGGCGGCGGTAAAACTTGTGACTAAGGCCGCAGATGATCCCAGTCCAGTCTTGTGTGCTTTTGAGAGCGGCACGCCAAAGTTATGAAATCGGGTGGTTGTGCTAGCCTGGGAAGCAGCAGGATTTGAGTAGTAGTCATTGTCGGCCAGAATCTGGATTGATGCCGGGGTGATCAGACATTCGGAGACGCTCGTTATATAGCTGAGGGCATATGCCAATGCTGTCTCGATGAATGGGTTACGGTTAAGCTTGAGGTCCGCGTCTCTGTTGTTTGTGGGCGAAGCAGTAAGTAAATACACATCGCAATATGGGTGGCATTGATGAGGAAGGAGATTTTGCGTAATTCAAAATGGGAGTCCGGGCACATGTAGGATCCCCCAAAGATGAGTAGAGACGTTTTAGAAGTTGAAAATGAATGTAGGCACCAGGTAGCAATTACTTACGCTCTTAGTTGAGTAACTTGGACACCGCCATTGCGTTCAGCGCGTCGATAGCCATATCCCCAGACCGCTTCCAGGAACTGAGGTGATTTGACGATGATCTCAGACAGAATGACACCGTGAGTGGTCGGGATGTCGTTGATGATGATATGGATCCGAGCATCCAAGCCGAAGACCAAGCCGTCGTGGGCACGATCAAGGACCAGATATCCGCCCGCAAGAAGAACTTTTCCTGGGGCGGACACAGCTACAGTTCGGTCGACCATTGATAGGATGTGCAAGGAAAGTGTTTGTTGTCTCGGCCTTTGGATTGATCAATCGCAGGACGTTTCTCATATATGCGTGAACTCTCAATTGACCACAAACGCTTTTACCTCATTCCAGAGATCAACCCATACGGTAATGGTCCGATGTTTCAGGCGGGCGATGATTGGCTGATGTCACAAAATGGGCTACACCAGCACGGAAGCGACAACAGCTCAGACAGAACACTTTTACGATGCCTGAACCCCAACAGCATCATTATGATGGTGATGCCAGAGCAAAAACGCATGAGTATGTGCCTCACCTTACAATGCAGGGCGAGCAGAGGAGACTCGGAGTTTGTGGTGAGGAGTTTAGGTCGGGGATTCGACACTCGACCGGCTCCGTGTCGGACATAGTCGATGGGTTTCCGTCCACTTCCTTGATCCTGCTGACAAGACAAGCGGGTGATGTAGGGGAGACTTATCATCTTATTATTGAATACTCTGGCGGCCTTGATCACTGCAATTCGAGATCAATTGTGAGGACAGTTGTTGGCGATTAGGATGTACATGGTTGTCGTGACACCATCGTAGCATAACCGCCCGAATGCACAACTTTCACATGAAACGTGGGTCTACACAGCACATCTCTATTAAGGTTGTCGGGTGAGGTGGCCGGTGGTAGGGCTGGCTCTGAGTTCGAAACGGGCGGACAGCCGATAGCTCGCCTCCGTCCTGTCCTGGATTTCGGAGGCCCCGAGAAATTCGCGTGCCTACCCATTACACGTCGATGACTCCCTGATCTTATAGCCACAGCGAACTTGGCTCTCTGACACTTCTTCATTCATCTCACCACATCATCACCTTTCACGTTTCCAGTCCTTGCTTTGGGGTGCGTCTTGCATCCATTGGCATTGGGTTCTGAGTACGGGACCGTACCTTCGCCACCTTTTCATCTTTACATTGCGCGTTCATCAGTCGTCTGATGAACCTGCATCTTCGACCATTCCTTAGCTTACCTGTACGTTGACTTACGCACACTTTCTCGCAGAGCAACCCAAACAAGCTGACCGTCGTCCAGTCCCATCCCTTCCGTCTGAAGGGTTCCATTACCTGATTCATGCCATACGTCAAGCCCACCGTCCACCTCTCGCGAATTGCAGGCACCGCCCTCAAAAGCTTCACCCACGGCTACGCTCAGACCGTCGTCGCTGCATCTCAGTCCTCCTTCGCTGTTCAGAGTACCGCAACTGGACCCTTCGCCGACACCCTTATCGGCCGTGTTCGCAAGGCGGAGAAGAATAGGCTCTACAATGTTCTCCATCTCACGGATGGTGCTAGGCAGGCCAGCACAACCAGTGCGGCTGCCAGGCCGGAGACTGGTCATGGCGATGTTGGATTAGACAAGTACTTTGATGCCTGGCAAAAGTCGCAACGCAGTGGTACGAAAGAATGGCAGCAATTTCAATTTGCTCGCATGATAGAATGGCAGCCGCCTACTACGGTCCCGCTCCAGGCGCAGGACGCCGAGGTGGTGGAGGATGTCTTTGAGTCGAAACAGCAAGCTCGGAGCGCGCCGGGTCTACCACGCTCGTACACCACAAGCGCGCTTGACAACTTTGGCAAGGCGTTCTTCGATGACGAGGCTGCTGAAGCGGTAGCACTGGAGCAGGTCAACAATGCGATTGCGGACGAGATCCAAAGATCCAAGGACGAAGCGGAGGCGACGCTCAGTTCGGAGGAATCTGCGACCTTGACAGTCTCAGAAAAGGCCGCATCCATTGTCGCTTCGGACCAGGTCTCGATTGCTACGCCCCCGACCTCGATTTCAGCATCTGAGCACTCTTCGGACGTCTCATCGGAGAGCGATGCATACACAGAGCAACTTGTGCAGCTAGGACAGGACCGTCGATATGTGGAGGTACCGCCGGTCTTCCAGGCCATGATGCGGTCTGGCGTACAACGGCCAAGCGCTGCAGCGTATGGTGTCTTGCTAAAGTCCGCCATCGAATTGACCCACGGCAAGCATTACGAACAGGTCCCGAAGGCGCTTGAGGTGTATTCCAGCATGCTCAGGACCAAAGTGGTGCCGGACGCCGCAACCTTCAGCAGCTTGATCGATTTATGTGCCAGTCGTTCCGTGAAGACGCTTACTCTGCGAAACGATCTCGAAACTTCCCTCCATCGCTATGGCGGCGTGGACGAAGCCGGCAGATTCATGTTTCGTTCCAGCGACGCCGCATATGCGATGCTGCTCGAAGATTCATCCTTGTCAATGGCGCTCAGGCTCTTTGACCGCGCCACAGAGATATCATCTACCAACGTATCTGGCGAAGCGAGCGCATCCCTAGTCATCGCATGCGCTGAGCAGGGTCGCCTAGATGACATGGTCCGTGTCTATCAGCATCTCGTGAACAATGGAGTGGAGTACAGCTCGTCCATTTACCCTTCGATGATTACCGCGTTCGGACTGAGTGGCAATCTTCGCGGTGCTGTCGAGCTCTACAACAAATACAAGAGCTTGGCTGTAGCGAACAACATTGGCGAGAACGGCATGACACGGATTGACAATGATGTATACGCAGCATTGGTCAAATCTTATGGCTCCGCAGGTCGGATGAAAGGCGGCCTGAAGTTTTTGTCAGCAGTGCAGGCCACAACTACGGACACCCAGGCACTCAATGCGCTACGCGAGACCGTGGCCCTCAAGGCTCTCCTCCCACTGGCGTTGAAGGACAAGACTTTTCAGAATGCTTATGACTTGACGCGTTCCTTGACAGGACATGCTTACACATCTGCCTTGGCGACCATTGCTGTTACTGCGGCAGACAAGAATATGTTGGATATGAGCGTCAAAGCATTTAATGCTCTCGCAGCGACTAACCACGATTTGGCTTCACCAGCCGCAGCCATGCTTGCCATGCACATTCGCAATGCCAATGTGGACGCTGCTGAACCCTTCTGGACTGTCTTGGAAGCTGCGACTGCGGACATCGCCCGTGTTGAGCCCACCACCATGCGCGCCATCGCACTCATTGGCCTTGGACAAGCTGAGCGTGGCTTAAGACAGGTTCGCCCTATGTTCCAACGTATCCGAGATGCTCAGCCAAAAGCCGACATGGCGGAAGCACTGGAACAGATTGACGAAGCCATTGCGCTGATGGGCAGTTTCATGCTGAAGAACAGCGCTGTGGCGTCGCCTGGCGCTGATGTCGAGCTCATCCGAATGATGACCGACAACGGAAACCTCATGATGTCGGTTGCGAAGCATGTCATCGCGCGACTTGGCCCCGATCAGATAAGCCGACTGGCGTCCGCCGATGTCGAGTTCATGCTATGCACTCAAGGTCGTATGATCCTGGAAGAAGTGACCAACGATATTGCTGGACCAGCTCGGTTCACTTGTCTTCTCGAGAACCTGACCTCTCGCTCTATCATGCCCGCTGCCGAAACCGAGACGATCATTGAGCGTGCCCTGATCAACCTGGATCGTGCTGACTTGTCTCGCCTGTGGAATGCGTATCGGTACCCTCAAACTCCAGTCTCGACTGCTGCTTCGTACCACACGCCCGCCACGTTCGACGATTCCTTCGACCCATATGCCTCGCGCACAGATCTCAAGGGCTCCAACTTGATCAATGACTTGCTGGAACGCTCGGACGGCCGTCGCATGAATGAGGCGCTCACCAAGTTCCGCAACATGCGTCGCGTCGGCCGTGTACCTAGGATGTTCACTTACGGAAAGCTTATCGAGAGCGCTGCGAAAGACAACAATGTCGCTTTGGCCCTCGAGCTACTGGAAATGGCCAAGTCCGATGTACCTTTTGATGCGCGATACCGTGTTGTCCGCTTTGGTTGGCAGCAGATTCTCGACCACATGATTGCTGGATGTTTGATCGCCAACCGTCGCGATCTTGCCGCACGTTTTCACCAGGATCTACTCGCTATGGGTGCAGCTCCTTCTGCCAACACATTTGGCCTTTACATCACGACTATGAAGGACAACGCAAAGACTTTTGATGAAGCTTCTGAGGCTGTCAAGATCTTCCTGCGTGCCAAGTCTGAAGGTGTTGAGCCTTCCTCTTTCTTGTACAACGCCCTCATCGGCAAGCTTGGAAAGGCTCGCCGAATTGACGACTGCCTGTTCTACTTTGCCGAGATGCGCAACTTGGGCATCCGTCCCACTTCCGTGACTTATGGTACTATCGTCAATGCGCTCTGCCGCGTCTCCGACGAGAAGTTTGCCGAGGAGATTTTCGAAGAGATGGAAGAGAGCGGCAACTACAAACCTCGCCCAGCACCCTATCACAGCATGATGCAATTCTTCCTGACCACCAAGCGCGACAAGCAAAAGGTGCTCGCTTATTACGAAGGAATGCGAAACAAGGGAATCAAGCCTACAGTCCACACCTTCAAGCTTCTCATGGACGCACATGCCACGCTCGAACCCGTCAACATGTCTGCTGCGGAAGCCGTGCTCGAGGACATGCGCGCGGCTGGCATTGCGCCCGAGGCAGTGCATTACGCCGCGCTCATTCATGCCAAAGGCTGTGTCATGCATGACATGTCTGGTGCTCGCACTCTCTTCGACTCGGTCATCGACGGAGGGAAAATTCAGCCGTTGCCTTGCCTGTACCAAGCGCTCTTCGAGTCTTTGAATGCCAACCACCGGATCTCCGACAGCGAATTCATCGTCCAAGACATGCTCGCACGTCGCGTCGAATTCACACCATACATCGCGAACGCTCTGATTCATGGCTGGACGCTGGAGAAAAATGTGCACAAAGCAAAAGAAGCTTTCAGCCGTGTGGCACGGAACAAGCGCGAACCTAGCACGTACGAAGTAATGGCTCGCGCGTATTTGGCGGCGGAAGATCATACTGCCGCCAAAGAAGTTGTTCGCGAGGCACTCTCTCGTGGCTACCCAGCTGCCGTTGCGAGCAAGATCGCAGAACTGGTGCGATAAATCAGCAAAGAGCTGTGCTTGTGCACCGCTTGCTGGCTATATTTGGGAAATGGCTGTACTATACGCGAAATATTACGGCCTGGAGTTGGTGCTTTTATTCTTTGGATTTTAGCGTTGGTGTTTGGGCGCATGGAACGTCTAATCGCACCGAATGGCGGCTTCATTCTTGCTTTACGGTATGCACATCGGATGGATGCATAGATGGACATTTGTAACAGATACCCCCGGCCTTCGCGCCATCTCCCCTCTGCTAGGTTTCGTACTTCTCGGAGTATGAATCTAGAGTTTCTTTTCGAGTAAAAAACTTTTCACGACTGTATAGTGCCACTCGCTTGACTACTTTCAAAGCTCATTGTGTATCTCCGAATTATCGCTGTCTTCGTCTTCGCTCGACATATTAGCTAATGCATCTCGACACCCGCTCGCCCGAAATTCATCTGGTTACCCGTGCTGTGGATAGATCTGCCGCATTCAGTCAATCCGGTCCTCATCGTCCGACTGCTCGTCTACAATACTGTCGCGCAATGGGTCTACCATCCATCGTAAAGAGCGCAAATTTTACCGCCACTCCTCCAATACATCGACAGCAGGTCTATACTTGGCGCTGCGCTGATACCGACATAAAGTCGGACAGCTTTCAACGTCGTGTCGTGTACAGTCTGGTCTGCTCATAGTGTCGGTGATGATCCGGGCTTGGCCTATGATGTGAATAATCAGCATGTACCGTGTTCCGCATTTGCGTTCTTATATACGTTGAGTTACCAGTTTTGGTGTCAAGTATGAGGATTGTACCAAAACTGTCCTCTTGCATTGTGAGGACTACCTCGTCATCGATGATATCTGCCTCATTATCGTTCGCGCCAAACGGCTCAAAAGGCACGTACAAGCCAACCCAATTTGGTTTCAGATAATTTACTGCAACAGTATTAGGGCTCAACTGCTGGTGACTATCGTATGGGAGATTTGAGAGCAGATCGATGATTGTAGCTGATTTCGGTGTCTGCGTCGGAGGTCTCCTTTCGGCGAGAGGCAGGACACATGACTTCGGGTTGTCGCCCATAAGCATAGCGCAGTCATAGAGTGCCCGAAGGGCTTGAACGATTGCAGCACGATCGTAGGGCAATCAGAAGTATCCACCTCAATCTCTGAATGTGTCGCATGCATAGCAAAGGGCAATTTTGGACTTGCGGAGTCTACGTCTGGAAATGTGTGAAGCCGCCTGGGAGAGCGACACTAGAGACGGCGTGTCAAGAGCAGTCATAGTACTGTTGAAGGAGGAGAAAGAACGGCGTGAATTGCGACTTGTTAGCAGCATGTTGCGCGGTGATGCTGACCTGGCGTTACCGTCGAGCTCGCAATTCCAAAGTACCTCACGTGTTGAAAATCAAGCTCAACCAGGCATCGGTAGGACTGCACTTCCAATTCCCAACATGCAAGCATTTGCTCTACTGACTTTCAAGTACTCAAGACTCTAAATGCCGGTCTGAAGCTTAGGTCTGTTGGCGACCTACTGCTCATGCTACCAATCCCACCGATCATGACCTTCAACTTGCTTTCGTCGCGAACAGCATCGTCAAAACCTTATGGCGCCTCCGAGTAGGTTATTTGGTCAACGTCAATACAAAGACATCCTCCAGAACCTTGAGTCATCAAACCGAGTGCCAGTACAAGCACGGACATTACAGTATCGTTCCAGATTTCTGATATCAATTGCCTGCGCACATTCCTCTCAACAACGCTAAACTGCCGTACGGCGAGCACACCTACGATTGTACCTGTGGAACTTACGCAGACGTACCTCGATGGAACTCGTGGTCACCGGACGACCTGATCTACTCCGTGTGTAGCAGACGAAAAACTCGTTTACCCCGGACACTCAAGCGAGTCGTCGACCTAGCCATGACTCCGCAGCAGTCCCCCTTGTATATACTCGGCATTGGTATCATGCTTTTGCACGGGTCTCTGCTGAATGGAGTACCACTCAACCATCGCCATCTCGGTGCTCGCTTGTAGGGGTCGATTCATGACATAATGGTCGATCCATAACACAGTGCAAGTGATGGGGTGTGTTTGCGAACCCTTTGACTTGATGTGGGATTCCCGCCATCCCACACCACCGTTCATCTTCTAGGTGCCAAGTGTGGCTGCACAAGTCCCTGTCGTGGAAGAACCAGAAAAACGTACCGAGCTCAGCAGTACCATTGGGCCTAGACACTCTCAGGTAAGGATACCCCTGAGCATCCAAAGGTTAACACTGATCGAAGATCGAGAAATCCCGACTCCCTGTAGTCTGGTAAGATGGTAGACACCTCTATGTTGCTCCCGCAACGGTAGACGCGGCTCGTAAGTCGTATGAGCACACCCTTGCATACATGATATGGACCAAGGGAACGAGCTATATGTGTGTCACCACCTGCAACGCAAAGATAGCTCGGCTGGCAGATAGTTGAGGTGAAACCGACTGGATGTATAAGGTCGTACATCTGCCGCGAAACTGCGCAAAGCTGCCAAAGTGCATCACGTCAGACATGGAGCCAACTTTCCTTGACACGCTTCCTGCGCTGCAGAAGTTCTTGAATAACTTGGGTGAATGCGATGGGCAACCCCCCCGACTGTATATTGATTTGGAAGGGAACAACTTGTCCCGCAACGGCACTCTCTCTCTGGTAACCATCCTGTTGAAGCCAGAAAATGAAGTTTACCTCGTCGATATCACAACACTGGGAGGACTTGCCTTTGATACCCCTGGTACAGGTGGGCGTACGCTGCGAAGTATCCTGGAATCAGAGACGATCATCAAGGTGTTCTTCGACATCCGCAACGACTCCGACGCTTTGTTTGGTCTATATCACATCAAGGTTGCTGGTATCGAAGATTTACAATTGATGGAGATTGCTTCGAGGACCTTCGCAAAGAGAAACGTCAACGGCTTAGCAAAATGCATCGAACGTGACAGCACCATTGCTTATTCCGATCGGCAGAAGTGGCAGAAGGTGAAGAACAAGGGCAGAGATTTGTTTGATCCTGAGCGTGGAGGCTCCTATGCTGTATTTGATCGGCGGCCATTATCCAAGGATGTCATGGACTACTGCATACAAGACGTTGCCATCATGCCTGACCTTCGCGATGTGTACCGTTCCAAACTGTGCGACGCATGGTGGCGGAAGATCGAGACAGAGACGGCTGCGCGTATTCAACTATCCCAAAGCCTTTATTTTCGCGGAAAAGGCCAGCACATGGCACAAGGTCCACTTGGATGGTTGTCCTGGACCCCTACTGCTGTCGAGAGAAAGTCTCGAAGCCTCTTCGAGCTGCTTGCATCACGCGGGAGTCCACGAAGCACATCTCACTTGACGTCGGGACGCGCGGAAGCTCATTCAGTAGATGACGGTGGCGACATCACTGATGTGGTTGACCGTCTGACGTCGCTGAAGGTGGACTCTTCGAAAGATTGATGAAGTGGAGTTTGCTGTTTGAGTTTTGGATCGAAAAGCTTTGCCTCCATATCAATAACTCGTGATGCGACTTCATGTCATATTATTGTAGAAGTCCCAAGAGAGGCTTCTCATATAACTTGCAGGCTCTATAAACATGAAGACAGTTGTGCATGATTCAATCATCGCGTGACATCAGGAGTATTGGTACTTTACTGTCACATGTGTCAAGAACTGGTCCTCTCTTGCCTCGACAAATATATTTGCTTTATCGTTGCCTGATGATTGGAAAGGCACTACGCATGTACTACACCAAAACACTTACAAGATACGAATTTGCAAGAACAGACTTTAGTGACGAGAAAAGTACTTCATTGATTGATAGGACCAGCGTGGAGACTCTGGAAGTTTGCTAATATCCTACTCTCAGTTTCACCGCAAGAGTTGCGCTTGAAGCACAAGCACCCTCTGTGTAACATGGCATGCAGGAAAATGGAGACTCTCAGACGCACGTAAGTCGAAACATATGTGCGACTAGTAGCCCTCATTCGAAACCCCAATGACTTCAGGCTGAATACGCATACCTGCACAAGCGCTTTTGGCAGCCTCGTGTCTGGACTGTTTCTTCGACGACCCGAGGCCGTGGAACAATTGCCCATCGAAACGTACGGTGGTCTTGAATTGGGGAGGATATTCACGAATTGTAACTGTGTTGTACACGGGAGGACTGCCGATCTGGTCACCTCTCTCCTTCAAAGCGACTGCGAAAGGCGCCAACCTGGACGTGGACATCGTACCAATGGTACTCGCACCTCCCTGTCGTTGTTGATGTTGAAAAGGCGAATTACCCTGGTAAATATTGCTTGTTGGGGTGACGTCTCGCATTGCCTGTTCGCGGGCAAACTTGTGCAGACTCTGACCCAGAATCTTGCGATCATTCTTTTTACCCTTCAAAAGAATGTGTCCAATACTGATCAGGAGTACTTCGCGATCATCGCCTGCATTGTTCCCATCCGGGGTTGGGGTCGAGTCAGCCTGATCCTCCAACAATTGGAGGTGATCGCTGTACGGATAACCCTGCTGCGCCTGCAACAGTTGAGACTGAAAGACAGTCAATTGGCGGCACATGTAGTGCTAAGAGGTACCATCACGACTTACCTCCAGGTCGGCTTCCGGCGATCGGTCGGATTGCAGCTTCGCAACTTCCCTGCAGAGCAGGTACCCGAGATATTTCTCGCCTAACCAGCGGTTTACTCCGCTTGGCTGGTCTTGAGCCTCTACAGAGGCAGTATACGACATTGTGTTGTCCGTGTCCATCACCTCATCGCCTGAATCACTTGCGTCCATCCTGGCATCGTAGCTGAACGAGCTCAAGCGGTTGGACATTGCGAGATATTGTCAAATCGGTATGTGATAGATAGTCGAGGATTGGAACTGCTGGTGATTGAAACTGGTGTAGGAAGAGAGGAGTGGTATTCATACATGGAGCCATAGACACCTCAGATCGAACCGCCCAAGACGCATCAGGCTGCAGAAGTTTCGTCATACCGGTCAACGTTTCGTTCATCATTGCTCCTGGATTTTCCCTCCAGCCCAACGAGTGGACCTTCTGAGCTCCCCTGCCACAGCTTCCTGCGAGATGATGCCAGTCCAGTATTGCTGTTGCTTGCGAGGCTGTAGTGACCTGCATCCTTACTAGGTAGTGATCGGCATCGGCAAACGCGCCGAAGCAAAATCCGCGCTAAAATGCCGTACGGCATGACAGCGCACACATCTCGCTCGCATGCATGACCCGGGTGGAAACCCTTCGTGCGTATACTGATCCAGGCCCGCAGCCATGCGCGGATCTCCGCTATCTGCAGCACAATGAGTGCTCCTACCACGTGCATCTCAAGTATTGCGGCAAAGACTTCACGGCTTCAGCATGTGCTCGTTGCGCGTGGGCTTGATCATCGTATGACAAAACTTCCGCTTGCCTGAGCACATGCAGCATGGGATGAGACCGTAAGGTAAGATACGCCGGAGTGCAGGTTAACATGAACTGATAAAGTTATCACGACGGTACAACCCCCTTGTACCAGCGGCTCGCTCTTTATTGCCATCCTCTGGACTCAAGCCAAATCAAAGCACCAAAGATGACCGACATCAGGCTGCTGATATGCATGCACAAGACCGTTACTCTGACCATGCTAGAGCGGGTAGATTCGGTGGAGGCGCAGCTCAAGGCAATAGCGAGATCGCGGCACATGATTGGGTTTCGTCAAGATTCACGGACGAGTTCATGCTGACGGGCCCGCAACCCAGAAGCCGCAGTGGCTCAGATCCATGCAAACGGGCGGTGATATCTAACGAGGCTCTGGTTTTCGCTTTGACACCAGGACTGTTCCTATATTGTCATTGCAGTTGCAACCCGTGTGGCCGCATTTTCTATTTATCGATCGTTCGACACTCCGTTCAGCAACAATTGCAATGGAAAGGCTAATACATTCTTATACCATTGGCGATGATGCTCCTCCCGATAGTGCCATTGGATTTTATGAGGTCATGACAGCACTCGAGTCTGTTCGTCCTTCCTTCGATCGATGGAGGCCTGATAAGAATATCTGGCATGTACTGCTGGACGACTTATCTTGGTTATGTGATATCGAAACCGGTGGTCAAACGACTACGTCCATCGCAGCTCAGGCTCGATTGAATATGACGCAGCTGTGGGTTGTGAGCAAACGACGGGTGAAAGACAATGTGTTGGCACACATCCGAGGCATTCTAAAAGACCTCCAGCGCCTTGTACACAATCCAGAAATCAATAAAGACGAGGTGGGAGCCTCCATATTTGGGTCATCGATTCGTATCAGCAACAAGAAAGTCAAGAATTATGTCCGACAACTGCAGTTACACCTCGATATCGTATCCCAGGAGGGCCCTGCATCCTTGGAAGGTCAGTTGAATCAGCGGCTATGAACAGAAAACAAGAATTGACGGTGCAACCGCAGAGGAAACCCTTATTTGTGATCTCCGTGCTATCCTGCAGAGTAAGAATGACCCCAAGACACTGTGTGAAGCCGCATATCGATTCAGATATGCGGATTCGTACGTCGTTTTACGTTGCAAAACAACCGGCCGGAATAATCCTAAGCAGTGGACTTTTGTTCGTCACTATCTCGGCAGATTGGCTTCATGGTCTCGCGTCACGCGAAGATTGATGAACGCGGCAAAGACCTGCCCGCACCTCCTGGAGCGGTGCACAATAGATCGAATCGAGTCGCATAACGAACTTGGTGAAACTCTGTCAACGGCTAGAGGTGAGTATGTTGGCGCGCTTGCTTCAGTGTGCGACCATATTCATGGCGACCGTTCTGGAATGGCCATTGGAGTCGGACGGCACACTCGTTCCATCAGGAACCACAAGGAAGGACGATGTAAACCTTTCGTCCATGCGGAGCTGGCCATGCTGGAGCACTTCTACCTCCATGGGCTCGACTTCGTCGACAATGATCCATACATCGGTTGCAGCAAACCATCTTGCTTCTGTTGTGACCTTTACATGCAGTATCACCCACTGCACCCGGTACGTCGGCCATGCCATGGTAACATATGGGTCCAATGGTGTCCTCCGTCTCTGTTCAGCCATGATAATATGCCACCTCCGAGTCATGGTAAGGACATAGTGCGGAAGATGACGAGGCGATTAAGGAGCGAGACTCGGATTGAACAGCTGTCCGGACGTAAACACCGATTGCGTGGACTGGACTCTACGACCGGCTTCTCTGACTCTCACCGCCACCAGGAACAGCAGTCTACATCGTAACACACACGCTTCATATACCCATGTATGACGTTTCAGGCAAGATTCTCTAGGCACTCCCGGTTGATAATCTATGTAGCCAGCACAAACGAACAGTCTCAGCACTTCAATACCATGTATACTCGGTACAGCGCTCTAGGTCTCAGCGATAGATATTTCTCAATGCAGGCAAGTGCTTGATGGGACAATTCGACGGAACCTAGCATGATTTATCAAATCGGACCATGAAACCAAATGTACGCATTCACTATGACTAGATACTTCCATCGTCACCATGCCAAATCTGTGATCGCCTCATCGTCCTCACGCGAATACCACATTGGATCGATACATGTTTCGCCCGAGGCTACGGAAGTCGTCGGCGCGGTAGTTGGCACAAGAGTTGGCTCCAATCGATGGCCGACTACCTGCGGAATGGCGTGGCTAGGATTGGGAGCACGCAGCTGGGTTACATACCAAGCGACAAGTGTATGGCGAAGTGCACTATATTCTGGACCCAGTACTCCCAACTCGGTTCGCCGCATCTGGGCGATGACTCGGTTGAAGCCGGGACCGCTCTTGGGTAAGAGTTTGGTCCAACTATGACCTATCAGTATATTGGCTAGAATGGTTTGCTGAGGTCTTCATACTTATCCTCGGCGGTGTCATCGCCAAGTACCAGTGTCACACCAGCACTAAGCGCGTTTTCTATGTTGAGATATCGGCTACCGTGGTTGCACATCTTGTCGAATGTCTCCTTCGCTTTGTGTTCTTCCATGCCCATGGAGTGACAAATGCTTGCAATGGTGCTTGGTGCGCTACGAGACGATCCGTGGTGTTCGCGGAGGAGGAGGACGGCTGCTTCACAGAGAAGCCTCTTGACAATGCGTGACTACTTGTCTAACTGCTCTGTCTTCGAGTAATGGCTTACAATCCTTGCCACCGGATTCGATGACTCGCCAACGTTCAATGATGGAGGCTGCCAGAATGTTTCTGGCCATTCGCGCCATTGTTTGGCGTGGCTTGCCACGAAGTGGAGAGTTGGTTCGTCTGGGCGGTATTCCGCCAGCTTGTCATGTCGAGCTTGGTCTTTGGCATTCCTCACCTGGACACAATGAGGTAAGCCTGTGAACCACTCTGGTGACTCTAGTTTCGCCTGATGCAACTGCGCCAAGATCTCGCCCATGAGCTGCTTGTTGGCCTAGATGCGGTCAGATTACAGCTTGCACGATTCGTTGTACGACAAACCTGTGTGTTGCCTGCAGTGACCATGCTTCGGAGGTCAAACCCAACCATGTTCAAGGACATCTCCCACGACACAAGATTGTAAGAAGCGCACCAGCTGTGTTCAATCAGATCCCTGTGAAACCTACAGAACTGGTGTCACGAGAGGGTGGGACTACATCTTAAAAGATCCTGCTCCGCCACCCCAATGTGGTTTTTGGTTGAGCTGTAGGCTGGTACTATGAGCCAGATCGCGCTTTACGTGTATGATCTGGACTGTGCTCGATCGTGAAGCTGCAGAAACCGGTGAGCTAGGGCGTCGTCGATGTGTGGCTGACATGCGCGGTACATGCAGACATCTTTCTTGCGTAGGACGAAGCTGTCTGGAGCAGCCGCTCTCGTTCTGCAGCACACCAACAGTCAGTGATCCCAACATATGTCAGGATCGCCCGTTCCTTGCGAATATAGCAACTCGTCCTTGCGCGGTGACTCGTCCTTGCCCTTCGCGCGACTTTGATTGCGGACTGCTATACTAGCGAATATTCTGTACGCCTCGCGAGTAGCTGCTGGGATCCTATGCCACAATCGCCGATGGGCGTCCGAAAGCTGCCCTCGATCTTTGGACCACCGTGTTGCACAGCTATCCCGTGTCCTGTACATGCATTAAAGGCTATCCCATGCTGGATAGCACCTTTTTGTTAGGTGCCGGTTTCTCATTGCTCCGATAGACCCAGAATCCAGCTGTGTTGCCGTCCGGCATTTTAGCGCAAATGCACGAACGGCAGCTCATTAGCCTTGCGCAATACTTATCGACAGAGTCCCCTCCTCCCGCAAATCGCTTGCTACGCCCCATCCTGTGAAGCTATCTCCTAGACCATACTCTTAGAAGCAGACGTAACTCCCGACCATTCCGCCCGGGATGACACTATCATCCCCGCGTCCCCCCCCAAATCCGACCGCGGGCCCGCCTACGTATAGCCCCGATATACTCTCTTTCTATATCGCGATATACTCTCTTCCTAGCTAGTCTATATATATTCTAGTACTACTACTAGTACTATAATTAAGCTTATTTAGAGTTATCTTATAAATATTATTTCTTTTTCTCATTTTATATACTATTCTCTATATCTTTTATATATATATTATTTTAGTACTAGTAGTAGTAGTAGTAAGATATTACTATCTTAATTTTAAAGAAAAGTTATAGAATTTATTCTTATATAGTTTAAATAGAATATTATAATAGAGTCTTTCTTATTCTATAATATTTACTAAAATACTAAATTATCTAATACTATTTATATATCTATATTATAACTATTAGAAATCTTAAGTTATATAAATAATCTCTCTTTATATTATATAGTAAAAAGTTAAGTTTATTTCTAGACTTAATAATCTATAGTATAGTAAATACTATTATTAAGTCTATCTTTTTCTTTTTTAGATCTTAATATATTACTTTCTTTATATTATAAACTTCTTAAGCTTATTATATTGTTATAAGAGCTATAGAGATAGCTAAATAATATAGCACATACTTAGAAGCATATATACTTAAACTAATTAGTATAGCCTAACCTATAATTAGTCTAATTAGTCTAGAAGTTAGTCTAATCCATTAACTTAATTAGACTAATTATCAAATTAGTCTTAACTAATTATACAAATCTTCTTTATATATAACAAATAATGTTTTATAGGTAGTTAGGAGTTTGTGCTTAATTTATATTATGATCTTTACCCTAGTATTATAAGCGTGCTCTATAGTATATAAGAGTATAAGTATATTCTAGTATATAAGGATAGGATAGTTCTGTATTACTAACCTCTCTAATCTATCGTCCTCCCTAACCTATATAGACTATATAGATTATATAGATTATATAGATTACTTTACAATTCTTCTATATATATAGTATAGCTAGTTTCCTTAAATAGAATCATGTATAACTTATTGTTTAAACTTAGTAATTAGAATAATATAACTCCCTACCTTGTATACTTTAACTGTTCTCTATTTAGAAGATCTAATAAGGTCGACATATAGACCTTAACAACTTTATACACTCTTAAGATAAGTAACAAACAAAGTACTACTAGGACTTCTATGTTATAAAGGTAGGTTAGTCTAGCCGAGATTTGGTTATAGTTTGTTCTATAGGATAAGTTATAAAGGGGTTTGTAATAGTTAAGGTAGATGTCTAACCTAGAGTAAAGATCATAATATGAATTAAGTATAAACTCCTAACTACCTATAAAACATTGTTTGTTATATATAAAGGAGATTTGTGCCTACTCTATCTGCTCTATCTGCTCTATACTAAGAGCACAAAGAGCAGCTAGAGTAGCTATAGTTCTGCTCTGTGCTAAGCCTTACTTAGTAACCTAGAGCAGTACTAGGAGTACTATAGTTAGGCGTAGTACGTGTTACAACTCTAGTAGTCTGTAACACTAGCTCTCTCTTCTTAGGAACCTTACCCTAAGGTTCGCCATCCTTTCTCTAATATGGCTTTCTTAGTAAAAACTAACACATTAAACAAAACTTCTTATAGTCCTAAACAAAAGAAAGCTTCTATAAATAGTACTAAGTGTTAAGAGGTTTTAGCTGCATTTATCAAAAAGAATAGAGACATTATGCCTTAAGCGTGCTCCGAATGTCGCGAACATTATAAGGTGTGTTAGGTCTATATTCGATCTAGTCGATATAGACAGTACAACACAACTAACTCGAAGTGCGATATTTAAATAACTAAGAATAAGTAGAAGTAGTTAGAGGAAGAGCGTTAGAAACTAATAGACGCTCTAGAAGTAGCGCGAGAGAAAACCTCTTAAGCAGTTATAAAAGAACGACGTCTTCTTACGCAACTAGATCTAGTAGAGTAGAGGGTAGACAATGCGCGAGTAGTCGATGCTCGCGAGAATGCTAAGGTAGAGCTAGTTAAGTAAGTAGAGGATTAAGTATCCTTAGCGTTATCGCCTTTTACCTAGTTAGTAATAGAAGGAATACTAGATGAATTCTTTACTACTAGTCCTCTAGACTTTCTTCTTACTAAGTCTAGTCTAGTAGATAGGGTCTTATAAAGTCCTATAACACTCTATTGCAGTTTGTAAGGTTCTTCTATAGTTCCTAAGTGTTTTCTGAGCTTAGGTAATTCTTCTATTTAATAAGGTACTACGTGGTTTCTTTACTAACTCTTTTCTACAGTATCTTTTTAACCTTATATTCTACTTTAACAAAATCATCATCGATATCTAGAGGCGTTATCTGTAGTAGGGTTCCTTTATGGGCTAGTTTAAGGAGTAACATATAGAAGTTTAGGTGGATCTTCATTGTTTTTAGCAGATCTAACTCGAAATTTACGAGTCCTCTTCTCTTCTTAACTTTAAACAGTCCTAGTTTTGTGAAATCCAATTTATTACTAGGCCTTTTAGTTTAGATGTTTTGTCGAAGGAGGTAAACTTTGTCCCCCTTCTTAAGAGTTAGTCCCTTAACTCTCTTCTTATTTACGAAGTACTCCATTCTAGAGCGAAGGAATTGTAGGTCCTTTTAAAGGTTCGCGTAAAGAACTTTCTAATTGTCTATATACTATAGGGCTTTAGTAGCTAGGTTGGTGTTATTAAGAGGCAGTAAGTCTCTTAAAGAGGATTGTAGTACTTGTAGTAGAGACAACCCTATAGCTCTAACAGATAAGTTGTAGCTGTATTGTGCTATAGGTAATAGCGATATCTAATTATTTTGCTAATAGTTGACGTAGTAGCGTAGGTACTGTTCTATAACCTAGTTTATCTGTTTAGTCTGTCTATCTGTTTAAGGATGGAATAATGTAGACAACTTATACTTAACACTAAGCTATCTTATTAAAGACTTCTAGAAATTAGAAGTAAATAGCTTGTCTTAATCTAAGATCAACTGCTATAGAACGCTGTGATTCGTAATCACTGTGCAGCAGAAGACGTAAGCAAGATCTTCTACGCTAGAGCTTTCTCTAAACAGAAGGTAGTAGGCGAACTTAGAGAATCTGTCGACAATGACGAGTATCAAATCATACTCGATCCTAGACACTAGCTCTTTGGACTTAGGTAGTTTAACAACGAAGTCTAGAGATACTAACTGCTATAGCCTATTAGGGACTAGCAGGGGTTAGAGCAATCTATAGGGTTTATGTTAGAAGTGCTTTGTGTATTAGTAGGTAGCACAAGCATTAACATAGTTCGAGACTACTTTCTGAATTCCTAGGATTATGTAGTTCTACGTAATCTAGGCAATGGTTTTCTCGACCTCTTTATGTCTAGCACTACAAGAGTCGTAGTACTATTCTAAAATGTCTTTCTAACATGTCTTAGGTATATACACTATGCTTTAGAACAAAAGTAGACTATGGTCCTGTTTCTAGTCTAGCTAGTTCTTAGCTAGATTGCTAATAATGCCTCTTACGAAGGTATCTTTGTCTAGTTCGGATCGAATTTTAATAAGGATGTTATATTGTATAATCGATGTTGCTGCAACTATAACTCGCTTAAGAGATCCATCTAAATCTTCTTAGAAGATCGGTCCCTTAAGCTTAACTTCTTCCTTAACGAAGTCGCTTTATTAGCTTAAAGTATTAGCTCTTATGTTCTCTAAACCCTTTCGATACTTAATGCAGAAATTGTAGTACGCGAGTTCCTAAGACTAGTGAACATATTAGCGACTTAGTTCTTTTATAGTCATAAAATACTATAAGTTCTTATAATCTATGTACATAAGGGTCTTATATATCGATCCTTCGAGGTAATGCTTCTAATGCTTAAAGGCTTCGATTATCGCTAAGAGTTCCTTATTATAGATCTTATAGTTAAGCTCTACTAACAATAGTTTCCTTGAATAATAGGCGACTAGGTGAAGTTTGCTATTATCGCCTATCTAGCTAATGCATCCTTCTAGTGCTTTGTCGTATAAGTTAGTCTTAACGATGCTTATCTTGTTTAGGTCGAATATAGCGAGAATCGGCTCTTTACTAACCATCCTTTTAAGTTTCTCGAATAGATCCTTATGTTTCTTTGTCTATTTAAAGAGAACATCTTTCTTAGTAAGGTCTATAAGAGGCGCTATAATCCTCGAATATCCTTTAATGAAAATTTAGTAGAAGTTTATAAATCCTAGAAAAGATAAGACTTCTTTTAGTAATTCTAGTCGAGGCTAAGTTATTACCGCCTCGATCTTTATAGGATCTATTTAGAGACCTTTATTAGATATAATGAAGTCTAGGAATGCGACTTCTTTCTAGTAGAATTCACTCTTCTTAGAGTAGATACGAAGTCTAGCCTTCTAAAGTGCCTAGAGTACTGTCCTTACATAGTAGATGTGTTCCTTCTTAGTCTTACTATATACTAGTATGTCGTCTAAATACACGACGACAAAGACGTCTAGATATTCGCGAAGAATATCATTAATATAGTTCTACTATGTCGCTAGTGCGTTAGTAAGTCTAAATAGCATTACTAAATACTTATAGAGTCTAGAAGGTGTTAGAAAAGCTGTTTTCTATTTGTCTTCTTTAGTGATGTGTATCCTGTTAAACGTAGCTAGTATGTCGAACTTACTAAACACTGTAGCTCTCTAGAGCTTGTTCCTTAAGTTACTAGCTAATAGCAATAGGTAGCTGTTCTTAATAGTAATATAGTTTAGCTCTTAGTAATCTACGCATATACAGAATCTGTCTCCCTTTTGGACGAATAGTATAGCAGATGCTGTAGGAGATTTCGATAGTCTAATAAGCCCCTTCTTCGTAGCATCTTTAAGGTTGTCTTTAAGTACTTGTAACTTAATTAGAGAAAGTAGTCTTAGTTTGTCCTTAGGTAGCTTACTACTAGGGATTAACTTAATCTTATAATCCTAAGGTCCTCTTGTAGGTAACGAGTTCGTCTCGTCTAAGGGTTCGAATAACTCGGCGAAGTCCTTATACTCTTTTAGTACCTCTAATGTAACTTCGCTAGAATTCGTAATAGTAGCCTATATCGCGTACACTTGTTATAGTTTCTTACGAATCTACTAATCTATCTGTTTTGTTATCATAAAACTAATATTGCCTACCTTCTAACCTAGCTTTGTGCTAGTATTAGACAGCGTAGTCTTAGGCCCTTTAAACGTAAAGGCGCCTATAGTCTAGTTTATAGTCGGATTGTTCTTTCTTAACTATAGTAATCTAAGCACTACTTCGTATTCTAGTAGCGTGCTAGTAATGCTGAACTAGCATTCCTCCTAGTAGCGTCCTATCTCGAGAGACACAATCTGTGTTTCTGTATTAACTATTCCTTAGTTAGTACTAATAAGTGTTCTATTATAATTTTGTAACTAAAACGCTTATCTTATTCACTAAGTGCCTATCTTAGCTCGTCTAGCGAAATCCTTACTTATAAACAATCTAGTAGCGCTAGAGTTAACTATAGCCTTAGTAACAGTGCTGTTAATTCGAACTAGCTTAATAAGGTAAGTCCCTAAGCTTACTACAATAATTTCCACCCTTACGTAGACGTAGCTAGAGGTAGGTTCATATAACTCTTCTTAGCTAGTTATGCTGCCCTCTGCTAGTGGATCTTAGCTCTAGTAGCTAACTCCGCGAGGTTGGTAGAGCTTAGGTTCTAGCTCGAGCAGTAGCTCTATCGCGCCTAAGCTTTGTCTTTTCCTAAAGATACTGCGAGAAGCATCCTATTCTGCTCCTTAAGTTCTCGATACTAATACTTAATTAATTGAATAGTGCTTTAGGCTAAGAGAGGGACTAGTAGTCCTTCTAGAGTATAGTAACTAGTATTAGAAAAGATGCTTCTAACTAGTGGCTTCTCGGCTACGAATGTAGCGTGATCGTAGTAGACTTCAACTAGTAGGTGCCTCTAGAACATGCTCCTTAAGTTGTCGAGCATGTAGTCAAAACAATAGAGGTATAGTAGTCGTTTTCCCGCGACTTTAGGGAAGACTTCTTCATTCTACTAGGAGATATAGAGAACCATCTTCTTAACCTTATCTAGGCACTGTAGTTTAAGTGTATAGGTTTATTTAGGGCGTTCTGCCTCGTCTTTACTACTTATCGCTTCGTCTTCTAAGATCTTAGGGGTATTCTCCTAAGCGGTTTCGGAGTTAGTATCTAGTATCTCTTGTGTCCTAGTAGCGGCTAGGCGCTAGGCAGCTAGCTTGGTCAGAAACTAGCTAGCTCCCTCTTTCTAAGAGACATAAGTAAGGCATGCGTCGTCGAAACAAGCTGTCTAAGACATGCTTGCATAAGGGTCTTAGTAGCCTCCTTAGCCTTATGTAGTAGCGAGTTGCTTTATTTTAGGCTCTTATTTAGTTGCAGCAATATGTTCTCTATTCTATTTAGGAGACTTGCATTTGTTCGCATAGTGTCCTATCTTATAGCAATTATAGCATTCTACTTTAGATTTGTCTTTAGAGAGACTATTCCCTTTTCCTTAAAGCTTCTTGCCTTATTAGGTCTTCTTTAGCTATCGAGTTGCATCGATATGTATAGGTTGTAGTCTAGTTCCTTAGTAATATCCTAGTGTGTAGGGCTTCTTCTAAACACCTATGTTAGCACGTAGGACAAATCTACCCTTCTTTTCTATTCATCGCTCGTACTAATACTAGTCGATATAGATGGCCTTCTAGAAGAATTCTTCTAGTTCTTTAGGCTAATCCTCCTTAATGAGTTCATCTTTAACATTGTCCTTTAGTTCTAAGTAAAACTAGTCCTTAATTAGTTCTAGTGTGTAGTCGAGTTTAGCGATTAAAGTTTGGAAATTAGTTAGATACTTAGTAATAGAGGTTATTTAGACAAGTAAGTGTAGGTCTCTCTTAGCTTCTCTTTTCTTATCTGCGTTCCTAAATGCTCTCTACATTTAGGTCTATAACGTGTTTAGTCTAGCGAGTATAGACTAGGTCGAGGGTTTTATTAACTCTAGGTTTATATGCTCTAGGAAGTCGGCTAAATAAGGCTCGATCTATTTAAAGGCTACCCCTCTAAGATAGGAGACAATAAACAACATACAACTTCGATTTGTCGGAAATTGTTTATAGTTGACCGCAAAGTATAGGCTGCACTAAGTCTTAAAAACCTTTAGCTATAATCTGTCCTCTTTGAATTGTTCTAGAGCGTTAACTTTTATAATACAGTTAGACGTCCTATTTGTTAGGGCTCTAACTATAGAAGATGCTTGTTATTAAGATATGTTAACATTGTTAACCTAAGTAGTTATTATTTGATTTTTGTCGACTACTAGTTACGCAGTCCTTTCTAGAGCTACTTAAATATCGATAGTTAGTCAGGTAATTTCCTTAAGGTCTAGAGACTCTAAGTTAGTACTATTATAGAAGGATCTCTCTAATTCTAACAATTTGTCTTCTATATCTGCGTTATAGATGGATGCTGTTTTGAATAGAGATGTACTAGTTATAGACTAGACTTGCCCTATAAGTCTATAAAGGCAGTGCTTAAAGTGTTATAAAGGTAGATTAGTCTAGCTAAGATTTAGTTATAGTTTGTTCTATAGGACAAGTTGTAAAGGGATTTGTAATAGTTAAGGTAGATATCTAACCTAGGATAAAGATTATAACATGAATTAAGCATAAACTCCTAACTACCTATAAAACATTGTTTGTTATATATAAAGGAGATTTGTGCCTACTCTATCTACTCTGTCTACTCTATACTAAGAGCACGAAGAGTAGCTAGAGCAGCTATAGTCCTACTCTGTACTAAGCCTTACTTAGCAACCTAGAGTAGTACTAGGGGTACTACAGTTAGGCATAGTATATATTATAACTCTAGTAGTCTATAATAGATAGATAGTATTACTCTAGCGAACCTCTACTTATTTAACTAGATTACTATATTAAAGTAGATATAAAGTAATATTAAAAGTTTTAGTAGTAACCTAATATAAGTTACGATTATAGGCTAGTCTATAGGTAATTAAGTAGTATATAACATACTACTAGTAGAGGAAATAGCTAGTCTATTTTAGTGAGCTATAATTATTAGCGCGCTAATACTATTAATTACTACTAAGTCGCTAGAGTCTAAGACTATTACGAAATAGGTAGTTAAGCTTCTCTATAGGTCTATAGATATAATATTAATACTAGATCTCCTTAATATCTAAAGAATACTATTAGTAGAGTAAGCTACTTAAGGTAGAGTTAGTAAAGGTTTTAGACCTATATAGAGCAAGTTACTACTACTAAAAGTAATAGAGATGCTTACTAAATTTATAGAAATCTCTAAATATATAGAACTATTTATTAGATAGACTACTAATAATTACTTACTATTTGTTTAGCTAACACTATAGAGAAAGTAGATATTAGACTTACTCTTTATTAGCTCTACTATTAGGTTAGTTACTAGAAAGGTAGTAATAGCTACTCTGTTTAAACAACTAGTATAGAGCTTTTACTAAATATAGATTAAGAATAGTAGGAAATCTACTTCCTTTAGCTTTAAATAGTTTCTACCTAGTAGTATGCTTTATGCTTATTACTACATTAAGATGCTCTTTCTATTTAGAGGATGGGCTACTTAGACTACCGCGCCTCTTATAATAGGTCTAGGCTTATAGTAGGTTATTGAGCGTCTAGGTCCGATCATATAAGACACATTCATTACATTTGTGCGAGAAGGGCTTCCTACCGAACAGCATATCACGTTCGACGAGCGCTTTGCTAGTGTGCCCAGCTCAAGCAAGTAAGTAGAATGCTAATTCTGTGTTGGCTCATTGTATACATTGTGCGCGCGCTCTCGATTATGGTGTATTTCGCATTGTTCGCATGAGATGCAGCACGTCAGAGGCTGCGCGCATGTCTGTAGTCTTTGTAAGCGTACACCCTTGCTACACTCTCTGCCGATATTAGTATACTCGACTCTAATAACCCTATATCGAATCTCAAATTCTTGTATACTCTCTACCGAACATGGGATACCCTTCGCCGGAATTCACACAAGTCGCCGCTTGTTACCAGTTCCCTTCCGTTGTTCGAGGAATTTCCTGCGCGCTTCAAATGGCAGTTGTAGAGCTGGATGTGCCAGAACCTCTCGCATGCCCGGCCGACTCTTGTGGAGTACCCGAAGCATCTGGTAGAGAAGTCCTTGGATGGATCTGGGTGAGTGGCCTCCGAGTTCTTGGTGATAATCCCGAAAAGGCTGGAGGGGCGCGATTGACTCCATATGCGGTAGAAACATATTTCCTTCTGCAGACCACGGGATCGTGCCGAGCTGGACCAGGAAGACGCCAACAGCACCCATGCTCCATACATCCACCTTCTGCCCATACCTTTCAACATAGGCGCTGTTCTCTAGCTCTGGCGCGATCCAGCCGAGAGAGCCGCATGTTCCGGGCGTAGGGATACATTTTGAGCTGCTCTCGACGGCCGCGCCAAGATCGATGATAAGCGCATGCGGTGGGTTAACAGAGACGATCGCGATGTTCTTCGGCTTCAAGTCTCGATGTATCCATCCTAGATCATGCAAGGCTTGGGCACCAAGGAGCGCTTGGCAGAAGAGCTGTAGCTTGACTTCAGCTGGAGTCGATTGGAATGAATGGCTACAACGGAATTGATGCAGGTCCAAGCGAGCCAGGGGTGTCCAGAGCAAGAGTATTTCCTTCGTCAGACCGGCTGCTGGACCTGCAGCAAGCCACTCGTGCTTCTTCATAACGAACTTACCATACTCATGCATTCTGATCCGGGGCAGAAGGTGATCATAGATTGCGAGTTCCGCATCAACTTTCTTGGCAGTCTGCTGTTTGCGCAACATACGCTTGACCGCGACAGCCTGACCAGTCCGTCGATGAGAAGCTGCCTCGATGACTGACGTAGGGGTACTCCCTACGATCCCGTGAACGACCCATTCGCCAATCTGGACATCATTTGTGGAAGGCGTAGCAGATGTGACCTCTGGAGGAGGTTCTGGGTATTGCTGTCCGAGGAATGTGTCTAGCGCCGCTTTGTGCGCCAGCTGTTTGTCATCCCCGACTGTGGACTGGAACATGAATTTCAAGCCGCTAATGTCAATCACTTCGGAGTGTCGAAGCAAGCGTCGTTCGCCTGGTGCTAGGTTAATGCCATTCAAAACGACCCGATTGTGCTTTGCAGTAAGCCAAAGGCGACCAAGAGAATCAAACTTGAACAGCAAGTGGCGTGGGTAAGGAGGCCTGTGGTAGGGCTCATCTTGTTGGGTCTCTGGCTGGTAAAGCAAGAGGTTCACGCAGCCATTGGTCCCATCTTTGTCAAATCTTCCAGATCCCATTACCCAGCCCAATGCTGGATCCAGAGGTTTGTGGAAGCCTAGGACATAGTGGCCTTGGTCGTCGATGGGCGTCCCTTGGTCCGGTAGCAGGTCGGCCTCCGTTGTCGTAGATTCGAAGCTGAGATGAGAACTTGGAGCTGGACTCAAGGCGTCGAGCGTTGTAGCGGCGGCTTCTCGTGACCTCTGATCCAGCGAGCCCCGATGAACAAAGCGGGCATGGTGTATGTTCACATCGGATCCAGCTAGGTGGGCGTGCAGCGCCTCGAGCGATCGTGAGGCGAGGCCATTGGCAGGAGTAAGTGTGGCAAAACACGGCAGTCCTTGGCTCTCCATAGCACATTCAAACAAGTGGATATTGCTGCAACAATAGATCGATTATATTATGTTCGTAGTGATGCCTAGGAGCGAGGATCCGACGTCCATGCATCGCAATGCCTCAGATCATCAATCGATCCTAAGATCACAATATCAATACCTACATGTATGCGTACCGTGCAAGTTGACCAAGTCTAGACGAGCAACCCGTCGTCTGCAACGAAGCACCCACGGCAGCCTGTAAGTCACGGACGATGAACACTCATTCGCGCAGAGTGCAGAATCTCGCGGCAGAGTTGGCCAGAGACTGAGGGCAATGCATTCAACCGTTACCCAGGTTCACGTTGTTGTAAGCTGTGTTCACCTCCAACTTGCGACAACCCCGATTTTGAGCGTACGGCAACACCCGAGCGTTTATGGTTCGCGATGTCCCGCTGATGACACAGCGGCTTGCACGACAATCCAGTGCCAGGCCTCAACTACACAGCAACACGCGAGGCAGACAACAGCTTCGCGGCACTCGTCCCATCATGAAGCGAAAGCGAGCGCATGACGATGGTCATGATGGCGACACCGGCCAGCGTCGTCTGAGACCTCGAGGCGCCTGCATTGCGCGACAAGCTCGCCCGTTGACCCCGGACTCTGCAGCAGCATCCTGCTCACCGAAGATTATCGAGTACTCGTCGTTTCTGTCTCTAGGAACACCACCCAGCTCTTGCGGAGCACCAACACCATTCGACTTGACTCTCGCGAGCGAGCGCAAAACGAATGCCGACGTTGCGCCAGCTGTACCAGCATCTGCGACACCAAACGGTGGTTACCTCTCCATACACAATAGCGAGCTGCCAACTCCGTATTGCCACGTCTATGTCGACGCTTACGATCACGAGTTTGGGAAAAAGGTGTGCGCTCGCTTTGCTGCCTCCGAAGTGCGCGATGCATGGCGACGTGAGGAATATGGGGCTGAAATCGCGGATACTTGGAAGAGGGGAAGCACACCTCAATACGCACGAGAGCAAGCAAGGGCAAAGGCTGCTGCCATATCCTACGACTGGAGCAGTGACGACGAAGAAGCTGATCTGGCTTGGAGATCCACGCGAGATGAAAAGCGGCGAATCTCACGCATTAAACGAGGACCTCGAACGCCTGCTCAGGCTGGCGCGAAGATGACAGCCGGACGGTGGGACAGTGGAGGTACCGCCAGGATTTTGTCACTTGCACAGAATCCATATACGTAGCATGCAGATGTGTCCAGGTCGAGACCGTATTGAACCAGGCATTTCCTCAAGTCAGTCGGGTCAATCCGATGTTGGTGCACCTCGTAGCTACTGTTCTATGAGTCTATCAAGGCGTGCGCACTCATCATTCCGCCTTCTTCCGCCCGTTACCTGCCATTGACGGCAGATCGTGATGCCGTCCGACCCTGCGTTCTGCTGTTCACCCAAGGCCTCGTCCAGACCCAAGATCATTGCAGAGAGGAACGAGAATGATGGCGAATAAGTTGGCATGGTTCATCAGACTTTCCTCAACGAACAACTCCAGTGCTGTATTCTCCTTCATCGGCGCAAGCACAACCATTCATAATAGTGGTTGCTTGTTAGCAAAAGCTTCAGCAACATGCTGGATCCCCGATGCAGCATTCGTCGCGTTTTAAGTGGAAGGGACATCCGACAAGAGGTTCACGAGCAGGACGATTGGACCATGCGATTGGGGGATAATTGGTGTTCTTGTCTGCTAAACAACGTTGGGACCCAGGTAGCCCTGTTCAGCAGGGCTTGATCGTCCAGGGCTCAACAGCAGTTCCACACTCGTTGCCCATGCTGTATCAGCACCACGAAGCCTGTCTGATTCATCTCTATCACGTCTCTCGTGAGCCGTTACAAGCCTCTGTATCGATCTTGGCACACGTGAGTTTCACCAATGTCCTGCAGGCTGGCTGTCGACAGTCGTTCCAAGCAATCCGCTACATACGCTCGTGCATCGACCATGACATCTGCCATGAGAACGAGGAGCTGAAAGGGTACGTCGAGCTGACCGTCGGGGAATCATGAACAGCTTGATAGCACAAGGATTCCAGCTCAAACCCGACCGCCGCAAGCAAGATTTCGTCTCCACGCCTTTTCTCAGTTGGTAATACTCTTTGCGGATAGTCACTCTCACGATCCGGACGGATTCCACAAGAGTGGCCTCAATTTGGAGATTCACAAAAGCTTTGAATGCAGCAGTGCAGTGCATACACACCAGGTCTACTACTTTGACGAAGTCAGGGTCGTTACAGTCTAGCTGGCAAATCTGTGTTTGTGCCAGTACGATTGTGCGTGGAGCGATAGGTCACTTACCTCAGGCGTGCCGTCCTGAGCCAAATGGCCGACGAGAGCTGAAACATGGACACATGCAATGCGATCCTTGGGTATCTTGCGTCTGAGCTCCTTCGCGCAAATTCAAGTCCAGGACTCGGTAGCCACCTTCATGATCGTTACCATGGCCAGAATAGTGTGCACTAAGCCCTTCGAGCTCAGCGGTACCTGTGGTTCCTGGCAATCTTGTAATAGTGTAAGAGGTATAAGGTCTAGGTGGACTAGGTGCGAAGCGTGACGGAGGACCAAAAAAGCATGAAAGGCAACTTCGGAAGTCAGCCAACTACATGTACATTGCCGTCAGTTTGCCAGAAATTCATCGCTTAGTTTTGTGGTGTTGTCTGCTTGAATGGAGTGTTTCAAACATCTTGCAAGACAAAGGCAAGTCCTCAGCATCCCTGATGTGCGTATCTGTAGCACACATGGGCGTGCCTGTAGCCGCTGTTGGCAATCATAGATCTAAACGAGAGTATCAGACAGTCTGCCGAGTCACCTGTGTCCACCGACCTGGAGTTTTGGGCCATTCGCAAACCGCAGGTGTACGTGATCCTAGAGCTATGCGCCAGCACTGTCAGTCTCTTGCAATAGGACGAGACCAGCTCAAGAGGAGATTGTCATCAGCTGAAACTCACGCACCCGAGGGCAGGTCGATAGAGCTTCGCATCAAGGCTTTGTGTCATGTCTTCAACGTCGAACACGCACTACAGAGCCTCCTGGATGTGCGAATGCAGGTCTATCATCGGCTACGCGAAGAAGCAGTGAGTCAAGACATGCCGTGCAGTGCCAACATCAAGCTCCCAGGGTGCCTGTAGTAACAGGCGATCTGTAAGCTTGTCCTCCATCAAACAGCTGACTTTATGCCGGAGTCAAAAAATGGTGAATGAATCGTGCAGGTAATGCGCTTCGGCGGACGCAAACAATGCAGGCGTATCATCGTTCAAGAGCATCCTCGGACCGGCTTTGCGCTTGTTCGAAGAGGACGGGCTATGCTGCTGCATCGTCCCTCGGGACATATATGGCATATCCAGGATGGCGGCCGCGTCTCGAGGCCATCTGCCACTGACTACGAGGAACGTCTCAACTACTTGTTTTTGCGTTCTCGACGTCATCCAAGGTAGGCCTAAGCACATGTCGCTGATCTCGATTCGGAGACGAACGAAGCGATTGGTCTCATACCATCAGCACATCACAGCGTGTTCGTGTGCAACGCAGCCCCGAGCTGCATTCCTGGTTCAGCTCCGCGCTTGATCAAGAATGAGCTGAGCTACAAAAGTGGCGTCCGGAGGATATTCGCACTGTCGTTATAAAGTCGGTACTGAGATGAAGGCAAGGGCTTGATAACAGAATAGCGTATTAGTGCATCTGAGATTGCGCAAACAGGCGAGCCGAAGGTATGGTCGGTCATACATGACAGGCATAGAATGAGCGATGTCAAGCTATGCTGTTCTCGAGTGACTGCGACAGTGGAACGGTCATCATTGTCCACTTCTGGCTTGATTTCACATATGGTTTTCGTGATAAGCATAAGGTATCTGGCTGGACACAGCCCTCCTGAAAGTGCGATATGGTATGGCCAGTTGACAAGGCTGCTTCGTAAGGTCACGAACGCCGCCGGTCACCTTGCCTGCCCGGCTGTATCGAGCCAAAGGGGCGAGCAAGCTGGGCCTGCACACAAACACTTCCAACTAACCATGGATGACCGACGGCCTGCAGTGTTGCTCGGCGCAATTGGTGCTTCGTTGACGGTATGCAATCGTGAAACAAGAAAAATGATTCGTACTGGCGGCCTGGCATTCCGTCAAGACTTCTCCCAATCATCCACGTGTCTACCACACACTTCCACCACGCAAGCAATGTGATCAGGGCGCCTTATCCAGACTTCTCCAGGATCTCTCATTTAGTCATTCCTTCCTCTTGGTTTACAACTCACAGCACACAAGTTTGATCAAGTGAAGAGTGGCGGAGTTGATGGCAGGTATCAAGCATTGTCCCGGTCGCGAGCATCGGTATGGACAAGGCTCTGCCAACGGCTCGGGTCCAGGGTGGTTTTTCACAGTCTGTAAAAGTGGTCTACGAGCTTGGATCTTTCCGCAAGCAATTGGAGCAGCGGTGAACACAATATTGAGAGTGGCACGCTGCTGTGAAGTTTGGAATGGGTATAGTACGGTATGTAGCACGCGGCGTTTCGACGTCCGATCTCGCACAGTCAGCACATCCCCATACATGAACTAAATCGTCTTCAGACCTAAAGGAATCAATGCAAACATATCTGCAGTATCGAAGGGTGCGCCGGGATTCATTTCATGCTGCAGGGTAGATTGGTAAATGCATAGAAGCTGTAGTGATGTCATCGCTGTCGATGAAGCGAACATGAATTCGGGATACATCCACGGCTACAGCCGTTCGCGATCTGCGGATTCAAGGCTAGCAGAATTATCTGTAGTATTATTATGCTCCAACGTACACCTACAAATTGTCTGCTTGACGACGTCGGTGAACAGTAGGTATTGAGTGCTTTGTAGCCGATGCGGAACATCGGTGGTGCGCTTATATCGACATCTCAGAGAAGATGCAGTGAATAGCGGCGGCCGCCTCGCAACCGCACAGCCTCTGCGCTCGAATTTGGTATTTCTACACAAGGTGAATGCTGACAGCCAACATTCGCGCCGCCGCGAGCGTATTGCGCTACGCTTCAGATTAGTCGTCTCGCCGAACTGCTCTAGCCATACCACAGACCTCCCCAGTCAAGGCTCATCCCCCAAATAGCCTGATTCGGTCGACACCGAGTGATACAGTTCTTCCTCCAGGGTTAGGCTGGCGCGTACGTCTTTCGAGCGACGAAAGAAGAGCCAGGGTACACATTGAGGAGGTAACATGCGAGGCGGACTGCGTGTATTTGCGCGAGGATGTAAGGATGCCCACCAATAGCCACGCCTACGATGTGGTTGTGCTGAAAACACAAATGGGTCACAGTTGGGACATGTATGCTACAAACACCACATTGCGCTCCGCAGCTACCGTGGTCATAGCACGGCTTCCAACGTCCTGTTCTCTGTCCGCCTTCCTGGCACATCTGCATCAGAACTGCGTTCTTCAGTCACAAACTACGTCTACACAGGATGCCATCCTCCCCTCAGACACTCATCTACCCAGGATGTTACCCTGACCCATGTTGCTATGCTCCACAAGCTGAAAGCGCTGGCCAGAACGACACTCGACGCCACCGCAGCACTCCCAGGCTCAGTCAGCAACGAGCAAGAAAGTACCCAATGATCAGCAGTCACTGCCCGCCATAAGACCTCAAGAGCCAACCATGGTCGGTAAGTTCTAGCAGAGCTCGCGGAAGTATCGCACCTGCTCACTGAACAATTCACGGCGACTGTCAGAAATGCCGATTTGTAGGCTATCATCATCCAGACGCGCGAACCGCGCAAACCGCCTATCGACCACGGCAATCATCTCAATTACGTTCGGGAGCCGCAATGGAGAGGGATCAGGCAAAGAGCGGACAGGCAAAGAGCGGACAGGCAAAGAGCGGATAGGCAAAGAGCGGAAAGGCAAAGAGCGAGAACCCGAAGAGCAGACAGCCAGAATGCCGTCGATCATACCGAAAATGCGACAGCGGCCAGATTGCAGTGCAAAAGCAACTCCAACCAGCAAGGAGCTTCGGCGATCATCAGTCGGTGACAAGACCATCATCATTTGATCGCAGCAACCACCTACTCGGACTACCAAATTGCCAGCACCAAAGCTCCAGATTGTAGCGATAGGCCGCCCCAGCCAGCAAGAGAAGTCAACAACCATCACTCGGCCATGGAGCGAACGTTATATGGTCGCAGAGTACAACAAGCCATGACGCATAACAAAGCTCCGTACTCGGAAGATCGGCCCAACAAAACCCGACTAAGCACACCTAATAGCAAACGAGCACCCAGCGAGCCCGTGGAAAGCACGGCGAGGTGCACGAGATTGGCAAAGAAAGAACAGCTGCTGCATGGGCCAGGCCAGGCAGCGCAGATGAATCAGACAGATGAAATGGCAGGTTGTGTTTTGGTCATTGGAGGACAATACCACCAGCACAGCCGGCAGCGTTAGTGATCCACGATAGACAGCAAGAGTAGTGTACAGCAAAAGTCGAGAAAGCTTTCGCCTAGACAACCAAGTGGAGAGGAGCTGCTCAGACGAAGTCGAGCAGTGCGAGTCAGACGAAGTGAAATGACAGGAGGTTGAGACCACAGAGACAATACCGCCGACAAGGCCAGCAGCGTTAGTGCTCCGCGACAAACAGTAAGGATGTGGATCAGCAAAGGTCGAGAGAGCTTTCGCGCAAACGACCAGGTGTGGACGGACCCAACCAACGCAACGGACTTCCGACACAACCAACAGCCAATGCTACGAGTAACCAAGGCAGCGGAAGAGTGGACAACGTACGCAACAGACGGCTCATGCAACGGACAACCAACGCAGCCAGCAACCCACAGAACAGGGAACACAAGGAGCGGACGAACGACCCAACGGGTAACCAACGGAACAGCCCAAATATGCAACAGACAATCGATGCCACGAACTCGGTCGACCTTGCAAACACAGAGACGGAATCTCTGCCCTCCATCAGCATCTTTCCTTGAGCACGCAAGGGTATCATGCAACAGCGCTAGCTGAGCATTTCCAAAGTGGCTTGAAGTGCTTCATCACAGGAGATAGCTGCCAAGGTCCCCAGCGTCGAGTGATCATATCCCCACAGGACGGTGATAAGAGTCAATCATCCAAGTGCCCCAGAAACAACTGGTCGTGCGAACGGACGGTGACGAAATGTCAATCATCCACGTGCGCACTCCAGGTGCAGAGCCTTAGACGTCACTCTTGGGGCGTCTGGCGACTGCCACCAGTGGCGTCCGGGCTGTTGTCAGAGGCGACAACAACAAGCAGAGGAGCAGTCTTCCCCACGTAGGAGCTAGCCTCAGACTCATAGCTGAAGCCATACCGTGACCGTGCCAAGGTGGTTTGGTAGGCCACGAGCCATGATCACCGACTCCGAGTAGCCCTTTCGGGCATTCTGCGCAACGGCATGCCACACTCGTTGCAAGAATTGAGCCAGCTTCCTCAGAAGGTCCATTTTGCGTAGCAACTAGAATGGATCGCCCCAGCTTGCGCTGTTACGCCAGACAGTGTGCGTGGATGCTTCATCATGGGAGTCTTTCATTGAGGCAATACTGTGCCTTGCAACACCATCAGACCGATCGCAATGCTAAAACGTGTTCAGACCGTAGCGTCTTGGAGCGCTTGAGGGGTGTACCGGTATATGTCTAGTCAGCTTGCGGATTGGGATGAAAGATGACAAGATCGACTTTCCTGGTGGTCCCGTGTACAGAAGAGGCAAAGAGGTTTGCGTGCATTGAGGGCGTGAAGCAGACTGGTCTATGGACTGAACGGGTGAAGGAAGGGGACAACCGACGTGGCTCTGCATCGGGGACATAAATCAGAGGTGCCGCTTGAGCTATACAAGACGCTGACTTGATGTGAGGAGGTCAGCTTTGTTAGGCGGATGACGAAAGAGAGGGGCTCACTTGTTCGTGTCGCTTTGGCGATGAATCTCACATTATCGATGGTGCCCTTCAGTCAGCAATCGAGTCGTGCGATGCTGCTGGATTGGTAAATGGTGCCAATACCCTTGCAGATGCGACGGTGACTAGCTGGACTTGTGTGAGCAGCTGAGCTTGCGATGAAATTTGGAGGGAGCCCATACCTAGCAGCTCTTCATGTCGCGGATGCCGGTAACAGCGCGAAGGGCTTGCGAGTATGCTCGCACTATCCACTCATCTCATGTTCATTAGCGGTGTACAGCAGCATTGCTCTTTCATGAAGCCCAGTGACTTCATTATAATCGCCTCACCCACATCAGCAAACCCACCATCACTCTTTGCAGGCCGACCATGTTATATCTCATCCGCTCTTCACTCTGGTCCTGGTCAAAGACCCAGCGATTGGACAACCTTGGACGTAGGATGAATTGACACCGACGCGAACAATGGAGGTGGTTCGAATGGCCGGGGGCTGATGACCGATGATGATGTGCGGGATGAGATGGAGGTGGACATGGAGATGAAGATGCTTGAATGATGAGATGGAGGTGGACATAAAGATGGAGATACTTGGACGAGTCGAAATTCGAGTGTGCGTTCTTGGGTCCAAAGCGCGCACAAGTGGAGGGCGCTCCAGAATCGCGGACGATCACGCTGGCAGCGACCACACCTCCAGGCCTCATCACAGGGTCTCAACACGTGCGACTTGGTGCACCAGCTCACGCATTTAGCGACATCGCGATATGACATAGCTATGATTCAAGGTCGTCTTGCATATCATCCGAGATATTGTGGGAAGTCCATCGATCACACTGTACATGGCACGTAAGGAACACGGGTACAACATGAGTGTGGAAGCGCTCGTTCCGGACGTCAAGCACACGGAGGCTGTCGTTCATCCAGCTGAGTTGCAAGCACCTTGGCGAGCGGTGTGTTGTGCTGTTTATGAGACAACCTTTCATGGCATCGGGTAATGGCTTCGCAACGTCGTGTTCATGGCTGTGAGCCATGTCGAGTTTCTACGCAACTTTGTCTTTGAGCCTGTTTCTTCATACGCACACGCTGCTGGCTTGCCATGTTCCCATCTGCATAGTGCGGCGTTGTAAAAGAAGTGGTTGTTCATGACCTACGGCGCTCGTCAAAGCACATTCGCTGACGTTTCGAAGACAGCACGTTGGAGCGTTTGTCACCTGCGACCCGTCAATGAGTGCGTGGTATTGTTATGGTTTCGAAGTTGCTGTAGCTGACACAGTCGCCAGACAGCAGACGTCCTTGTCGTACTTCTGAGACATAGAAACCTTTTAGTGTGCGAAGGAGAACCGCTTCACAGTATACATCGTAACCCTCACCTCCAAATTATCTAGCCACCTATACGAATCTTCATACTGATGTTCATGCGCAATCATTCACTGGAGTATCACAGAGGTTCGGAGCATGCCGGGAACTATCGATTCAGTCAGCCGAAGATCGCTTCACGCGGCAATTAAATACAGATTGACAAGCGAATTGCACTCGATGTTAAACCTCTCATCGCGCCGATTAGGCACTCTACCAGCTCTTTCACTCGCCCGCCGGCCGACTTCCAACTGAAACTTCATTCTGTGAACTTCCGACATAGTTACGGACACTCGCAAATCCCAGCAATGACTGGTTCACATGGTGCCCTCGTCGTGTTTGGATCTGGCCCTGGTGCGGGTCTTGGGATTGCGACTTTGTTCGCGGAACGTGGCTATGAGAAGATCATTCTCATGTCGAGGAATGGCGATCGACTTGCGCAAGACGCTGAGGCTGTACGATCCGCCAGGCCGGGAACGACTGTATTCGAGATCACGGTCGATGCTGCGGATACAGCGCAGATGAATGAGAGGCTTGAGAAAGTGAACAATCAGTGCTTGAAGGAGACGCCACTCGAGTGTGTCCTGTTCAATGCGGCGCGAACAGGGAAGAGTGACTTCTTTAACTTTCCATCATCGGCCTTGGAGAACGATCTGAAAGTACGTGAATCCTTTTACAGTCAACAAATGAAACATAGCTGACATTTCAGATTGCGATCGTGAGCCTGTACATTGTAGCTAGATGGGCAGTACCTCAGCTTCTGAAAACAGCAGAATCAGCCATCAAGACTCCATCACTCATGGTAACTAGTGGGATGCTAGCCAAGGACCCGTTCCCAGGAATGTTCTCGCTCGCAACCTGTAAAGCTGGACAGTACAGCCTTCTACACTCCTTGCACAAACTATACGAGCCGAAGGGCGTTCACTGTGGCATCATCTTCATCGGTGGTACTGTAGCAGAGGACTCTCAGGTCACAAATCCTCGCACTATCGCCACGGAGGCATGGAAAATGTTCAATCGAGCGCAGGGCCAGGGACAGCTAGAGGTCACTTTGATGGATCCTGCTTTCGAGGAGCATACCAAGAATCGGGAGAAGTAACGACAACGCTGTAGCATGTAGGAGCGTAGCTCGTCTACGTGCGACGGCAAAATCTATCTCGCTTCCCTGCGCGACCGGCTCACCTCGGCCCTGGTACGTCTCAGAGGCATCTACTGACGGCCAGCCGCGCGAGATGTATGGCGGGTGTAACCAAGAACGATGCTACGGCTGCAGAAGAACAAGATAGCCAATCACAAGCTCTAGTGAGCACTAGATTGTTTGAACATGTCTGACTCTTGTTCACGAGCTCCGGCACTGTAAGCATGGGTTCACGGCACTGAAGCGATTGTGTTAGCCGCGCGCTGTTCTGTAGAAGGGCATCGTTTGCGATCAGGTAGTACCCTCGGAGAGATTACGTACGTTTTTCGAGAGAACATGGTCTTCTTGTCGTCCCAAGAAATCAGTATAATCTAAACACTCGCCAAATCCGCCTCGATCACTGCCTAAGTCGCCGCACGCAAGCTTCCGAGAAGCCAGTAGCCTTCACTATGGTCTTTACCAAGCATAGCGAACACGTTGGCAGGAGGCTTGGCTCCCAGCGGGTTCATATCATGATAGACCATCGTCCCTAGGGGATTTCTCCGCGGGGTACCAGTCTCACCGATGCGCACGACCGCAGCACTGAAGTCTGCCGCGCTGAACATCGTTGCCCGTCCCTAGTTGGTCATGGCCACGAGGGCGGTGTTCGAGGGTCCCAGTAAGATCAGCGTACCACGTCCTCGCGCCGCATTCTGCCGCATTTCGGACAAATATGCGAGCACCTGCGCTTCGCTCGCTTGTTCCACGAGTTGCCGTCGGACTTCCCACGCGACGCGACCGAGAGAGGACAAGACCGTCTCCGCCGACAAGCTCGTGACGCCGTAGATGTTGGAGTTCTGTAGGTACACACCCGAAGCGCTGAGCATGGAGGGAAGACGATATCGCGCATTAAGCGCCTAGACCACCGTTACTGGCCGGGGTCGAGGCAGTGATGCAGCAACGACACAGGCGGCCCACGCCGTGAGCACATCGCTATCGCTAACGAACACCTTGCTGTCTCTACACGCTGCTGCGGCCTCGTAATACGCGCGTTCTCGTAATGCATGCATGGTCGCTTGGTTCAAGAAGATGGGCTGCACTTTCACGTCCGCCATCCACCAATCTCGTAGCATGTCTTGCGCGAGATACAGCCCTAGCCTACATAGCCCAAACATGCCGAGCTGCTTTAATCCTAGCAGGAATGGCTCGATAGCGGTGTTCGCTTGATTGACGGCGTTGCAAATTGCATCCTCGCGCGCACTGACTAGCGGCGGCACCTCTGCGTCTCGTCTAGCTAGCACAAGAGACTAGGCGCGCAAGAGCGCGCCTTAGCCTATGGCATCAGTCATCGTGTGCAGGAACGACAACGTAGCAGTCGTTACATCTTAGAAGGACATGATGCTCAATGCAAGCTGAGGGACGTCACCGTCTAGATAGTCTTAGAGGGTAGTCGGAGTGTCCTTGCTGACTACAAACTTTGACAGTTCGACAGGGCTGTGCTGGACAGAAGAGCACTCGGTTGCTTTTAGGAAATGTTGAGCAAGCACATGGTCGAGAATATTCATCTCCAAGACCACATGGCGATACGTGACGGCTGGCCGCTTTGCCGTGTATAGGCGCGGGACATATATCTCAAGCTGCCCTGAGTTCTGAGTGATATAGATCAGCACTAGTGACTGAGATCGCTTGTAGCAAAGTCCACCTTCAATCTCAGTCTACCTCCCAATTTCCTCCAATCGCCAATGTCGAGAAGTCTCGTCAGAGCGATGTGCAGATGATCCGCATCTAGGCTGTCGTCGAAACACAGCGTCCAACCCATCACCAGGGAGCGATGGACTTTCAGGTTGTCGATAAAGTGTACGGGGTAGATGTCATCCTGCCCGTACAACTCGTTCTCCCAAGAGTCCACATGGCTGGCCGACGATGCCATCTTTCTGCAAGTAGGAGACTGCTCGCCGGCGGCGGACAGCTGGGCTGGTCGAGGCGCCCGCCGTATTATCTGTGCAGCGCATGCTCGAGCGATGGCCAAGCTTACCAATGTGGCGATCCTTCAGCTTCCTCGCTGCATCCTACAAGTAGCTGATCTGATGGAGAGCTCCATCGCCTTGGCGACACGTGCTTCACTGCTCGAAGATTAGGCAGCGACTGGACTTGTATACATGAGGTATTAGAGCTTCGGGCATGCGCTCGGAGAAAGCCGTAGACCATAGTAACAACGATTCACTGGTGCGCACGTGGCGTCGCGTGTGGACACGCTTCCTGCACGACCCGGCGTCTCCCCCGCCGGGCTGATGAGTCTAGCGGCGCGGGATAGCCTTGGCGTTCGTTCCGCGTTTTGCTAAGCACAACAGCCGATGTATCAGTTGCTAGAACAGACAGCACCGAGTCTACGATCTTCGCTCAGCTAGTCAGCGTCTGGCGGAATAAGAACACACATTCCAATGCGCGTCGACATCTGGAGATGAGTCGACTTCAGTCGCAGACAGCGCAGCGTACGCTTTCACGCTTACGGTTTCTAAAACTGATCCGGTCAGTGGCGCAGGCCGTTTCAAGAATAGTTGGACAGCCACTTCGATCGTCCGCGTACGGTAGAAAGCCAGGTCAGGACAGGAACGAGCGAAGGCTGTCATGCCCCGCTTTACTGATAAGCTCAAGGATAGCTCAAGATCAGTTCTTGGTAGTTGTGATGTCTCGAATCGCCCTTCTCAACAGTACCAGAGACAGGGCCGCAGATACATTGGAAAGTCTGTGATCGCCATCGGAGATGATGATGACTTTTCGTCGTGCAAAGGCCAAGAAATCCGCAGGCCACCTAACAAGAGTATGGTATCGATCATAAAGAGCCGAGGTTGAACCAATTGCTTTGCACTCGATATGCAGATCGGCTGACGCCACCTTCAATAAGATCCCTATGCTAAGCGAAACGGTGTTGGAAGTACGCCACACTTCCCATGGAGAAGATCTATATAACAGTGGCAGCTTTGCTAGGAACACTCATGTATCTACGCACACTTCCCGATTCACCAAACGATCACCTCTGTTGATCTTGGCGCAATGCGTGTTTCCTTACTCCGCCTGGTGCTTACCTTCACCTGTCTCAATGCAGCTGTCGCAAGCTTGACTTCGTCTGGCTGTAAGACTACAACCAAGACAAAGACGACCACTGTCCATGTTCCCCAAACCGAGACGGTAGTGGTCACTAGTGGTACTGAGACCGTGATCAAGAAGGCTTCCACAACTTTGTCTGAACTGCCCACTGTGAGCCACGGCACGACCGTCACGACAACGAGCACGGACACAATAACCGACATTGATTCCTCCGCTACATCATTCATCACCTTCAGCGTGGTGAGCACCGTGGCGCCGACAACGACGACGATTCTGCCGTCAGCAGACTTCACGCCCATCCGATCACAGATTGCTGCCCAAGGCTACACACCAGCGAAACGCGATCATGTTGGAGAACCCCGAGAAGCTGAGGTCAGTATCAAGTGTTTGAGATTCGCATCTTGCACCATGTTGAAAAATGTCACCTGACTTCATAATCCAGGGCACTGCTACCACTCCATCTAGTGCGTGCATAGTCACCAAGCACACGACAAAAACGAAGACAGTGACCACCTGCACGACTATCACACGTCACGAGCCATCCGAGACCATTACCGTCAGTACCTTACCCGCTTGTCCTATGGATCCAAAAAGTCATTGACATGTGTTGTGTAACAGAAAACATCTACGAAGACCATTACACCAAAGCCCCTGACAAGCACGTTCACCTCCACCAACACTGTCTTCACCTCCACGACTACTACAGTCATCCAATCATACGTTGACACTCGCTTCACCACGATCACGACGACCACCAGTGTGGCCACTGCTACCTACTACGCCGCGTGTGCTACAGACAACATCCTCTCTACCGTTGAGGGTTTCGGCTTGGACAAGGATGACACCCCACGCAACTCTGTGTTCGCCAACGGCACTACTCCTTATGACTGCTGCGTGCTTTCCATCCAAGGCAACAACGCCGGCTCCATCTTCGACGCGTACCCATATCCAGCCTGCTATCTGGTCCTCAACACACAAAGCAGCGGTCAGTGCGCGTTCGACGGCACGAAGTCGGACTTCTACCTCTACCCTAATGATGGAACGACGTATTATATCTCGAACGGCAACTGTGGTGAGTGGGTCTATGCGGGCGTAGTGGGTCAGCCTAGCGCCTTGCCGCCTCGCACGAGTCAGACGTGATGCAAAGAACGCAGGCTATGACTGCTCGCAGATGCGTAGACGATGACTTCACGAATGTATGCAGTGTACGAGAATAGTGAGTAACGACATCCCGAACAGCCAGACCCACATGAACCTGTGTGGAACGAGTCGAGGGCATGGACTTGGTAGTGATATAGCGTTACAGATCTAGTAGTGGTGCCTATACACTTGTATAAAAGATCGTTCAGCTAGATCTTCATGATCTGCCGCTACTCTCATTCCGCATCACGACTCATGCTATACATAATCATGCTCATATGTTCCTAGCCGGCCAAACATGGTAGTGTATATTCCACTAAGAGTGCGTCCGACCACTCCCACCACATCGACGAGTACCTGTTGTAATAAAGCCTGCTAAATAATGTAGCGAGCCATCTATACTTCCGAAACTAGACATGCGCTTGCCCGTTCGTCCCGAGGCTTGGTCTTGTCCTACAACCCATGCTACGAGGACCAAGCAACCTCTCAACGCCCACGCGGCAGGATGTGCGGGGTCAAACAGGGTCAGGCCGAAATCCAGATCGATAGTGATGCAGTGGCGCCAGATCAGCGTTGAGATGTTCCTGGCTGCGATCGTGGGTGACTCGCAGAAGCTTGGAATAGAGCAAGAGGATGATAGGATGCGCAAACGTTGCAGACTCGCAATTCAGCATCGAGGATCCGTGCACATGGAGGGCACACTCGGGCTGCCATCCGCCGTGCCTGACATGACGCTCCAGTCGATGTTGCACGGCGCCAGCATGCATGCGCCGTCAGCTATGTCAATCATTCGACGATCGCCGTCACATTTTGAACGTCTGCTTCCTGGCGCCAGTTTCCGATGCAGCGCAAGAAACCTGTCGCCCATCACAATAGGTCGTACGGACAATCTTGGCCATGTTGTCGACTGGTTTGTCGCAGGGAGACCACGGATCATGGCAGATCGCCATGATGCGGACACATTTGCATGTGGTCTTTCATCGTGCATGAGATGTGACTGTCTCCATACACCATCTCATGTACTCTGATGCACATGCAACAGACTTGCTGAGACATCTGCCTCATCGTCGAGAGGCCATTGCTCTGGCCAATTCCGGTCGAAATTTTGAACGATAGAAGAGTGATTGGACGACTCTGCGGGCCTTCAGGTCTTACTACTAGCTGCAGACCGTGTCTGTGGCCGGTCGCCTGTTGTAGGTTTGGAGTGATCTGCGCCTGTTGTATAGTGCAATACTGATCGCCGTTCTAGTAGATCTATTAGCACACAACGAGCCTAATGGACGGCTCATTACTAGATATGGATAAGATCCGACTTAATCGTGCGCTAGACCACGTCTTTCTACCGCTGCAACTCCCTTAAGAAGACTCTAGTACTACTATTAGGGTTAGGATTAAGGATATTCAAAAGGTTTCTAGAAATATTATATTATATTCTTATTCTTTATATTATTCTCTAATACATAGAACATAAGGAATCCTAGTAGGATTCCCTAAATTTGTATAGGGAATTGTTATAAAGGTAGGTTAGTCTAGCCGAGATTTGGTTACAGTTTGTTCTATAGAACAAGTTGTAAAGGGGTTTACAATGGTTAAGGTAGATGTCCAACCTAGGGTAAAGATTATAACATAAATTAAGTACAAACTTCTAACTACCTATAAAACATCGTTCGTTATATATAAAGGAGATTCGTGCCTACTCTATCTACTCTGTCTACTCTATACTAAGAGCACAAAGAGTAGCTAGAGTAGCTGTAGTCCTGCTCTATACTAAGCCTTGCTTAGTAACCTAGAGCAGTACTAGGGGTACTATAGTTAGGCACAGTACGTGTTACGACTCTAGTAGTCTGTAACACTAGCTCCTCCTTCTTAGGAACCTTGCCCTAAGGTTCGCTATCCTTTCTCTAATATAGCTTCCTTAGTAAAAACTAACATATTAACTAAAACTTCCTATAGTCCTAAATAAAAGAAAGCTTCTACAAACAGCACTACCTACTATTCTAGAGAAAAAGACACTCTCTTATTTAAATTCTACATACAAAAGTCAAGTATACACCGACATTTTTGTAAAACTTAACACTCTATTGTCGACACTCTATTGCTCGCCTAAAATACACTGAAATAGTCTAGAATCAAGATATATACAATGTAACCCTATTCTACCTATACTCTCTTCACAATATTTTGTATTCTAGCGAGTTGTTTGTTTACCTTATTAGTGTAAAGGTACGCGAAATATAGATAATGTTCGTTAATACGATAAAGTAACATAGAGCATACTATGTACATCT